>CAUJNA010001202.1:146513-309013 GCA_963377175.1 Effrenium voratum
TCCCGGGAAAAAAACCTTAGGTCCGGAAAAATCCTTCATTCCCGCCAACGGAAAATTTTCCGGAAAAAATCATTAATTCCGGATTAATTAGCTTAAATTCAGGGGGGGGGGGCTGAGCTTAAGAGATGAAGTTCGGGGTGAAATTAGTGTTTTTCAAGCTACAAAACGCTATTTTGGCAATGAAAAACACTAATTTCACCTCGAACTTCATCTCGGGCAAAGGCCAAAATCCTTAAGTTCACCCCCCCCCCCCCGAATTTAAGCTAATGAATCCGGAATTAAGGATTTTTCCCGGAATTAAGGATTTTTTTTGGACTTAAGGAATTTTGGCGGGAATGAATTAAGGATTTTTCCGGAATTCATCTTAGGGAATTTTGGCTGCACCGAAGGAATTTTGGCTGCACTTAAATGTTGGCTGCACTTGGGGAATTTTGGCTGCACTTAAGCAACTTTTGCTGCCGGTGAATAGCTTAAATTTGGGTGGTGCGCTTAAGGAGTTTGATCCGCCCGCCCTTTAGCCGCACTGAAGGCATGTTGGTTGAGCCTTGCGCTAAACTTTTGTTGGCTGTGCCGAAGTAAAAGTCACTTACGCTGCGGCGTATGTTGAATCTCAAGCCGGCAGAGCAAAAGTTGTGAGAATGCTGGTCTCGCAGGAAAGGCAAGCCGAATAAATGCTTGCGTGACAGTAGCAATTTGCACCGTCTCTTGATACATGGGCTCAGTTGTTGATGTTCCCATTCACCTCAGTTCCACCTTACGCCACTTTGTTTGATGTATGGGCCTGCCTTTTTTGACCTTGAAACACGTGAGTACATGTTTATTTGATATTGGGCCTTGCTGCAGTGAATTGTTTGGATCCATGGGTGTTTCCGTGGGGGTTCTGACGAAGGCTGGCGCTGAAGCTGGGGTATGTGCTGCGTTTTTCATTGCTGACATCGCCAAATCCCGAAAACATGTCTATCCTCACCAATTGTTCACACCCTGCTTCAATCGGGCTAAACGCGCCAGAAACGTGCTTAAGTGCAGCGGACGACCTTGATAATTAGCTTACATCCATAATTCGCCCGCCACAAACTGATTCCCTCAAATGGTCTGGTCTGAATGCCACTGGCAGTGTATACTGATTTTGCTCTGGTTTGCAACATGTGTGATCTGAGTCAGAAAATGCAAAAAACAACATTCGCCGGGTGTGAGTCTCAAACGCTCCAACAAGGCAATGACATCAAGTCCGTATTTTGCATTGTTCCAAAAATAAATAGCCTTTTCGGGCTGTTCAGAATCAAAACACACAAGTTTGAAAACCATTGGGTTTCAGCAACACTGAAAAAAGCCCCACCCTTAAGTACACGGCCCCTCCCTTAAATCCATAATATTGAAAGCCAACAGAACACACGAACACACGGGCACACGAACACACGAACACACGAACACACGAACACACGAACACACGAACAGACGAACACACGAACACACGAACACACGAACACAAACACACAGACACACAAACACACAAACACACAAACACACGAACACACGAACACACGAACACACAAACACACAAACACACAAACACACAAACACACAGACACACAGACACACAAACACACAAACACACAAACACACAAACACACAAACACACAAACACACAAACACACAAACACACAAACACAAAAGCACACAAACACACAAACACACAACCACACAACCACACAACCACACAACCACACAACCACACAACCACACAACCACACAACCACACAACCACACAACCACACAACCACACAACCGCAAAACCACACAAACACACAAACACACAACCACACAAACACACAAACACACAAACACACAAACACACAAACACACAAACACACAAACACACAAACACACAAACACACAAACTCACAAACTCACAAACACACAACCACACAAGCACACAAACACACAAACACACAAGCACACAAGCACAGAAACACACAAACACACAAACACACAAACACGCAAACAAACAAACACACAAACACACAAACACACAAACACACAAACACACAAACACACAAACACACAAACACACAAACACACAAACACACAAACACACACAAGAAACACACAAGAAACACACAAGAAACACACAAGAAACACACAAACACACAAACACACAAACACATAAACACACAAACACACAAACACACAAACACACAAACACACAAACACACAAACACACAAACACACAAAACACACACACACACCCACACGCGCGCACACACACACACACACACGCGCACACGAACACACACACACACACACCTACACACACACACACCTACACACACACCTACACACACACCTACACACACACACCTACACACACACCGACACCTACACACACACCTACACACACACACCGACACACACACACACACCTACACACACACAGACCTACACACACACACCTACACACACACACACCTACACACACACACCTACACACACACACCTACACACACACACCAACGCACACACACACAAACACACACACACACACCTACACACACATACACCTACACACACACACACACCAGCGCACACACACACACACCCACGCACGCACGCACGCACGCACGCACGCACGCACCCACCCACGCACGCACGCACGCACGCACGCACGCACGCACGCACGCACGCACGCACGCACGCACGCACGCACGCACGCACGCACGCACGCACGCACGCACGCACGCACCACGCACGCACGCACGCACGCACCCACGCACCCACGCACACACACACACGACACACACACACACACACACACACACACACACACACACACACACACACACACACACACACACACACACACACACACACACACACACACACACACACACACACACACACACACACACACACACACACACACACACACACACACACACACACACACACACACACACACACACACACACACACACACACACACACACACACACACACACACACACACACACACACACACACACACACACACACACACACACACACACACACACACACACACACACACACACACACACACACACACACACACACACACACACACACACACACACACACACACACACACACACACACACACACACACACACACACACACACACACACACACACACACACACACACACACACACACACACACACACACACACACACACACACACACACACACACACACACACACACACACACGCCAGCCAACACACGCCAACACACGCCAACACACGCCAACACACACACACACACAAGAAAACAAGAAGGCGTGATAGCCGGGCAACGGCTCGCCATGTAGGAGTAAATCTGAACATGTGTCTCGTGGCACACAGAAATGTGAGCTCTTGCCAGGACCTAATGGAGCTGGCTGCAGATGAGTTCGGCGCTCAAAGGCCCTGATGATTTGTCCCCCGCAATCCGCTTGCCTCAAAATTCGTGAGATGCGCATCGCGAACCGCGCCGTTGTGAAGCAACAGTTTTGTCGGCTTTCTCCACATGCCGTATTTCCTTTGTCAAAAGTAAGCAGAGACCAGATGGCTGTCAAAGCCAGGGACCCGAAATGGATTGTGCTCCTTCGGGTTGAGCAGAACTTCTGAGTGACATGGATGCAGTGCGTGTGGAATGGACGAGAGATGGACTGATGGACACCTAGATTTGAGAAGGGGATGGAGACAGCCTGGCTTCAGGGAGCGTGCTTTCGGGCCCTTTCCTTAACTCGCAAAAAGCAAACCAAACTCGTTTCTCTCCGACCATGGTTCCCTTTACCAAAATCCTTCCCCGCGAATCCGAAGCTCTCATTGCACGATTCGTTGCCCCTTGCTAAACCCCATGCTGTTTGGTTGTCCTTTATGTGATGAGGGTTGATCAATATGCCGTTCGACCCCAAATGGCCATGGACAACTTTTCCCATTTTGTGGTTGCCATATCATCTTTTCCAGTGGTTTTCTCCAGCGGTCATCCCATGTATCAGGGACCTTTGGGTCACCCCCCGTGTTTCCATTGGACTGTTTTTGGGGTCGCTGGCATCGCTCGCAAAACGCCGCCGCTTCTTAGGCCCTCCCAGAGCCTCAGGCAGAAGCTGGCCCGAACCTGAAATGAGTGCGGTGAGTCCTAATCAATCGGTATGGTCTACCCATGTAAAGAATGAAGGCGGCCGCACCTGTTAGCGGTTGGGATTTTCCCTTACTAATTCCGGGTTTGGGTTGTGACTCAAGTTGCAGAGGTTTTGCGGCGCCATCCCAGCCTTGAAACGATTGAGAAGTATTCATATGCAGCAAGTCGAAAGATTGAACAGGTGGGGGACAATCTTAGCTCTTGGAAGGTGCTAAGATGCGATTGCAAGCCTGTGAGACATGTCGAGGGGTGTTTGGGTTTCTTAGTTTCAAGGGTTTGGGAGGCCCGCGTTGAAGCCATTTGTTCTTGGGCACAACTCCTTATTTAATATCCGCGGGTGTTTCTCCCTTTTTGGCTCATATTCAGGGCAACCTTCTTGGGGTTTGGTTGCTCTCGTAGAAATCGCGACGTCAATAACCAGACCTCTGATTCATGTGCCGGGCGCCTTGACCATCGGCTCCGAGGTGAAATCCATCACGGAGCTCCTCGGAAGCCTTGCCGAGAGGCGTGGTGGCGAAGCTTTCCACTGGGTCCGCGAGTGGTCCATGACCAGTGGGGAAAGTGTTAAGATTGGGGAATCCCGAGTCCACCCCGCTTTCGGTATCAGAAGGATGCCGGGACATGTTTTTGTTTGGCGCGTGGACAGATATCCGACAGATTTGCTGGCCCATATGGCCGTGCGAGGAAGCTCGTGGGGCCTCGGCTTCGACAGTCAAGGGCGGCGCGTGGTGCGTGTGCTGGTTCTCTATGTGTGCAAAGCCACGGGCCGGCCTTCGTTCAGTTCGGACCCGACAGCATGGTTTTTGTCCTCATGGTGGGGTGCGCCAGCCAACCTGTAGGTGGTTTGTAGCATGAAGCCCTGGACATGCAGACCTGCAGACATAGAGGCTTGCCGATTTACAGACACGCAGACATACAGAAATGCAGACATCGAGCGCATACATGCTGACACAGACACACTGGCACACTGGTACGCAGGCCCGCAGGCACACAGGCAAACAGGTACACATCTACACAGTCACATAAGGGGGGGAAGAGAGAGCGAGAGAAAGGGAGAGAGAGAGAGAGAGAGATAGGCAGAGAGGCAGAGAGGCAGAGAGGCAGAGAGGCAGAGAGGCAGAGAGGCAGAGAGGCAGAAAGGCAGAAAGGCAGAAAGGCAGAGAGGCAGAAAGGCAGAGAGCGAGGGAGGGAGGGAGGGAGGGAGGGAGGGAGACAGAGAGACAGACATACATAAGCTTTCATTTCGTTGTCGCGGCGTGTCTTTTCTGGCTGTGTCTCAGTTTCGTCGAACCTTTGTTAGCAATCCTCGCTACAAGGGGCCTCCGGCTTTCGAATTCGCGCCAGGCCAGGGGAAGTTGAGGATGTCCAGGCAGGATCGATCTGGGGCTTGGAGTGCTTGTGCGGTGAGATGTTGGTCCGGCAAAGCCGTCTTTTCATTCAATGTGAAGTTGCAATCCAACAGGCCAGCCAGGCTCCATCAAGAGCAGGTCTTCCAGGACACCACATTTGGAGTCTTGCCGGCAGGAAGCATACATCAGCGCGAGGCTGCAGGTATCAGCCGTCCATTGACACTACTGACGCGTGCACACACACACACAAATGACAAATGTGGGCGCAATATATGCAGACCTCAACCAACGGTCGTTTGTCACCGGCATTGAGTGGACGTACAAATTGAGATACGATGGCATTTGCCTGCCGACCTGGAAGCAAGCGCGGATGGACAAAGGCCAATTTGAACTTGACAACATGGCCGCCATCGCCAAAATTGCTTCACGAGTTCTCAGCACCTCTCCACGCCCTCGGCGCGGAGCACCCCGCAGGCGCTGATCGCGGGCGCGGGTGCGGCAGAGGCGTGGGCCTTGAGGCTGCAGGTTTTTTTTGTGGGCTGCTTCACCCGCTCAAGACCGGAACTGGAAATGGTGAGGAAAAACACACTTTCCCGCATTGCTTTTGGGTCCCGCAGAAAGTTTGCAGTCAGCGTGATCGATGGCAAGGAAACGATCAGTTATTGGACGGTTGCGCAAGAAAATCCAAGGCAAGCTTACCACATTTAATCATTAAAGGGCCCTCCCAACTTTGCCGATTCGCACATGGACTGGGGTCTCCAGCGGCAAACGCAGGATTGGTCGGAGGTTTTCTCCAATCTGCAGGCAGCCGGGAGAGGAGTGGAGGTTTTTCAGGGGGGCGCATATGAGCGGACAACTTCCCAGTTGCGTTGAATAGACTTGCTAGAGCATCTCGTGATACTCTTGCCAGCGTTCGGGGGATTTGTTGCTTCCTTATGCTCGCCTCAAGTATTCGCATTGAGCAAGCTTGACATATCTTTGAACCCCGTTCTCCGTGGCCGCAAAGGATGGGACTTAGAACCCATGATGTTTATATGTTCGATGATCGGCACCTGCTCATTTTGTTTACATTCCTCCGACCCGGATTTCCTACGTAGCATGACGGGATTCATGGAAGCGGAGAATTGACTGTGATTGATGGCATTGACAGGCAATGGATGATTCAGTCGCCTCACAGACAGGTTGCACTCAAGCTGGGACACTTCATATGCAAGATTCCTTTGCTGGATTTTTTGTGGTGGGGACTTAGGGTATATGATGTGATTCCTAGGAATTGCCAAGTCGTAGGGAATGTGGGAATGAACCTGGGGATTCCCTAAAGGACTCGGGGTCATTCCAATTCTCATTCGCCCGTCGCACCGATCGCAAGTCTCCAGCCATTGCAAATGGCTGTGGCTCAGAAACATGTACCCGCAAGGGCACCTTGGTATAATGGAAACAAAGACCAACAGCTGCGTAACTTTCAGCTGTTTCATTTTGAGCCACACCGAAATGTAGACATGGCTGTGGGTCAAAACCAATGGTACCATTTTGGGGTAGGGGAATTCACCACCCATTTTAGAACCTATTTTAGTGGTTGGATTGGGTCCCGTTCACTGGGGCTACTTGGACTTTGACCCATGGCCACATGAGCGCGCCTGCGCGGCGTAGGATTTGCATCGCTCACTGCCAGGGGAAGCTGGACGCCGATCAGCTGCAGCAGCTGCAGCAGCCGGGAGCCTGAGAGCTGAAAGCGCCAGTGGAGGGAGGGGTTTGATATGAGAGAGGAACGGCCACAGCCACGTGCTCAAAGCCGATTCGGGTAGATGAAGGTTAGCACGGGGCAGTCCCAGCCGGAAAAATCCTTGCGGATATCCGCCTTTCTAATTTCTAATTCTTTACATGCTTCTGGGTGAACCATCTTTGTACCGGGTTCTGATTATGATTCACATGAGTTTTGTGGGTCTGGGCCTATGGCATTGCTAGAAAGAGCAAGTAAACTCATAGACCATGATGGGAAATGACATAATTACACAAAACGGATTTGTGAAGGGAAACCCAGCCAACTGTTGCCTGCTTAGAATCAATGGAGCTTCCCATGCAAACGGGGGAAGGTCATGGATTCCTGCAATGTGTGTATGTGTTGGAACAACCCCGCGCAGTATTCCTTGCCATTGGGCGTCAGCCCTGTCGGCGGAGTCCCTCTTGCATTTTGATGACAACTGGCCGTTTTTGGAAGCTTTCTCCTTCTCACAAGCAGACTTTGTCAGAGCCAGTAAGCATGCTGGCCAGGATGTTTGAAGCGCATGCAGCAGTCAACGCCATGTGATGATGTCATTTGGCGGCTCAGGTTTACGTCTGAGTCGTTTTGTTTTCACCTTCCAACCCACTTCTTTCTTCTGGAGACCGGCAACGTGTCCGATGCTCAACGGAGCGGCAGGTCGGTGGAGGAGGTGCTGGGCGCGTTGCTGCAAGGTGGATGGGGGAAGGGGGGCTGAGGGAGGTGAACTGGGAGGGAAGGTGGTTGGAGGCTTTGTTGCATCCACTTTGTTGTATGTATTTGTGCACTGGTCAAGAAGAGACTCAGTTTAACTCCGCCTTCTTTCGATCATTCGGTGTCTCTGCTTGAAGCTGCTAAACCCATGCCGCACCGCCCTGGATGTTGATGGTGCGGCAATCAACGGTATGATGTTTGTCGTGGGCCGTTGGATTTTTTAGACATCAAGGGCGGTATTCGGGCCTTTCTTCGCGTGGGGATCATTACTGAGTTGTGAGGAGTTCTGTTAGCATGCCGGTTGCTCCATGTTTGAGTTCTCAACACCTTCCTGGACTGCTGGTAGTTTTGAAGACTCATGTGCGGTTAGTTGTCCGCACTTCTACAGGACTGGTCGCCTGGTTGTCGAAATATCATTCAGACAGGATCCTCGCACTCTCTCAACGCGGCTCATGTGCCCCTGAAGCATTGCTTGTGGGTATCCCTGGCATCCATCAGTGGAGTCAATGTGGCGGAGCTCAGGTTTGAAGGGCACAGCGGCAATTTGTTTTGCCGCGCAGACTGAGGCCAAGACGAGGAGGCGATCCCCGTAGATTCGTGAAGCTGTCGTTGCAGTGGGAAAAGCTTGCGACAGGGGGTGGAAGAATTAACCAATTTGGATATGCCCCAGGAAGGGAAGGACCGTTTTCAGTTCAGTTTCAGCAGGCAGCATGCAAGCCATCGGAGCCAAGAGACAACTCATTCATGAGGCGTGCACAGGTGGAAGACCACCCAGATCACCATTTTTCTTATCTCAACGTGTTCAGCCTTTTGGCAAAAGGGGGTGGACCCCGAGCATCAGACGACTGCCAGGATAAGCTGTATGAACGGGGTGCTTTGAAACTGCGCGTTGTCACGCCCAGGTTCCTTTTTTTGTAGTCTAGGCCCGGGGCGTTGTCCTAGATCAGCCAAGGTACTTTGCGCTCTTGATCGCTTATGAGCCCACTTTCACGGCAGGATGCATCCATCCCGAGTCAACTCCCAATGCATGACATGCGACTCCAAACGCACAGAAGGGCGGCCTCCCAACTTCTGGATATGTGGAGGAGTTTAGGTCGACTGCCAGTACGGGCCATTACGACTTGTTGTGAATGGCTGAAAGGCAAGCAGGCTGGTGAACAATCTTCCTTCAACCATGACATTATTCTTGTTTTTATTATTATTTCAATTGCACACAGATTTCTCGGAAGATCGGAAAGGCATCCACCGGTTTTTGACAGCCCAAACAAGCTTTTGCCCCAAGGGAACCCCCCCCTCAAGTTCACAGGGCTTCAAATTCCGGTCTGAGGCCAGGCAGCGTGAGCCGGGCCGTGGTGCCGGCGCACGCGGAGTTCTTCACCAGGGCGCGGTGTTCCTTTTGTTTTGCTTGGGATGGGATGGTTTTGAAGAGCCTAACATTGGAAGTTTCGGGCTTCGCATGCGCGATATTGATCCGTCTTGCGAGCTGTTGCGCATCGAATGTTAGCCAGTCCCAACGGGGCGAGGCTGGGTGAGCCCATGGAACTCCATTGCCATGGTCAGACTTCTGCTTCCGCAGTCGGTATGAATTGTGCCAAGGAAACGGGCCACAAGCAGGAAGCTTCTACGCTATTTCGAAGATACTGTTTCTCCCAAACGCCGTCGTGGATACTGGACCCCCATTGCCTTTTGGTTTTCATTTCAATTCAAACACCTTAGGGGGTTGACCATTTTGAGACATGTCTATGAGCGCACCGGCGCCAAAGTCAGGGAGGGCGACCGACGATCTGATCTGCCCTCCAGCTTTCTCAGAACCGTTTGAAAAGCAGAGACGATGTTGCCGCACCTATCTAGTTTCTTCTGCGCTGACATTGGAGAGAGTCATGAGAGAGTCAAGTTGAGCAAGATGCGGACTTGTGGGTAATCGGAGCAAAGGTGCCCATTGTTGGTGTTCCCAATCAGGTTCCTAGCATTCTTTCCAAACACTGCGTCACAGTTGGTGGTTTCAACGGATTCCTTTTTGAGGAATGCCGAGTCAAGGCTGTTTAAGATGTGTCTCACGGTTTTTGGGCAAACTATGGCGCAAACCACCAGCCTTATAGACTGCCGCTTCAACGCCCCACTGCACCGAAGTCAGGTGGTTGGCTTGTTTGCAGTTTGCATTGTCTGCTTTGAGCACAAACTATCGGTTTTCCATCCGATTTTGCCACATGTTAATGTAGGTGGATGGCTTGCTTGTGGCACAAACTAACGTTTTTTGCTGGTTTTGCCACATGCCCACGTGTCTTTCTTGCTCATGTCTTCTTGATACTTACACCAGGCTCAGCCTTGAACGACTCGTCGCATGGTTTCCTTGAAACGGAGCTGACCCGATTCGTTTGATGCTGACATGCTTGATGCGGTCGAGCGCCACCGAGAAGCATACATAGGTCTGGCGAATCATAGGTCATCTATCACGAAACATGGAGCACTCCAGGGTGTTTCAGTGAAGCCTACGCATATCTTTCACTGCTCAAGCAAGCTACTTGGATGACCACTCTACTTAGGAAACATGGGCAATAACCTATAGCTTAATACGGCCTGCAGAATAGGTATCCAAGGCCCGAGAGTAGCTTTGTCGGAAGATGCTTCCTTGCAAGGCCCTGCTGCAGTACGCACAGGCCGCAGGGTGGCACCGGGAGTGGGGAAGAGGTCCTTTGGAAGAAGCTTTGGATCTGCACCCTCTGACTTTCAGCAGTGAGCCTGTACCTTGTTGGATCCACCAGCGGGCCCGCATCAGCGCACGGCTGTTGAGATCTCCCCCACACATGCAGTGCCGCCTTGGCACGTTGCTTGCCAGGATGCTGGTTTATGACCAAGGCTCCAATATACAAGGAAAGAAGCATTTGGAACAACTTCTCAAATCATTGATTTTTTCAGCCAGCCAGTGAATGGACTTCAGTTCAGTTCAGACGGTTTCTCCCTCGTGGCAAGCGCCAAAACCCTCGCAAGATTCACCCTGGCGCTGGCAGTCCTGTTCACATCTCGCGCAGTTGCCTTCGCGGGTTGTGACTGACGTTGCGAAGTCTGAAGAATCCAGGCGAGGGTTTTCCAAGCGCGAATGAGAGCGAAGGAGATGCGTGAAACCTTGATCTTACTGGTTCTCAGGGGCTGAGGGAATGGCCCCCACCTTGTGGTTGCCTTTCAAGCCTTCATTCCCAAAGCCCTTCTAATCTTTGACCTGCAAGAAGCGCAATCCTGGACACTTCGAACACATCCCAGCTTCAAATCATGCCGGGCCGCTGACGAAAAACCAACCATAGAGAAGCCATAGAGAAGCCATGGAATTTCCCATTGGCCACAGAGACACCGGCTGGGAGAAGCTTCTCACCCGGATCCCAGGCCCAGGCGGCGCCGCGGAGCAAGCAGGCCGGTGGCTCGGCCCCCCCAGCCCTCCCCGACTTCCAGCAAGTCGTGTGGATCGTAAGGCTTGGCCTTCAAGAGGCTGGAGGCAACAGTTCGTGTCAGTGATGGGACCAATACTTGGAATCCACGCGATGCAGTACGATCCAGGGAGGATTCAAACCTCCATGACAATGCCTCAACACAGACAGACAGGCAGGCACAACAGGCAGGCCGGCAGGCAGGGGCAGGCAGAGGCAGGCAGGCAGGTAGGCAGGCAGAGGCAGGCAGGCAGGTAGGCAGGCAGGCAGAAGCACAGACACATACACGCAAACTGTTTCCAAACTCCTGAGTTCATGGACTTTACTGTAAACTTGTTGGGAAGACCAATTTAGTGGCAAACTTTTGACCAGTCGATTGCGGAAAACATGGCAAGGACTTGAGCCACAAGGAGTCAATTGGCAGGTCTCTTGCGAGTCCCTGTCCATTTGGGCGCATGTGGCCGGGAGCCCTACCGTGCAGAGCGCGGCTGTGTTGTCGTCGAAGGATTTCTTTGCTCAGGATTGCGGCCAAGCACAAAGGACACCATTTTTCCAGAGACCGGCCGGGATAATGACTTTCTTGGGATATTTATCATTGCCCGTAGATCTTTTGACACTTTGGGCATAGGTAGACATGGCACGCTGCTGTGAACGTGAATGAGCTTGACGTTTTTCAGGTCTCTGACAAGGCCAAGAAGTCCAAGGCGTGGAATGCCTGGGAGGGACTGAGGTTTATGCCAAACTTCTCAGCAAAAGGCTGCACAGCAAAGCCGCAGTTACTAGCATCACCAGCATCACCGGCATCACGGGCATCACTGGCATCACCGGCATCACTGGCATCACCGGCATCACCGGCATCACCGGCATCACTGGCATCACTGGCATCACTGGCATCAAAAGGACTGAGCGTCCGCATCACTAGCATCACTAGCATCATCAGAATCACCGCCATCACAAACATCAGCAACATCAGCAAGATCAGCAACACCACCAACAGGTCTTACCGAAATTGGATTATTGTGGCGCTCGCGGATTTGGAAACCACCCGTTGCAACAACTTTTGGCTCCCAGTTGTCTATTGCCTGCAGCACGATTCCAGCTGGAACGCATCGTTGAGTTCCCGGTTGATGCGGCTCAACAAAACCGTTCACAAACATCGATAAGAAGAGGGGTTGCACCGATTCATATGCAGTCCCTTCTCCATGTCTCATTCATCCCACAAGATCCATTTGCTTTTGTCCAGAGCTTTTGGACAAGTGCTTCGCAGGAGCTGAAGGACAAGGTCACCGACTTGTTGAAGGCCGGGCCACGCTGCCCCATCCGGAAGAAAGCCGGGAGAGCGTCTCGAGATAGTTTCTTAGACGTTGGGAGATACTCCTAAAGTTTGGGAGTGACCCGGACTCCAAATGGTAACCTGTCGTGTGGCGAGCGCCACGACTTGTGGATGTCCTGATCCCGTATCCCACTGCTTGATGGGCATTCAGAAGAGCCCAATACGGAACCAGTCGTTTCTGCAAGAGTGCTTTCCCAGAGAGCAGTCTTCAACAACGGCCTCAAGTTGCAAGCCTTGCTTCCAGCAGTTCCGGCCCCCTTTCTCTCATGGTGGACAACTCTGTTTGCTCTCGTAGCCCTTCCAGATCTTATACGGTGACTCCCTGTTCTTGAGAAGCCAAGAGCTCAACCTCACTTCTTGAAACGTGACACAGAGGTTGCAGATTTCATGTATTGCACGAAGCTCTACAACGCCCCAACCACACTTCAAAACTTTCTGCCTGTGACAACATCAGAAGTCCCGGCACCAGGCCCAAAGCATGGATCTGGAGCCGCCGCTTGGGGACGGCGAAGGCGGGAGACGTGCAAAGTTGGGGGAGCCCAAAGGACGAAGCGATGCACCTGCCAGTTGGAGCCAATGAAACGGGAAAGGAGGGAGAAGGAGAAGCAGAACCGCGGACAAAGGTGAATGATCAGGTCTTCATACAGGCGATAAAGTCAGATCTGAGCTGGTTGGATAGAGGGGATGCATTTGCACAGGCTTTTTTTCTCAGCACGGGCCCACTCCTTGCTGGGCGTGCAGAAGGTGCCATGGTCAGCGCTTATAATGCTCTGTCATATGGCCATGGGTCAAAAGCCAAATTGTACCCCCAGTGAACATCCCAATCCAACCACTAAAATCCAGCTGCGCTGTGTGTCTTCGAGCTCGAAGAGCGAGGGCAACCCTACCCGTAGGGTATACCAATGACGTGTTTTGTTGCACCCCAAGCTCCTCCTCAGCATTGCCTGCATCACCTCCACACAGCCCGGCCCAAACACTTGGACCCCAGGCTTCTGATGCCACGTTGCCCGACCTCCAAAAACCCACCAACATCCTCTGCATCCTCGCAAACTTCGCCAGCATCCACTGCATCGCTCAAACCCTTCAAAAATGGCCCCTTGAGAGTAGGTTTTGGCGGTTGGCGGGGATGGCGGGCAAGTCTGCGATCGAGTGGGCGGTTTTTCTCGCACAAGTGCAGCCACCGCCGCTGTGCGGAAAACATCGCGCTTTCTGCATTTTTCCACCGGTTTCTGTGGGGCTGGGACGGGCGACCGGGGATGCATTTTTCGGTCGCGCGCGCCTCGGACGCAAGCGCCGGACCCAAGCAGGCACACATGCGCTCAAGCTGGGGTGGGTGAGTGCATGCTCAGTGTCAAAGGGGTTGGGCAAGCTTCGCAGCGAGCGCGTGCTTGGGTGGTCCCGCCTAAACAGAGTTCTTCTTAGTGCTCCCCATCTCACCTGTCCGACCGGCCAGCGCAGCTGGTGATGGCGAAGCCCTGGGATAGACTAAAATGGGTGGTGCACCTACCCCAAAATGGTACCATTGGTCTTGACCCACAGCCATATGCCATATGTGAGAAGGGGATTTAGCTGCCACACCCACGTCGAAGTGCCCGTCATGTTTCCGGTGGCATGACAAGGATGCTGTGCCAGTTGCTGGCGCAGTGGCCAAATGTTGCACTGGCCCAAGAATTCCTGGAGCGCCCTTGTATTTTGCGGGCCCGCTTCGCGCAACCGCAAAAGAAGCCCACGTCCACGCAAAAACAGAAGGCTTGGTTTCCCGTTTCATTTGGCACCGCCTGGAGCTACCTTCCGCTAAACCGCTAGGACCGGCTCCGGACCCCAGGATGCACATCCAGGAGCTTTCAGGGCGCAGTGCGTCGCAGGATTCTCTCTATTGGCGGATGTCAGGCATTTGCAGGAGGTTTGTTGCGGATGGGCAAGAAAGGTTCGTGTTTGCTTCTTTGAATCCACATAGTCATGATCTGGGCATATGTTTGTTTGTGACACTGCTTTTGTCTGATCCAGTGGAAAGCTGTCATACTGCAACCAAATCCATGAAAACGATGACTCGCTTTGGTTTTGCCAAGGCACAGAGATTCCCCCGTTCTTACGTGGAAAGCAAGCAGTGGTCCTCTTTATCGTCATCTGGACTACAGTGACAACACAAAACGAAGCAAAGCTAAGCAAAGCTCCAGGCAAGACACGCAAAGGTGGCTGAGCCCAGAAGTTCTCCGATGATCAAAAGTTGATTCAATCGACCTTGCAACCACTTGGTAGAGAAATGTCTCGGTCCCTGACACACGATATCATGGGCAGCCTCAACAAGCAGCCTGCGATCTGCTTGTGCTTCTTGGGGTTTCATGCCTGGAGATGTTGTTCTTTCTTGCTTGGGGCCCTTGCCCTTTCCGTTCAGAGCCTGGTTGTCATGGCCACGGCATCCATGCCATCTTCCAGGCACCAAGACCTGTCTTGGGTTCGGACACAGGCGCTCTCATGCACGAGGGCCCAGGTCAAGAGTGTGGTTGGGCCAGCGAATACCATCAAACCTGAACCACCTGTCTGGACAGTTGGAGCCAACCTGCCAGCGACTGAGAATTGCCGTTGACAGATCTTGTGAAAGGTGGTGACCCGAGTCAAGCCACACGTGTCCGCGTCATTTCGGACAGGAGTGGCTTGAGCAACTCCTGAGCGCCCCGGTGTCGGGGCGGGCGCCGGCTCGGGCCTCAGGCCTCGGGCTTGAGCCTTGCGCCTTGCCATGGCCTCGAGTCTAGCTTCCGTTTGACGGTAAGCAAAGTTCCAAAACGGATGCACGTGGCACGTACATGGCTGTGGGTCAAAAAAGGGTACCCAAAATGGAACCCTGGTAAATGGAAACAAAGACTAAAACCCTAGCTCTGTAATTTTGAGGCACACCCATGGCTCAACTCAAAGAGTCCGGCTCAAAGCCAAATATGGAAGCAGGGAAGGTTGGCGCTGGCAAACACATGGAAGCTTGGGCATGGTCTGTGTGCTGTGACTTCAGGGATCCCAAAGATCTACATGTGGTTGCTGAAAGGTGTGATAGTTCGATTTCAGTAATTTCAGAAATGCCAGTCCAACCCTGGCACTAGCTCACGGTGTTTTATTTCGACCTTTACTTTGGAGCGAGTATCTGATGGTTTGCGTCTTAGCCCTGTACCTTTTCATCGAGACTTGTGTTATTGGCATGGGGATTGGGGGCCTTGGCCCCTGATGCTTCACGCCTCAACCACCGAACAGCCCAACGAACAGTTGAAAAACAGCTAATCCGATTGGCCCGGTGACCATTAGAAACCCCCAAAAAACATGACTGTCACCACTAAATGGGAAAAGTTACCCATGGTGATTTTGGGGCCGAAGGGAATATTGATCCACCCCCATTGATCCACCCCCTCCTCCTTTCCTTCCCCAGGTGCTGCGGGGGGCATTTGCGGATGGCCAGCTGCCCCGGCTCATCCTCGCCGCTTCCGAGCCCGCTGCCGAGCCGGGGTTCTGCATTGGCGTCACTTTTTTTTGCGAAGCCACGGCTAAATGATTGAAACATCTTGGTTTCAGCCATGGCAAATAATGGAATAATATGGCGAAGGCATGGCAATAATATGGATCGGCATGAGAAGCATTGATCGTCATTTCGTGTCGTCACGACATGAACTCAACTGCTCCGAACGCATGTACTGGGAAGCCAAAAGGAGCCTCTTTCACGAGTGGCGATCTGGCGTTTCAACATCCTCAGCAGATCCAAGTGCGGGAATGATTGCACCACAAGATCTAGAGCTTGGCCGGGTCCAAGCTCAGCCCACCCAGTTAAAGCAAGTGCAAGCAAATGCAAATCCTCCATTGCAAACCAATCTCAGCCAACCCTTTGCTTGGCCAGAGTCAAGCTCCAAAACCAACTGGTACCATGAATCTCAAATCAATCTTTAAGCCATCCCAATCAGCTCTCCCTGAACCAATCCCACTCCGTCTTTAATTTGTCCTAAAGCTACCTTAAAATCACTGTAACCTCACGCTAAATCAAGCACAAAACCGGTCCCAAATGCGCCCCAAACCCCCCCAGATCCAGACCCAAAGTCTTCCCAACTAACTTGACCTCAAGCCCTAGTACTAATCCGACTCGAACCCACCTAAAACCCACACTAAAGCCGCCACAAAATCACCCTGGCACGCAGCAAAGCCAATCCTGTACCAATTCGACCCCCAAACAAACTTCAGCACAACCACCCCACTCCAAATCAACCCTGAACCCAACTGAAACTCATCCGGAATCGATCCAAAACAGGCCGAAACTATCCCCCAAGCAACCCTCGACCAGACACAAAGTCACCGTGAGCCATTTTGAGAACCCCACTCCAAACCCGCCCAAAGCCAAGGCCCTAATCCCATCCTAAACCAACCCCAAAGACGCCGCAAACCAATCGTAAATGAATTCTTCACCCAACAGAACCAGCCTAAAGCCACTTTAGTTGCACCTCAGATCAACCCCGCAACCTGAACCCCGAAAAGAATGTCACCTCCATGAACTCAAGTTAAGCTCCAAACTCAAGCTAGCTTCGCGTCGGCTTGAAGTAGTTTTCCAGCATCGAAAGTTAGCTTTGGACAGCCTAAAATTGGCTTCCTGCGCGGAGTAAAATCAGCTTCCGTAGGCTAAACTTAGCTTTCCATGGGCTAGGAGACAACTCTCCGCAGGCTCAAGGGAGCTTCCTGCAGTCACTATAGTCACTATAGTGCGAGCCGAGGAGAGAAATGCTGTTTACGTGTTCCCTGTGAATCTTTGTTCCAAGAGCAGGTATGGAAGCTTGGCTTTGGTGGTTTCCCCACGGGACCCAAACACAATGCGTGTGTTCTTTTAGTCCAAGCTCCACTTCTGGCGTTGTAGAGGAAGGTGTAAGCCAATGTGTGGAAGGCAGGGCATGTTAGTTGAGACTGAGACCTGCTTTGTTGGCATCACCATGCAGCTCGGACATTTGTATTCCGTCTTGAAAGGTGGTCACTGTCAAGATTTGATGCGTGCGAGGGAGTGGGAGAGAGAGAGAGAAAGAGAGAAAGAGCGGAAGAGAGAAGAGCGAAAGAGAGAAGGAGAGAAAGAGAGAAATAGAGAAAGAGAGAAAGAGAGAAAGAGAGAAAGAGAGAAAGAGAGAAAGAGAAAAAGAAAAAAAGAGAAAAAGAGAGAGAAAGAGAGAGAAAGAGAGAGACGCTGCTATGGCTGTATGAGGCAGAATGCCCTGTTTTGCTGGGCAGTAAGACACACACACAGACACAATTTCACCAATCCCTTACACGAGTCAAGCGATCTGATTGAATCCGGGGCATGTTGCTGATGACCCCATCAGATGATGGTATGAATCAGTGTCTTCAAAGCGGCAGCTTCATGTTTGGGCGCTTCTGCTTCGGTCCAAGGCAGCTTGCCGCCAACAGCGTGGCCTTCAAGGACAGCTCCGAAGAGCCGCACGCCCTCCTGGGCCCGAAAGGGGTCATATTACAGGGTTCCCTTTTTCCCCTTTTTGGTTGGCTTTAAACGTCACCTTTTGGGCCGGGTGATGTTTGAAGGGGAAATATAGGGAGCCCTGTCATATTGGAGCGGAATTTGCAGCTATCTCGAGATAGACAGAATTGCGCAAGACATGAATACCTTGGTGTTGCATGGTTGGCGGCTGGAGACAGATGACGTGTTGAATTGCGAGCAGACACATGATGACAGATTTAACCAGGCCTACCATGCCCCAACATGTCAAGGCTTGCAGTTTGGCAGAGCGGTTGCCTCAAGTACTTTGACTCAGGGGCATAGTGTTGGAACACCAGCATCTCACATGATGGATGTACATGTCGTGACCCTTGTTGCCCTTTTGATAGCTGCGTAGCAAATAAGGTATTTAGCTTGATTCTTGCTCGCAACGGAGCCACTGCATGCTAAGGCCATACGGCATTGCTGGACACTGGTGTGTGTCCAGAATAGGGGATCCCATGTGGGAAGAGAAGGGGATGCTGCGGGTGGTGTTTTGTGTGTGTGTGTGTGTGCAAATCACTCATTTTGTAAACGTAGGAACTGGTCATTTAACAGCAGAGCCACTGCAGTCATAGAGGAATCATAGAGTTTGATGAGGGAAGATATCAGATAGAATGTCTATCTTAAGTTAGAACTTAGACAGGCACTTCTTTGTAAATATGATTTGGATTCAATTTGGTTGACGTTTACATATACTGCAATAAGGAGCGATTTGACTTAGTTTATCTTTATTTTGATCAGCAGAACTGAAGTTTCATTTTCTCGAGTATTTTGTTAACCTATTTTTAAGGGGCATGCCAATTGAATGAAACAGTACTTTCTGTATTACGTACTATTCCAAAATTAGTTACACTTAAACACATATTTGGGACGGAATTCCTATTCAAGCTTTTGCTTAAGATATAATCTCTACATGAACTGTTCCCTGATTAAGTTTCGTTTAGATTCGAATCAATTTATTACCAACCTTTGGACACCAACTCCTTTTCCGGGCGAATGCAAACTTCTTGGCATGCCCCATAAAGAGCAAGCTGCACTGGCAGCCAGCAAGGCTAATTCTAGCATCGAGAAAACATAAACAAGAAACCATCACAAGAAAAAAAACACAGTTGCAGGGGAAATTCTTGGCATACTCCATCACCTCTGCTAGACAACTGTCTTTGCTCCCCGACTGTTCGAGTTGTTTCATTCTTCTGGTTTCAGGTTTGTTAGTGAGGAAGATCCAAACATTTCCTTTGTCATATGTTTTGCGATTCCTCAAGATCTGCTTCGGTTTCAGACTTGCAAGTGAGTAAGATCCAAACAGTTCCTTTGTCAGTTTTTGTTTTTAGTTCTGATTTCTCAATGTTCTTTTGTTTCAGACTTTTAAGTGAGTACGATCCAACCGTTTCATTTGTCACAATATGTTTTTCCACTGTTTTTGCGAGCGCTCGTATATTCTCAAACGCTATGGATTTGTGCCCGAATGACAGGGACACTTTTTTCTGTTTTAAGATATTTTCTTCACCGGTCAGCTTCCAAAATCGCAGGAGATTTCTGGAGAGTTGGGCTTTGCAAGATCCCTGAGGAGGCAACGGCCAAGGACCAAGTTTGTCAAGATGATAGAAAGCAGATGAGCCAATTGGACGTGACCGAGACGTGATCGGCTCAGGAGCTGATCTACGTGCTCCTGGACACCTTCGGCGTGGGCTATGCCAAGCTCAGTCAGGCGAGGTGCCTTCTGCGTGTCCAACATTTGCAGTCCTTCACAAATGCATAGCAGGCTCCCCGCCGCACATTTGTTCACGTTTGGAAACTGAGGGTGTTCGAAGTGCAAAATCGGTTCTCTGTTTGGGATCTGGGGGGCGTTCTAAGTGTGAAGGGGTGTGGTGTGTTCCAAGCGTATATGATTGTTAACGCACACTTAGCTAAAACCATTCTTTTTCCGAACAACTCAGTTTCCAAATGGTGTCCTAAGTAAGCACACATTCAACATGGTTGGTTGTAGTTGTTTGTTTAATGATTTCTGGTGGATGTCTGGGCAATGCTGCTTTTGTTTTGGCTGTCGCCTCAGATGAATCGGCATTTTGGACCGTATCTCTCTTCGCTGCAGGCAGCAATGCTAGCAGTAGCAGAAGCCTCCATCCGTGCTGCACTCAGGCGGTTTGTTTGCTTCACATGGACATTGAGTGTGATATCCCCACAATCAATCTGAGTGTTGTTGATGAGCTTGCCAACACACTCCCCCTTGCAGGTAGAAGGAAACTATGTCTTTTTTTGCCGGGGGGGACCCCCTTTGTGAGCTGTGAGTGGGTAGGCAGTTCGGTTCAAGACAAGGACGGCTTGCCTCAAGCCGAGGCCTTGGCAAGCTGGGCCGGGGGCCTCCCTCCAAGCTGCCGCCGGGCATGCTCCGCAGCGTCGCCGAGGTCCGAAGCGCCGGTCGAGTGGATCGAAATGCGTTTCCTCCAGCTCACAAGTGAGACTGCGGGTTTTGTTGAACCCATTTGATGGGGTGTTTGCTTCTTTAGCCCCCTGGCAGATGTGTCACGACCCCAGCTAGTAGCGTCTCAATACTTGGGGCCCTTCTCGGGATACTGTCGAGCCGCTGCCAATATGACACCAACCTTTGGACAAATCGCTGCTTTGGACTCGTGCAAGCAGCAACACAAGACTAGGCCCGGTCCATTTCTGCAGTTACCTGCGCGTGGGGCCCATGACTGATTTTAGTTGATACCGTCGCTGGTGCTGTGCAGGCGGTGCGGATGGTTTGTAGACTCGTGGAATTGAAGAAACGGAAGTCAATCACGTGAATCACCAGGCTTCTCACCCATGTTTGCCAACAGGCGTGGACCAAGAGTGAATCACGAGGCACTGTGGTACAACTCAGGGCCCTGTGGCTTGTGGTTCCAGCATGAATCGGCGGATTGTCGTAAGGCCGCACCCATATTCATAGGCGTGTGTTCTACTGTACTCCCTGCTACAGAGGCTCTTCCAACGAACGTTAGACTCGTCTTTGCAGCGTCTTGGCCGAAGCTTCCGCTCATTTTCATCGGCGGTCTTCGCAGGAGATGGTGAAAGGCATGATGAACAGCCTGCAGGTGGGGCCAACGAGCTCTCCGGTTCCTTTGGAGCCTGGTGGTTGGGTTTGGTTTCCTCCGCTTGGCGAATATGGCTACCCTTGGGAAAGAAATTGAGCCCGCAGAAGTGACATATTTGAGTCACATGATTTTTGATGATGCCCGCTCGAACCTTTGCTTTGATCGGCTGCCCTTGTTTCGGGTCCAATGCAGTGAACATTTGGGGTGTTTGTTAGATTGTGTTTGGGCATAGATGTCCCTACGGGTAGTTGTGAGAGTGTACTTTGATGGGCCCTTTTGTCCTATGCATCAATCTGGCAATCGCGTCCAAGAAAACTGGAAGCAATATTGTCATTGGCCGCTACTTGGTTTGGGGAAGACATAGGGGGGCCCGCTCCGGCCCGCCCAATTTCACCATGCCCTTTTACAAAGACCATTTGTGCGGGTTTTTCTCAGACCTGTGGCGTTTTCGCACCAACTGGTGGCTCAAAATGGGGATTTGAGACCCCAGACTGGTCTCTCTTTAATTTCCCTTTAAACCAACACAACCTTAGAAAGGCACGGATGTTCCGGGCGAGGGAATTTCGGGCGCGAGGGAAGCCTTTGGCCGGTGTGGTCTTCGCCTCCGTTTTTTAACCTGTCGCCACGTGGGAATTTGCAGATGCCCCTCCAACTCAGAACCCCAAGCCTCTTATGCGGGAGCCATGTCAAAGGGCGGGGTGGGCGGGGGGGAAGGGTACCTGACCACACAAAGCCACATGAGCATCTGGGCTCTTGACTTGGGCTTTGACTCCCCATCCTCTCAGAAACCTGCAGAAGAAACGGGCCATATACCTGAGATAGGAAGACCCCGGTACTGCCTGGTATCCACCCTCCAATACCCTCCCTCACTCTTCCCAAGCCCCCAATTGAGGCCTTCCGAAAGCCATGTGAAAGTAGATCCTCATAGAAACCAGCCACACCCCCACCAGCACAGGGATTTCCTGGCCTGGCACCACCCGACGCCGGGTTTTCGGTTTTCGGCCGTCGGACAGGCAGAGGATCTCCGTTCCATGGCGGTGGGCGGCGGCGCTGTGGTGCTGCAGGCCATGGCAAGGGCTCAGCCAATCAAGATCATTCGGTTCATTGGTGCTCCATTCCCCCTATAAACGAGCCCCAGGCTCATTCCCTCATTCCCTGAGCAGCAAGGTTCATACTGGTAGTTTCCTTTAAGACCCCCAGGTTCATTCCCTCATTCCCCGAGCGTGCACTGCCTCCCTGTTTTTGCAGACCAGATTTGGCCAATCAAAGATGGTTTCTATCAACTGCAGAAGCCGTCCACTGCCAACCCCCCCCTCTCCCCGCCATCGAATCGCTAGGCGCAAATTCGCCCAGGTGATGGGAGCCTTCTTGTCACAACCGACTGTGGAGGGTGAGAGCACGGGCCCCGGGCCGTTGGATGAACTTTCATCCACCCGAAGAACCGAGGGGCCGTTGGATGAACCCACCGAGTTGCCAAGTCTATAGAGGGAGGCCCCCCCCCAAACCTAAGAACTCCCTTGTTGGGGGTGACGCAAAGGCTGAGGTTGATGCCTGTCACTTTCTGAACTATGGATGGTAGTGCGTGAGCCAGAGGCTGTTACACAAAGAAAACAGCAGCTTGGAGCAAGAGAAAGAACAAAGAAAACATAAATAAACATGTATGATAGAACCCGGAGCTTCATTTGCCCCAGCATTGTTCTTTCTGAACAAGGTCAGTTTAGCTAGTTCAGAGTTGCATGCTCCCAGGGCATATGCGATTTGCTACATTCCAGTATCTCTACAATCGGTTGTCCTATTCCAGCAGCGAAGTCTTTCGCCTCTTTGTTTTCCTCCCGAACATTGCAGGGCTTTCTTCAGCTTGTCCGAACCGAATCATGCCTTGCTGAGTCGATAAGTGTAGTGTATCTTAGATATATAGCTGAGGCTCCACATTGTGACCATATATTAAGAACCACCATTTGCAGTTCTTGGGCATCTGCTTTGCACAGACAGCTGGTAGCACGAGCATTTTTTCTACTTTCTGGGCTCTTGATGTGTTGAACAACATTGTCAGGTGCATACAATCCTGCGGCTGAATTCCCAAGCTCAATCACTTTCTGCGCCTGCCACGAAATCAGAAATCCTGAAAAGTTTCAAGTTTCAATCAGCAAACTCTGGGATGACCAAGGGCAACCGGCCCCAGACCTGGATGTTGAGGCGACAGCGATGAGTCAGACTCGCCTCAGCGGCCGCAGGGGCACCTGAGTGGCAGGTTTTTGGATCGGGTTCCCCTAAAAACACACATCCCTGCAGCCGAATCAGAAACTCCACGAGGCACTTGGACCTGCCCTGTTTTGCGACTGGAGCCTGGAAACTCTTGTCAAGGCGACATTCTTTACTGAGGTGACTATGGAACGTCAGGCGTGTTGGCGTCCTTTCCAGGGGTCGTGTTTGAGCCGGAGAGAAGCCGGTTCCAGCGCAGTTGCTTGTGCGATGCCAAATTTGTTCATGTTCAGTTACTGGTGCTTGCCGGATAGAGTGGTGGCCCTTTTGAACCAACGAACCGAGGCGGGGTTTGAAGCCGTAGTTGGCTTAGCCTCTAAAGGTGGCAGTTTCGAGGGAAAGTAAGCAGCTTTTGAAGAGGAGATCCAGTGACCCTGAAACACGGGATAGTTGAGGTATGCTCAACAGATCCGTTGCCTGTGTCGAGCGGAACGAGACCCCGTTCCATCCGAGGCAAGGACCCAAGCTGACACCAGGAGAAGGCGAGGGGCACGGGGCACGGGGCACGGGGCCGGCTCAGGCACAAAGTACCACGGATTTCAGTCGGTTTGAGTTGATGTGCACCCTTCCCCATCTTTGCATGATTTCGACCATTCCCCGACAGCTTGAAGCTGATGTGAATCGGCTGGCACGCGTGCCAGCCAGACGAGCAGGCAGCCAATGTGCCACCGTGTGAGGAAACCCACCATTGTGGTTTTGAAAGCGCCGATTGCTAAATCCGCAGAAACCGCTGCTTTGTTTGCACCTCAAGGCTAGGAATTACCAGAGCTAAGCTGGAACAAGCGCTTCAAAACTTCAACAAATGAGCTTTCTGCGATAAGAACAAGCACTCATGGCTTGCTACCAACATCCATGGCTGAAACTGAATCAACTCATCCTAAATTCCCAGGGCGTGACTCAGTAAAAGACCCAGCATATACTTGCAAAAACGATGCCAAAGGTGTTGTTTACAAATGAATCGGCTAGAGTCGCTGATTTACCAAGGCCAGTTTTTTTTCTTCTCGATTTGGACGCCTCCGCGACCCTGAACCTGACCACCTTGTCGTCAGGTTACGCTTGGAACATCCTGGTGGCTGCCATTTTCCAGCCTGCGCGGGTTCCAAGCATGGCCTGGTGGCCTTGTAATTTTGTATGTCTGCCTGTTTGCTTGTTTATTTGTCTCACTCCCTGAGTTCCTGGACTTTCTACTTGTTGGGAAGATCATTTTAGTGGCAGAAAAGAGCTTAACTAAGCTCTTGTTGGCCAATCCACCCGGGAAGTGAGTTGTTTGTTTGGTTGGTTGGTTGCTTGTTTGCTTGCTTGCTTGTTTATTTTCTTTTTTTGCCTGCTTGGTTTGTTCATTCGATCGTTCGTTTGTTTTGTTTGTGATTTATTTGTTCGTTTGAGGCTCCATTTATTTGCAAAGGCGCATTTTGCAGCGCGCATTCCCATTGGTGTGGAATTTTCTACAGTGTTCCAGCACGTGGCGTCTCTCACAGCGCTTTCCCCATGGCACGGCCACATCTGTGTAAACTCACAGTCAACATCCGTGCGCCGACGACGTCCGTGTGTCGGCACTGTATCTATGCCAGCTGGTAAGCACACCCGCTCAGACGTTCAGCACTGTATCCACACCTGCCAGATGGTATGCCAGATGGTTAGCGCACCCGCTCACGCGCACCCGCTCAGCACTGTATCCAACGCGCCCGCTCAGTACCCATGTCCAGTGCATTTGGTCTCTGTTCTACTGGCACAAGGCACGTGTAGGGACCTAGGAATGTAGAAGGGCGCCTGCAGGACTTGAGTATGCCTTTGGTTCGCCTTTGTTTGTCCACGATCTTTTCACTAGCTGCGCGCCTCTTGCAAATTGCTCGGTCATTTGGGAAAGGGGGGCCTTCCGTTTGACCCAGTTTCCAGGAACGTAGAAAGGTTCCGCAGAATTTGAGTGGGGACCTTTGGGTTGCCTCTGTTTGTTCATGGTCTTTTCCCTGAAATGCCTGTTGGTTTTTGTTTGCAGTTACCTCGGTCATGTGAGAAAGATCGGATGCCTAGTTTGTTTGTTTGCAGTTTCCGCGTCAATTTGGGAAAGGGTTCTGCAAGAGACGGGTAGCCTTTAGTTTGTGTTTGCTTGCTCCTGTTTTCCAGGAAGGTCATTCTGGTGATGCTGGGGATGCAGCAAAGAAGATGCTGAGGATGTCGGACAGTGACTCAGGGAGCATCGGACTGTTCCCAAGATCATTGCGCTTCCGCATCCCAGATACCCGTGCGATTGCAGGTCCGCTCAGACCCCCCTAGAAACAAGGAACATTGTTATTTGTTATCGCGCGTTTACAAGCCGAGGGGGCGTTTCGTGTTTGTTTGTTTTGCATTATTTTGTTCATGATTTAGTTTTTGCTGGTGCATGTATGTGTCTGTGTGCGTGTGCGTGTGCGTGTGCACGTGTGCGTGTGCGTGCACGTGCGCGTGCGCGTGCGCGTGCGTGTGCGCGTGCGCGTGCGTGTGTGCGTGTGCGTGTGCGTGTGCGTGTTCCTGTGCGTGCACGTGTACGTGTGCGTGTGCGTGTGCGCGTGCGTGTGCGTGTGCCTGTGCTTGTGCGTGTGCGTCTGCGTTGCGTTGTGCTCTACTGAGTTGTGTTGCATGGCGCTGGCTCTCACTCTCTCTCTCTCTCAGTTGTTTTGTTGTTGCGGGCTCTGAGGTGGCAGGTGAACCTCCGAAGCTCAAGGGCCAGGCAGGGCAAAGTCGGGCCTTGGGGCCAGGCCATTGGAAACTTGTGGACTGAATCAACCTCACGGCGGATAGTGTAATTTGAGACCACAAGCGAACCCACTCCTTGCAGGGGAACAGCAAATTGATGTGCATTGGGGGGCGCGAGTCAAACCGTTGTTTGCCGAATTTTCTCAAGCTTGCTGCCCAACAAGGGCCATCGTCTGCGCGCCCAGGCACGTTGGCCATGACGTTTTTGCAGAATCTGACGCCCAGCCAGCTGCTGTTTGCTGCAGCAGCACTCCGAATCATTTTGATTGTCGTGGCTGAGGTGCAGGACGTGTTGGCTGAGGTGCCTTATACGGACGTGGATTACCAGGTCTTTTCCGATGCGGCTGAGTCTGTTTCCTTGGGGCTGAGCCCATACAATGGCCGAACAGCCTTACTTGCCAACGAAGCCACGCGCTACAGATACACGCCACTCCTAGCCTACATGCTTCTGCCGAATCTCTGGGTCAAAGCGTGGGGCAAAGTCTTGTTCTCGTCTCTCGATGTGGTCGCTGGAGTTTTGCTGATTCGGGGATGTCTTGGCCAAAGTGGAGACATTCGATTTAGGCTGGCTCTCTGGCTCTTCAACCCCTTCTGCTTCACAATCTCCACACGCGGAAGTGGAGAGTCCGTGGTTGTGTTTCTGGTGTATGCTTTGCTGTACTTCCTGGAGTCGAATTGGCAGCTGAGTGCTGTGATCTTCGGTTTGGCCGTGCACTGGCGAATGTATCCGGTGATATATCTGCCCGCTCTGGCGATGCACCTTCCCTTTCGCAAGCTGCTAGGATTTTGTCTCGTATCCTTCATGACCTTTGCTTCGCTTGCGCTGGTCTTCTATCTTCTCTATGGCATGGAATTTATTGAGTGCGCCTACCTTCACCACAGCAAAAGGAGGGACCCACAGCACAATTTCTCGGTCTATTTCTATCCCACAGCTCTGTACTTGGAGGCAGGCATCGGATTTGATGTGGCACGCTTTGCGGCTCTTCCACAACTGCTGTTGTGCACCTTGCTGGGCACATGCTCCGCGGTCGACCTGCCGCAAACGTTTCTCCTGCAAACCCTGGCGTTTGTGGCCACCAACAAAGTGGTGACGGCGCAATACTTTGTGTGGTGGCTCTGCCTGCTGCCCGCCATGTCGCCCGGAAAGCGCCTCCTGCGTGGCTTGGCGCTTTGGATGGCTGCGGAGATCCACTGGCTGCTCTGGGCCTATCTCCTGGAGTTCCGGCAGCTGCCGGTGCGGCCGGGCGTGTGGCTGGCCAGCTGTAGCTTTCTTGGAGCCCAGCTGCACCTGCTGTGGCAGCTTTGGACGGAGGGCAAAAGCGGCGCTGGCAGCAACCCTACACGTTTGGTTTGAAGCATCACTTAGCTGTGGCTCAAAAACATGTACCATCATGGCGCCTGGTAAATAAAACCAAAGACTAAAACTTGCGTAACCCTAGCTCTTAAAGTTTGAGCCACACCCACTTGGGCAAATTGATACTGAGTTTCCTAGTGTGATTTCGGCGGGGAATATAGGGAGCCCGGGGCTCCTTTATGCCAAGGGGAGCAATTAGTATACTCATTCCCTGGTTTGGGTGCCTTCGCCTACCGGAATTTGGCTGTGACTGAAGTTCGGCAACCGCATGCACCGGTACCTCAGCTTGCAGGTTCACCCGGAGTACTTCTTCGATGTGTTGCGGCCAGCCCTGGCAGCCACTGGGCGAAATCTTTGGAGGGCGCGGCTTTGGGTGGGTCGCGGAGCATCGGAGCGCGCTCCGCTTGGAAGGCGACGCCTTCCCTGAAAGGGGAAGGCGGGAGCTGTTCAATTTTTGCCAGCATTGCGCGGGGCCAGATGTCAGTTGTGGGCGCAGGCGCGCAGGCCCGTGTGTGGCATAGTGCGGGATCAATGGAAGCCCGATGAATTTTAAGCCCCTTAAGCAGTTGGCCTTTCTCATCCCTCAAGTGGATCCTTTTGAAAGCCACAAGGCAGCCTCCAGTTTGTCCTGAGTGCCTGAGCCAACCCCGAGCCTGCCTGAATCCGACGGGGTCTGCCAAACAAGCGCCCGTCGGCCCGTCGGCCCGTCGGCCTTGCCCAAACCAATCTGTAAATTTAGTAACATGCGTGGCCGCATGCCTGAAATCGAGACCAAGCTTAAGAGGGGCACGCTGGGATGATTGGGCATTGTAGCTGCTTGGTGTTTGGGGGCCCCCAGGTTTGCCCGGGGGGGGGAAGCAAACTACTAGTTTGAGCTTAACTCAAAAGCGTGTCCAGCGCAGATTTTCGGGGCCACTATTGCGAACTTAAGAAGGACGGATGTTTCAGTGGGCCGACGTTGGAATTGCTGGTTCCTACCAAATTGACACCCCACCCATTGGATGAGCGGCTTATGCCAAATTGAGGCAGTGGCGCCTCACCCTCCGGAGCCCTCCAGCCTCTCGCAGGAGAGTTTTTCTTGAACCAACAAGAAAGGGGGAGGAGCACTGGGTGAAGCTGGCCTTGCTGGGTGAAACAGAAGGGTGGAGCAACTTTGGGACAGCCCCAGTTTCGTGTCCCTCCCCTTGCGAATTCAACCGAACGGCCTTTGTGAAAGTCTCATGGCAATGGCCCTCACCAAAATGACTCGTCACTATGATCCATGACAGATATGGGCCACAGGCCCATGTAGGTCGGGCAGGCCCATCCTACTTCAGGAGGTTATGCTCCGATTGTACTGGCTCAGTGTTGAAGCGTGCTGCTCCTGGCAGGCTGTAGTGCGCACGCTTTCAAGGAAGTCAACAACTCCTCCGGCCAAATTGACGGGCGCAACAATTTTTTGGTGCTGTGTGCTGTGTGAGGCAGTGCACGCCTGCCCAAGCATGGGATTGGTAGGCACATGAGCCATGCGGGACCTAAAGCAGCAACCCGTCTCAGGTCCCTCTCTGAGAGTTAACCATTCCGACTCACGAGACATGAAGCTTCCCTTCTGAGAGTTCCCCACCTTTGCCTTCCTTTACAACTGTCCTGCTTCAATTTTGATCATTGGGTCACAGCGCACCAGCCATGTGTCGATGCGAAGCTTCGCGCACCGCGCTGCCGGAGGAGCAACAAGACACGGTCCGCGCCATCGGCGAGGCACAAATCGAAACCGCCCGCGCGTGCTTGAGGCGCGCGGGGCGAGGGGCAGGGCGCGGCCACTGGCAAAGAGTTCTCCTTGATGAAATAGGGACTGATAGGGTTTTGAGGCCTCGCAACCCTTCCGGTAGAAGCAATGACCACACTTTGGATGAGAGAAAGGATGTGGCCATTTGGTGCTTGATCACTCGCTTCGGGCGGGTCTCGAGCGAGCACATGGCTAGGCAGCTGGGCGCCCGGGCTGACGGCTCTGAGGCCAGCCGCGCAGGGACTGGAAGAAGATGGCGAGTGGCTTGGATCCGGGGAACAGGTTCTAATGGGTTTCAGCTTGCACCCAGGGACAATCATGGGTAGCATCCTGGAACCCATTTATGTTGGAACCAGCGTAGGGTCACCCCGGCATTTTGTCGAGATTGTTCGCTGTTCATGCGGATGCGGCGAGTGTGCTTGCAAAGACAGTTTCTTGGAACCATGGTCTGCGATCAACACTTTCCACGTTATCTGCATCTATCGCAAACACTTGCACCCCCAGACACTGAGTCTATGACAAACACGGCATGTGCATGCAAAAGTCTGCGAGTAAATGACTCTGCTTTGTTCATGATTATACACTGCAATTTTGGCCAAGTGAAGTGTGGCTGGACCGAACAACTACGGAATATGCGAACGGAAGTGCAGAGGGATGTCAGTCAGACAGCAGCGTTTAAGCAGAGCTGCTCCGGTAAATGTGCACCGTGACCACAGGGTAGGCATTTGAGTTGTTGCCTTTAGGTTCTCCTGGCAGACTCCATTTTTTAAAAGTGCGTCAAACGGTTGCTCTTGTAGGACCTCACAATGCTGCGCACGAAAATAGGGGCCGACACCGAACACAAACCACTTCTCTATGTGGCCGGAGCACATGAGCGATAGAAGTGGCAACACACAACCTTCATTCAAGTTTGCATATCAGATGCATTATTAATTAGTATATAGTGAAGGCGAAGAGTTGGTAACTCATAGTGCCTGTGATCCCACGGATCTTGTCGTTTCTGAAGCCAGCAGTTACGGGTTTGGTCGCACTCGCTTTGAGATGCTGGCTAACATATAGATTCTGCAGGTTTGTGAAGGAAACGTCTCGACATGGCTTGTGTGTGTGTGTGTGTTTGTGTTTTCTTGACACATGGCAGGATAGTCCTTATCCCATATGCCTGTCTTCCAGGCATCCTTTGATGGTTGACATCACCTTTGATTGGGTCAGAAATGCCTGGATTCATCAAAGGTTCATATACACACCTCCAAACGGATCCAAGTGCCAAATCGAGAAGAGCGCCAAACCGCAGGCTGCTGCCAATTCTCGAGTGGGTTTGTCTCAAAATGTCTCAGCTGGAATGCCCAAAGTGGTCTGTGTTCTTTGGTTTTCCTTTATACCTCAATCCAAAAAACGGGTTTTTCCCTCAAACGAGAAACACGCATCGTCCGTTGCTGGCGATCCGCCAGGTCGCGCGCTTCCTGCAGAGGGGCTTCGTGCCGGCGGCCCGGAGCAGCTGAAGAAGCTCCACCTGTCTCTTTGGTTCTTTAACGGTCGAAAAATCGATGGCACCGGAACCCGAATCTATTTCCCCAAGGACACCTCTGCCCGCAACTGGGCGCCTCCAAAAGTAAGGATCCCGAAAAAATCACGGGGCGGATCTTTTGGGAGGGGTGGCGGGATGTCCGGAGTCGGTTTCCTTCTGCCCGATGCTCCAAGAGAAGCCCAAGGCGGCGCCAGGCCGTGCGAGACTTCCCGCAGCTGGGCCCGGCAGCCGAGAGGGGCCCAGTCAGTCGGCTCAGGGTGGGCTTGGCGGAAATTCGTGGCCATAGGTGTGCTTTTTGGTTGTTTTGGTCGAAAAATAGATGGCCCTGGTTTACCTGGTGGTTTAATCATCTACCAGGGCCATCTATTTGCCCCAAAAGGACACCTATGTTCGTGGCAGCTGTCGTGCGAAGAAATAGAGGTGGAGATCATGTCCAGGAAGCAGCTGGCCTCAGAGCAACGATTCATGAAGTGAGAATTGGGCGAGCAACAGCGAGGATGCTGCGGCTCCTTTACTGAAGAATTTGATCGGTCAGTTTGGGGTTTTACATCCGTTGCATCCGCAGTGTGGCTGTTCAAGCGTGAAAATGTGCGAGCAGCGCACTTGGACGGTTTGTTGTTTCCTTTTGGGCCCCAAACCGGTAACCCTTGAATCTATAGGTTATCAGCCGTAGGCCCCTAGCTCTAAGCAATGGACGGTTCCCTTGTGCCAGTTGATGGATCCAGCATGCCTGTGGATGCTGCCGGAGCTAGCTCCGGCAACGCCACCGGCGGCGGTGTGCGAATGTTCGCATCAAGCGCTAATGCGCAATACAACCGCACCCTGATGAATTCCCTTCAACTGTACAATACCGCAATCTTTGCTTTTGGGAATGATGCAGCCATTAGGTCTGAAGCCGAAGCCCTGCATCAAGCAGCTGTAACGCATTTGCAAGCGGAAAACCGTGAGGAGCTCCGTGCCGCACAGAATCAGCTGCATGCACACTACGCTGAATGTGTGCAAGCCCAGTCGCATAGGATTCGTGAATACGAACAGCGAGTGAGCGATGAGTTCATGCAAGAAGTGAACTTCGCTGAAGCTAGGATAAGCCAAGTGTGTGAGGAAAATGCCCAAGCATTGCATGAAGCGGAAATGGGACGCAAAACAACTGAGTTTAGGCAAGCCATCGAATCCACCCTGGCTGAAGCCCAGCAGCTCCTCCATGAGCAAGCTGCCAAGCATGCCGATGACACAGCCCGTGTCGAGGCTACACACGCCAGAACGGTTGACATGATGGCACACCAAAACGGGCTTCTGCAGGACGAGCTTGATGAGCTGAAGAAGTATCAGAAGCAACACGACCTCCGCGAGGATGGATCGAAGCCCAAAGGGGTAGGTGATACCCGAGAGGATTCACCAGAGTTGATGACCGACGACATGAAGTCAGCTCGGTCCCAAAGGTCAATGTTGGACCCGTTGACCCATCCGTTTCAATATGCAAAGGAAAAGTTGAGGTCGCTTGTTACCTATGACGGTTACGGGGATGAATATACCCCTAGCGTGATTCCAACTGCCGAATGCGAAGCACTGCCCGCAGATGCTCGCGATCCGCAAGGACCAGCTGAAAAGCCATCAGGTAGCAGCCGATCCCCGGTGAAAACAAGTGCACCGGTCCCACCCCTGCAATTCTCTCAGGGGCCAATGTCAACTGACCGCAAGCAGGGTGGTAAGCCTCCCGGCGGTCCGCCACCTGATGATGATGGCGATGGCGATGGTGATGAAGACGAAGGTGATGGCCTTGGGCCTAACCTCGGCCAAGAAGCATTCGCCAAAATGTTGATGAAGTTAGTAAAAGGCCACACGAACGATGAAAAGCCCAGAACCCGCGAAAGCGAGACGTTGCGATTCAAGGAGATGCCAACTCCTGAAACGTACCGTGAATGGAAAACATCGGTTCGTGAGGATGTCCGCGCCGCATCTGACCGTCCAGACGAGGCTTGGCCTTGGATCATGGAAGTCTGGTCTGATCGCGAGGACAAGAAGAAGCTGTTGGAGGAGCTCGGCGAACCGGGAAAATTCGTGACCCTAGACACGAAGATTCTCGCAGCGCTCACGCGTTCAGCGAAAGGCGATCTGGCTCAGCGAATCCTAACAGCAAAGGAAGAATGTGCCAAGGAGGGAAAGGCCATGAGAGGAAGGCAGGTCTTGTTTATGTTTGACCAATATTTCAAGACCAGTGAAGAAGCCGGAAACCTCTACTCCTTGGAGGACCTGTTGCGTGTCTCGCGACACGGCGAAGGAATCATCGATCTCAAGCGTTTCCTGAATGCTTGGGATTCCGTGATCGCCGGCATGAAAAAGCCGCCGGAAGAAAAGGTGTTGAAAGACATCTTGCTTCGCCAAGTGAGAAGCTGCCATCTGTTGCGGTACGACATCGACACATATGATCGTTGCCGTGACGATGATCCCAATAAATCGTACGATTTCCTAATGCGTTGCATGAGGGATCTAATCGAGAGGGATAGGCTTCGCGAGAACCGAGAGCGCGTGTCCAAGGTCAATGCCAGTAAAGCCCCGACGCCCAAGGCTGGTGCTGCCGCTCCTGAAAAGAGGGACCCCAAGAAAAAGAGCGCACCTAAGCCGAAGGACACCGAGGAGAAGTACTGTTTTGACTTCCAGAAGGGCTCGTGCACGAGGGGGGCAAACTGCCCTTACGCGCACCGCAAGGAGCCGCGAGGACGCTCCGCGACCCGCGGCAGGCCAAGTTCCCCCAAAGGCGGTAAAGGAGAGAAAGCACCGTGTTCTTTCTTTGCCCAAGGGAAGTGCACGAGAGGTGATAAATGCAAGTTTAGCCATGCCTCCACGGGCGGCAAATCTGCCGCCGCGGCATCGAGCAGCGAGGCCAATGCAAATCCTGCGGCTAAGAAGCGTGCAAATTCACCTAAGCCTAAGCCCAAGGCCAAAGCCGCTGCAGTCTGCACCAGGTACGCCATGTTCGCAAAGCCGATCAACCCAATTGGAGTGTCATTCGACACCAATGCTCATGTTCATGAAATCCCCGCCGAAGGCGATGGTTTCAAGCTTGAGTATGAGGAACGTCAGTACAATAGGATGTTTCCAAGTGCCAAGGACTGCCCCAGGCCGACCAAAGGGACTAACAAGGCAGCGCGCAAGGCCGCGAATCAGTTGAATGCCGTAGTCAAAGCCATGGAGAATGGAGCCCAGCCCGCTTGCGGTTTCATGTGCGATGTGGAATCTGATTCCATCTCAAGCCTATCGTGTGATGAGTGCCTGAGAGTTGCCATGCCGCCTCACGATGTTCGCAAGGATGTCGAAGCGCCAAGGGCAGCCACCCCTGCCCCAAAGGGAAAGGATGTGTGGCTCATTGATTCCGGTAGTGAGCAGGACCTCATCAGCAAGGCTGCACTGAGGAATGCGTCCAAGGCAATCCGAAAACAGGCCCCGCAGCCTATTCGCCTTGTGACTGCAAACGGAAACATCACTGCTTCCGAGATCGCCGACATCAATGTCGATGCATTGTGCGAGCCTGCTCAGCCTTACATCCTCGAGAGTTCTCCCGCAGTGCTGTCGCTGGGTGTGAAGTGTCTGGATCAAGGATATTCCTTTCATTGGGAATCCGGGAAGGCACCAACCATGGTTCGCCCTGACGGTGCTCTGATCCAGCTCAAGGTTGACGGTCATGTGCCATACATGGACTCTAGTTGTGAAGCTGAGCCATCGTTGAGTGCAGTAGCAGCATCAAAGCCAGCGCCTGCGCCAGTTCATGACGAAGGCATCGACGAAGGTGATGATCCCGACGACGAAGTTGAGCGGTTTGTGAGATCCCGCAAAGAGCAAGATCTGGTTGCCGAAGCAGGTACCAAAGAGCACTTGTTTGCACACTATCCGAAGAATCCCTTTTGCCGCACTTGCCAACGTGCCAAGATGCTTGCCCCATATGCAAGATCGAAAGGCGGGCAGGGAAGGCTCGAGACGAAAGCGTTTGGAGATCACATCATTGCTGATCATGTGATTCTCAAGGCCAACATCGAGCAAGGCATAAAAGGTGAATGGTGTGCTCTTGTGATCAAGGACGTGCATACGCAGTTCAGGTACGTTTACCCGTCGACCAGCAAAAGCACGGAGCAATCCGTTGCAGGGATCCAGCATTTCATTTCCGGTAGGGATGAGGTTGAGGTTCTCTACACTGATAACTCCCGGGAATTGAAAGCCGCAATAGAGCAGTTGGGGTACCGTCATCAGACCTCCATTGAATATGTTGATTCTTCCAAATCTTTCGTGGAAAGGGAAATCAGACATCTGTTGGAGGGAGCACGTGCGAACCTTGTCCAGTCAGGGTTCCCACTGTCGATGTGGCCATTTGCCATCCAGCACAATGCAGTTGCGACCAACATCCTGCCACAGTTGAATGGAAATGATTCGCCATGGTACCTCAGGTTTAACAAGACCTTTGATGAAGCTGAGATACCTTTCGGAGCAAAGATACTGTTCTGGAACAACCCTGCACGAGCTGACAATCAGGCAGGCAAGACTTCGCCAACATCGAATGAAGGCGTGTTTCTCGGGTACCATATTCAGCCCGGGTTCGCATGGAAGGGTGAGTTCCTCGTTGCAAAACTAGAAGGGCTCGATTACCATATCGAACATGCGTCCCTCACGGTACAGCGAACAAAGCGCATTGAGCTTCCGACTGATGAGTTCATCTTCCCGATGAGGTTGTTGAAAGACCCTGCATCTCATCCACCTGTTGCCAGTGCTAGGATACGAGATGATCCCGTGCCGTTGGAACGTGGGCAAGCCCATATCGAGGAACCCGCCGCATCGGAGAAATCCGAAGCGAAGACCAAGCCTGTCGTGCCCGACAAAGGCGGCGCATTCGACCCGAGCATAATGCCTGATGGGTCACCAGTACCTGATGGCTATGTGTGGGATGGGGTTCGGCTCGTCCGTAGGAAGGCCGGATCCAAAAGGCCTCCCGATATCCCGTCTGACATGTGGGTCATGCTCGGCAGCCAGGACCGAAAGGCCCTAACCCAGCAGTACGAAGATCAGCTCCGTGCAGATGCCAAGAAGGCAGTGCTTGAGACAGCAGTCTCTTCGGAGGCCAGATCCGAGCACCCCGAAGCCGCATCGAGTGCAAAGCCGACCAGCGCCGCCCGCGAGGGCGAGCCGACATTGCCTGTGATCCGGCACGCGCCTGCGATGTCCGTTCTTCCGGAACGTGACAAGTCATCGAAGGAGCCGCATCGCCCGCAATTGCGTGAGTTGGTCAAAGAGCGAATCAAGAAGGTTGAATTTGATGTTGCTCTTGAACTGTTCAGTGCAGTCGTTGCCAGGCTTGTACCAAAAGCCGAAGTAGCCAATACGCCAAAGGCCCAAGCTGCCCTTGACAAGGAATGGGAAAACCTTCGAAAGAAAGGCACTTGGGATGAGTTCAGAGTAAATGAGTGTAGGCGCGTCATCAGAGAAGCCCAGAACAAAGGGGAAAAGGTTCACATTGGAAGGATTTTCGAGGCTTGTTACGAGAAGGGTAGCGAGCTTCCCGATGATGATCCCAACAAGAAATTCAAAGGAAGGACCGTTTTCCAAGGGAACAATGTTTACGATGAAAACTCTGTTGCAGCATTATTTGCGGAGCTAGGGTCCAGCCCAGCGTCAATGGAGGCAGCCAAAATCCTCGACGCTTTCGGGTCGCAGCCCGGCTACCGCAAGGCGCAAGCCGATGCGAAGCAAGCCTACATCCAAGCCCTGTTCAAAGGCGTTCCCACATGGCTTAGATTGCCCAAGAACAGATGGCCCAGCCATTGGAGCAAACAATACATTGACCCCATTGTTCCACTTGTGCTAGCCTTGTACGGACATCCCGATTCAGGGGGGCTTTGGGAAAAGCACCTCGAAGATGCCCTAAGCAAGCAAGGCTTTGTAAGAGTGTTGCCCGAAATATGGACATCCATTTTCCATCATCCGGAACTCGACCTGCTGCTCGTCGTATACGTTGATGACTTCAAGCTTGCAGGACCCGCCGGTAGCCTTGATAAGGGATGGGAACTGATCGGGAAGGTTGTCGAGATCGACGCGCCCGAGCCATTCGGCAGATACTTTGGGTGTCATCACATCGAAAAGAACAATGTCAGATTGTCTAAAGAGGAACACCCTTTCAATCACGTATTTGAGGGTTCTGCGCAACACGCGGGTGTTTGCTCTCAAAGAAGGACTGAGGACTACTGGGAGCATGATGAGAACACGAAAACGTGGACACGCTATCACTTGCAGCCCAGAAAGTGCCTTTTCCGTCCTAAGGAGCAAATGAGTGCATTCGCTTGCAGCCTCGACCCCCAGCGTGTGACAATCAAAGATCAATCCAAATCAAGTCCAATTTGCGATGAGTGGTCGCGTCATGCAAGTGATCGCATTTCTGCGGACACCGCGTGGTGGACCGGACGTACTGTGTTTTCCTACGGTGAGAATCAGGAAGCAGCTCTGCAATGTGCATTGCCCTCTAAGCCTGGATCAATGAGAGACAAAACCGCGGCAAAGAAAGAAGTCAAGGTTTCGAAGTTCAAAGGACCCGAAACGATATGCGATAAACCTGTTGGTTGTATGACTAAAGAAGTCAACATTGTTGAGTACGACATGTCTGATTTCCTCAAGTCATGCGTTGACGCATATTGCGAACTTGCCAAGGTGAACGTTTCTTCGCTGAGTAAGGTTAGCACTCCATTCATTGGTTCGAAGGTCGCGAGACCTGTCGTAAATGAAGAGGAGCCAAAGGGCAGGCTTCAAACGATCGCTGCAAAAGTACTAATGAAGATTCTATTCGCAGCCCGCATGGCTAGGTATGACCTGCTAAGAGCCACGCAAAGCCTTGCCTCGCGCGTGAGTAAATGGTCCACTGAGTGCGACAGCGCTCTACATCGGCTTGTGTCTTACATACACTGTTCGAAGGATCTAAAGATGCGAGGTTTTATCGGGGATAAGTTCTCTGATTGTAGGCTGTGGTTGTTCGCTGACGCGGATTGGGCAGGCGAATACGACTCGCATAGTACAACTGGTTGCACCATGATCCTGGTAGGGCCAAACACGTACTACCCACTGAATGCCTTCAGTAGGAAGCAGACAGCAACCGCAACAAGCTCGACTGAAGCCGAGGTCATCGCTGCGAATCAGGCGCTCAGAGCAGAGGGATTGCCGACGCTGTCGCTTTTCTGCCAGCTCAGCCTGTTTGGGAAAGAAGCACATGGGTATGCTCAAAAGGCAGGAAAGGCCTCCCTTGATGTGCCCGATGGCATTGTTGCTCGCATCGACCCCGAGTTGGATGAAATTCGGTACGGAAATGTTGATGCGGGCACAAGTGTAGCGAATATCAATGCCCTAACTGTGCATCTCAGTGATAAGTGGAAAGTTAAGCTGATGGAAGACAATCAGGCCACGATCACTATCCTGCAGCAGGGACACTCACAGAAGCTAAGGCACACGGATAGGACCCAACGCATTAGCTTCAGATGGCTCCAGGAGCAATTCGTGAATAGGCAGTTCGAGTTAATCAATGTTGACACTACCCTCCAAGCTGCAGACATCTTGACCAAGGCGTTTGACAGCACCCCAGTGTGGCACCATGCACTTGAGCTGATCGGTATCTCCCCCAATCGCCAGGCGCGAGCCTGTGCCACCAGTTTGCTGCTCTCCCCGTGCGCCAAGGCCGGAGAAGTTAGTGATCAGGGGGGGCAGATCGCCGCGCTATGCAACGCTCAGCCCAAGCGCCTCCTTATTGAGTTCTGTTGTTCGACGACCTCACGGTTGGGCGAATCAAGAGACTCTTCAAAGGGATGTCGTGTCATTCGGGTAACTGAAACCGAAGACGGGTGCTCTGATACATGCAGGCAGTGGTTAGTCCATGAAATTGCCGAATTTAGGAGCAAGAATCCTAAGGGTGCAATAATGTTCTACGTTTCATTGCCTTGCACTGGAGGATGCCCGTGGGGTTATGTCAACCAGCAAACTCCCAAAGGTGCTGCCAAGATTGAGGGTCACATCAAGCAATTCCGATCACTGCTGAGAGGGTTCAAACGCATTCTCAATGATGTCTATTCTGATGACGTTAGAGTTGCCTTCGAACTTCCCAAGGCGTGTCGTTATTGGAAATGGCCCGAACTATGGAGTTTCTTGACTAAGTACAAGATGAACAAGTACGAATTCCATGGTTGCAAAATCGGCATTAAAGGGAGAAATGGAAAACCTATGAAAAAGCAGTGGGTCGTTGCCAGTAATATGCCCACTATTTCCGTGGTTGAGTACTTCAAGTGTGATGGTTCTCACGAGCATGATGAAAGCCGTGGTACGCATTTGAAGGAAGCCGAGGGATACACGTATGTTTACACCGATGCCGTTCACAATGCATTTTCTGAACATGCCACCATGCAGCCGTTGCTTTCGAGTGATTGTGCTGCATCTTCTTTGCAATGAGCAGCGCGACGGCTATGGCGCATCCCGCGAGGGATTGCGATCCGGCATGGAGGAGATGGATGGAGAATGTCGCTACCACTTCGGTATGCACGAACGGCAAATACGACGCTAACCTCGCCGCCACGGTCAAGGGCCTCCTCGAGACGACCTCTGCACAGTCGCTTATTCATACATGGGTGCAGGACCAACCGCACTACCTGCAATTGCTTACACCCCTGTTAACCATAAGCGAACCGTACTTGAAAGTTTTGCAGGCCCCACGTGTACCAGACCGCGACCTCCTTATCTATGTGACTGTCGCTGATTCAGGACTGTCCATGGTTTCGGGCAAGAAGCGCAAGCTTCGCAAGTACGACTTTGCGGAGCGTTTGGATGCCTCTCGCCCGGCGCGTGTCGGTGCATGGAGGTCTGAAATGCTTTGGGGCAAGGGCTTACAACAGCTGTGCAAGCGGTTGGCCGCCCTCATCGACGAGGTGCGTACCGACTACCCAGCAGCCACCATCATTCCGATGATTTACTGGAATGGCAACGAGCTCGTTGGGAAGGACGGCCTCGAGCCCACTGGTACATATCCTTACGACACCCCCATCGGAGACGCCGAGCAACTTCTCGCTGACACCAGACGGCACCTGGCTTGGACCAGGGATTTCGCGGCCCGCAAGGGCTGCGCATGCCTTGGAGTCATGACCGGCGCGAAGAGCTACCTCTACGGCTTCTCTATGATTTGGGACCGTTTCATGACGGAAGTCCGGGATTACATCATCGGCGACCCCAACAATATGTTTGTATATGTTGATGCTACACCCTTCGTCGAGACCATCGATTTGCTGGACAGGTATCATATGTGCTTCAGTGACGACAATATCACGAAGACCGTCCAGTTTATGCGCGGAACCCATCATATGTTGTACATGCTTTCCATCTTGCGCCCCGCAATGGGCAGCGTAGCCGAGCTGACACGTTCGCATGATTGCACAATGCGTCCGATCGATGTGCTCGAGGTGCGCCACCAAGAGGATTGCACAGTCAACGTTGAGGTTCTCGCGTACTGCAAGGAAACGCTAACGAAGTGCGGCGTTTCATTGTCAGAGATGATCGGGCTCCCTTTCACCCGTGAAGAAGTGGAGTTCCGGCAGCCCCTCGATTTTGCCCCTGTCGATCCAGCCGAATTTGCAACTTCAGGTGAGCCTTCCGGTGCTGATGTTTCCGAAAGTGTTCGCCCGGCGCAAGCCGGTGCAAAGGCGGCTGCGGTGGCACAGAGGGACGAGGCGACGAGCAGGCCGGTACCACTCGACTCCTACGGGAGGAACGTGACTGGGGGCCACTACGATTGCTGGGTTTATAGCATCCATGACGGCGTGAAGTATGTTGACTATGGTGAGGGCCCCAAGCGACTTGAGATCATCAAGCAGCCTTCTTTTGATTACGACCCTTCCGTCAGGAGAATCAGCAATGAGTACCACAGCTCCCTGACGTGCATCTCGAAGATCCTCCGTGGTCGAGGGACAGAAGGATGTGGGTACGTGATGGATGAGGACGGCTACATGGACCTTGAAGATTTGGGACTCGCGCTTCGCAAGGAGCTGCGACATCCCATTCCATGGAATATTCAAAGCATCATGGACATCTTCAAGCTCGACAAAAAGCAGAGGTTCATTGCGCTTGGTTGCCCGGACGCAAGCCGGTGCGGAGACGTCCCCTGTTCTCATTGGATTTTCAAGATCAAGGCCTCCCAAGGCCATGAGGACTGGCTCCAAATTGACGACTCCGGCATCGCGAAGGAGTGGTACGTGAACCCGGGGACGGACCTCGGGCGCTGGTCTGGCTGGAACGTCTGCAGCAACCCTCCTACGGTGCTCTATCATCGCACCGATAAGCGGAACTTCGCCAACATTATGCGAAACGGACTGCTTCCAGGAGGAGGTGACCAGCACGAGACAGGCAGACCTCACGTTTTCTTCGCTGACATTCCGAGCACGAACGAAAATTACATCTCAGGTGTACGCGCTAACAAGCCCTTGGAAATACAGATCGACCTCAGGATGGCCATTCGCGCAGGGCTTTGCTTTTTCAAGACAGAGAGCGATGGCGTCCTCACGCGCGACAAGGTGCCCAACTACACGATTATTTCTGTATTGGACGCTACAAATGGCGATGTATGGTACACTCGCTCCGAGCAATCGGATGCAGGTGCACCAGCTGAGGCGACTGAGGATGAACCCCAGGGGATGAAGCGCGACCAAGCCGTGGTTGATGATCGGTCCACAGCACTGGAGCGCATTGCTACAACCCGCACCAATGTGGCGTCTCCTCGCGCCCCGCAAGGGGAAGCGAAGAGACAGAAGACTTTCAATCCAATGGAGAACGTTGAGCTGAATGTCGCCACGTGCCCGGTTTGCAACAACAGTGTGTTCGAGGGGCAGGTCCACTGCACATCATGTGGGCAGTTGTCACCCCTCAATCCTCGCCTGTTGAAAGAGCAGCAAAAGAATTACCTTGTGCAGCGTTCCAATTTGCTGAAGAAGATGGGCCTCAGCACCCATGTCACAGCCCAGGTTTTGGCATCCGTGGGAACTTTTGACCTCCGCGAGGAGGATCGGAGTAGCATCCTTCGTGGCCTGAACTCCCCGGACAGTGCTGTCATTCAGGAGGCCCGGAAGAAGCACAAGTCCGCCCTGAAGAACGGCTACCACTCTCTACTTGATCGCTATGAACTCGACCTTCAATACAGGGTTCGTATGCTTGAAGTGGGCCGTCGGGATGCGGATATACTCCGCATGGAGTTGTGTGCAAACCTCGTCTTGGCTGCTCCAAAGCAGTCGCAAGCCCAGCGCACTCTTGGAGTTGGCCTTGGATCAACTTCTGAGTCGCGAATCGCAAGGCTCGCGTACATAAAGACGGAGGTGGAGTTTTTGCCCAGCGAATTGCAGGATGCACTCAGTTCCCGTTGGATCATCATGTTTCAGGGAATGCCATACAGTCCACGGGCTTTTGTGAATGTTGTCTCCGAGCAGGACAAGCCTCGCAGCATTGGATGTTGGAATGGCATCATCCATTTGCGAAGCAATTCCCTCGAGGACCTCCGCCACGAAATGGACTGGATATTCAGCCAGAACGAGCGATATGCCCGAAACTCAGTTGAGTTTTCAAAGAACGAGAGCACCAAGCACCTCGCTCGCAATGCCGCTCGCTATGCCGATCAAAGTGCTCCCGCCGCCCGCGAGGGTGAGCATTGGAGCCAAGGCAGCTGGCAGAACTGGTCCGGTTGGGGAGGATGGAATGACAGCAGCGGTTACCAATCTACTTGGCAGTGGCGCTAAAAGCGCAACTGTCATGGTTTGCATGTATACAACGGTTCCCCATGACCTTCTCCCTCTGTTGTGTTTCTGTTTGGCTGCTTTGTGAAAGGCCCCTTTAACACGCAGAGGGGGGTGAAGAATTTGATCGGTCAGTTTGGGGTTTTACATCCGTTGCATCCGCAGTGTGGCTGTTCAAGCGTGAAAATGTGCGAGCAGCGCACTTGGACGGTTTGTTGTTTCCTTTTGGGCCCCAAACCGGTAACCCTTGAATCTATATTTACCCCCGCGAGACGCAGTGCGGGGTCCCTTGCTTGCGGAGGCGGAGATTGGTAGTTGGTGAAGGTAGTTGGCACAATGCGCCAATGATGTGGGCTTCGCCATTCCCTCGATTTGGCAAGACCCAAAAAGACTTGTGCCGCTTTTGCCCGACCTGGTCGACTGCTTGCTCGGTCGCGGCCGGGGACCAAGAACTCCTTTGTGGGAATTTTGGTCCGAGACGCAGGACTTGAAACGAGGGTCTTGCGGAAGGTATGACACGTGGACCCGGCGAAGTGGTATTGTGCGGTGCTAAATCTCGTGAAGGACTGGCAGTTGACTGGAACAGATTGAGCCAGCACTTCCTGGGAGGCAAGCGCGGTAGCAGCATAAATACAGTCAGCACGGGCTTCTTGAAAGTCAGCGCCCGCATTCACACCATCTCGCTAGAAGCCTGAAAGCGAGGCAACAGCTCAAGCTGTGGCTGAAATCTGCATAGGACAAACGTCTCGGGTAGGTTGGAACATGGCGGGTTGACCCGCTTAGGAGTGAGACGTTGGATCGAGCCATATTTCTCGCTTTCTAGGGCTTTTCTTTCACGGGCAAGTTGAAGTTTACGCAGCAGTTTGCTTGGAAGAGCACTTGTTTATCATCTTCTACGGCCCGCGCTACGTGTGCCCCGGAGGTGAAACAAACTCAACAAAAGAGCCCTTTTGCAGTGAATCGCTTATTTCAAAGCTGGTGAATGAATGATGATGTAATGCATTGACAAGCTTTGCACATCATTTAATGTGTTTCATATTTGTTAGTTTTCAGAGACCCGTCTGCCGTGTTTCCACATCTTGAGACTTATCCATATCAGCCCGCATCGAGAGCGGGCAGTACGGACCTTGATGTCAGTTGCTGCGCCTCGTGGATTACAACCCAGCAGCTGCTCTTTTCTGGCTTTGGCGTGTCCATTTGCTAGCCCTCTCTGGCAAACGGAGAGTTGATCCTAGGATCGGAGTGGGAACCATGCGAGGCGAGTGGGAACTGCCATGATCATGACTTTGGGGTTTCCCACAACTGTCCGATTGACCGAAGCCATGACTGTGCCGCTGAAGTCCGTGCAGCGCGGAATTTCGAGCGCGGCCTTCAGCGCAAAGCAGATGAAGAAGGCAGGGCCGTTGTGTTCACGGGCGCCCTTCACCTCAAATGCCGGCTTAGCTCCCGCTCGTCTTTGGTCAGCTGGAGGTTCCTACGTGACTGAGCGCTGGTAAAGGGAGTAAGCGGTGTATGAATGGTCAGAAGCCAATGTGCTTTGATTAAGTATATGTTTGTTCGGACGTATCCGAACTATTGACGCTAACATTTGGACTTGTTCCCTGGGTTGTATTGCCCTCTCAAGTCAGGCACAAAAAGTCAAAGGTCGAGTGCCCAATGCACCTGCTGTGGCGCCCCGCCCTTGGAAAGGCACGTTGCCAGTAGCGGCAGCTGCAGCAGCTGTTGGATTTGGCCGCAGATATCTTTAGTGCACCCCTGGTTCACCACGCTCTTTATGGAATTGAGAAGCTCTACTTTTGCTTCAGGGCAACTCCATGGGGAATCTTCCATCTACCAGGCAGCACGATGTCTTCACGGGGCCTTCCCTATGAAAGGTTCTCTTCTCTTCTCATCTGGCTTCCCGTGTGCGGAAGCAGGACACAAACAAAAGCGTGGCTTTGCCGTGAGGATCGCTGGGACCTGTTTGGTGTGTGAGTTGAAGGGTTTTGGGGGAAAACCAAAATAGGGGTACCTTGAATATGATGGCGCATGCGTGTAATAGTAATGGAACCTTCCAATTTGAAGCCTTACAAGCCAGGCACAGGAGAAGTTGCGGCGGTCGCAGCCACTACTACGCCAGTATGACTGCAAGCTGGTTGAAGTCCCAGAGAAGATGAAGGTTGTGCTGTTGGGTGTGAACCACAGGAAGATTAACAGCGTGGAGGCTGTGCAACGGATCACGCAACGTATGGATCCGGACGCTGTATGTGTGGAACTTTGTGACTCGCGGGCGCAACCGCTGGCAGAGGAGGTTCAACGCCTGTCAAACCCTCGGGCATTTCTCAGCAAGGATGTGGGCTCACTTCTGCGGCGCATCAGCAGCGATGACTTTTCGCCCGAAAATGGGATGGAGCTGCGTCTGGCCATGCTGGAAGCAAGGCGTATGTTGAAGCCGTGCTTTTTGGTGGACAGGTCGATTTCAGTGACGCGCCGACGTCTGAAAGCCAGGCTGAGAATTGGAATGTATCTCCACCAGTGGTTCCCTCTCACCAGCAAGATAGCAGTGGCTTGGAAGCTCCGTGGGGCGTTCACCACTGGCATTGTCCCTGCAAGTGTTGTGAGAGTCCTGTTCGCCTTGGGCCGGTGGCAGTTGCCTTGGCTGGCGCGTCAAGAGCTGCTCAGCCAAACTGAGTGGGTGGGCGGAGAAGAGGTTGTGCCCGGCGATGCTATATTGAAGGCCCTGGAGGTCGGAAGTCTTGCGGAAGAACAGTATGGCGACTTTCCAGATGCTCAGAGCAAGAGTCTACTCGGTGACGTGTTCTTGCCTCACCGCATTGAGGACCTTGGCCCCGCGAGCCTCATGGATGTGTTGGACCGCGTCATCCGGGCAGAGCGGGACGTGTTCCTGGCACATCGGATTCGGAGGATCCACACTGTGACAGGTGGGGCTGGGGCAGTAGCAGCTAGATCGGCCTAGCACACATTGACATGAACTTTGGAGCCCAAAGTATGTTTTGCTTCCGGCGCTTTTCGCCATGTCAAAGCTTCTGGGTGACTCCCTTTATAGTTTCCGTGTGGGGAGTGGAATGGAATTCAGGGGGCCCGGGGGAGCTTGGATAACCCAGGGGTGGAATATGCCCGGCACGGCCTCAACGGCCCGCTGGTCCTGGCGGTGCTGGGTGCGGCTCACTTGCCGGGAGTGGCGCGGAGCTTGACAGCGCCGATGCAGGAACTGGAGGCCGACGCACTGGAGCTACGCGCTTTGTGGTTTGAACCCTAAACCTTTGACCTGTTTGCCAGAATGTGTTTGCTCTTGCATGTTGTTGGTTTGTTGTTTGTGGAAGGACATGGAAGCCCACCCAATTTCCCTATGCCCTCAATGTTCGTCTGAGGAAACAAGTATAGTTTTGGCCGTTGCTCATGTGTTCCCTCTCCCAACATCAATCCTGATCGCGCCGAAGAGGTGGTTCGAGAATCGAATCTGTTGGCCCCCCTCAACTGACGGAAAACAATGCGGGGCCCGGAAATCGGTACCCTCAGGCAATCAGATTTTTCTTGGTGCACATGTCGTTGGTTTGCAAGCGCAATCATCCTGTGTCGCCAGTCACATGTTGCGGACTTGGAGCATGCCCCGCTGGAGCCTTGGAGGCGGGGTGAGTCTGTTGAGTGTTCCCAACGCATACGTGTCACGCCCTGGCATTTGACCCATCCGTTGCTCAATCCGGGCTTCGATAATCATGACCCCCTTTGCGGCTAACAAGTCGTGTCTTTTAGTCATGTTTCAAGAATCGATGAGGGAGCGCACTTTGAGTTTGGAAGGACGCTTCTGCCCAACATCCTCCTTGCTCGGCCTTCCACGGCGTGAGGGAGATGGCCGGTTTGGTTGGGCGATCGCTGTCAGCAACTTTGGCAAGGTGGACGGGAAAGTGCTGGAGAAAAAGTGCTGCTGGGAAGCTAGCCGTCGGTGGCATTTGGATTGGACATGCGCTGTGGCATCGCCCCATATTCTTGGTGCTTCACTTGTGGAGCTGTTTGGTGTCCCCTAAAGATCAGGGTCTTTTTTTGGGGCTGGTTGTAAAAGAAAGCAAGGGTGCATGCGCCATTTTGCAGGGGTTCCGTTGGTTTTACATGGCTGCTGCTTCAGTGTTGTTTGCCTTTGCTTTGATGTGCATCGCACAGGTTCTTGAGAAGCCAAAAGCAAACTAGAAGAACGGGTGGTCCGAAAGCACAACATATAGCGAGGCGGCTGTTCTCTGCGCTAGTGGTCTCTGAGCAAGAAGTTCACTCCGCAAGTTCCTTCGCAGATCTCCATTCAAGCTTCTGCGCAAGTTCTTTGTGCAAGTTTTTTTGTGCAAGTTCTCGGCTCAAGAATCTTTGCTCAAGTTTTTCTACGCAAGCTCCCGATGCAAGTATCTCCGCCCCAACTTGCCTGTGCAAGTTTCTCTTTGCAAGTTTTTCGCGCAAGTTATCGATGCAAGCTTCTCTGGGCGAGGTTTCGGTGCGTGTTTCTCTGTGCACGGGCTTTGTGCATGCTTCTCTGCGCAAGTTCTCTGTGCAACCATATCTCTGCAACTTGCTCTCCGCAAGTTTTTGTGTGCGTTGTTCTCAATGCAGTCGGTTGTTCTGAATGCAAGTACAGCAAAACGTTGGCAAACGCTCCAGGTTTTGCACATCGACCACGCCGATGCCGCAGAGAGTGTCTGTTCGCCGAGCGCCGCCTTAAAATACTAAGTCCAGTTTTGGATCCACATCTCTTGTGTTTTGTTCAAGTTTGCTTGTGACATTTGCTGCGCGAGTTCTCTCGTGCAATTTGCTGCATGAGTTCTCTCATGCAGTTTGCTGCGCCAATTGTTCTGCATATGCTCCTTCGTGCAACTTGCCTTGCGGGTGCTCTTTTCCTTCTTGCTGCGCGCATGGCCTCGTGCTTCTTGTTCTGCGTGCTCTCTCTCTCTCTCGTGCTTGTTGATTGGCGAGTGCTTTCGTGCTTCTTCCTCTGCATGTGCTCTCGAGCTACTTTGCATGTGCTCTCGTGCTGCTTGCTCTGTACTTTCGTGCTACGTCTCTGCATTACAGTCAACGGCCGTAGTTTGTTTCGCAGCGTCTCCTTACAGCACCCTTTTTCACTGGATCTTGAGAAGAAACCTTGCCAATTCAATGTCGTGTTTGTGCAAAAACATGTTCAGACAACTGCTGAAAGCTTCCTGCAAATCTTCGGGGTGGGTGCCGTGAGTCTGCAAGTGGCCTTCTCAGCGCGGGACTTTCGCTCCTCCGAGGCGTGGTTCCGCGGAGCGGGCGGAGCCGCGCCAGCACTGAGTTGGAAGGCGCAAAGGGCAGAGCAACGGGTGGAGGGGGAGGTTGCCAGGGGCTGGCCAGAGTTGCACTCCAGAGCCTTTACTGTATTCTCCTGATGGTTTGCATGTGAAAAACATATCATGTGCATATGTATATTGTCACAATATATATATATATACATATATATATATATACACATGTACATACATCCTTGGTGGATTCCTGGCTGGCTTGTTTAGTTGCCTGGCTGCTTGGTCGACTTCCTGAATTTGAACTGACGGCGAGCGGGGATTCAGAAAGAATCGGCAAGGCACGGTTTTTGACCAACAGTCATGTGTGGCTGTATTTCACAGGCACGTGTGGTCCACAAAATGATAGGTTTGGACATAAGGGGGCGTGTTCTTTGCGATCCACGTTTCCTGTCTTGTGCCGCCACATTGGGGGATGACCGCTGACTGATGTGGCTGAGTATTGAATGCGTGGCAGTGCACATGCAACTCAACTCAATAGCCGCTGTGCTATCATGGTTCCTACTGACAAAGTGAGCACCCCTAATGTCTGCCTTCCACAGCAATGTTATCGCAAACGTTGGGGGGAGCCTGACACAGAATTGTCTTCCTGTTTCCGTGGATAGTTCGCTTAAGCAGTGGATCGCATAGACCGCGTGTTGCTTTCTGGACACTCGCGAAAGACGTTTTGAACATTGTTTTTTGTTTTAGGAGTCCTGCCCGGTGCAGAATGCAATGTAGCGACCCACCGCAACACGAGCCACTGTATTGTCGCGTATCTGTTCTTGCAGGTGGGTAAATTCTGAATCAGTGCATCAGTGAAGATGGTGTGAAGTGGCGCGGGTTGCCAGATCAGTTTCAACAGGTACTCTTATGACGGCTTGCATTTCGAGGCCCAGGCATGAATAATCTACCTGAAATTTGCTGCAATCTACTCTACAACCAACCCAACTCCTGAGTTACATGCTGAAATGCCATTCATTTCCCTTCCCAGATGGCTTTTCAGCACGCGCTTGGCACTGAAGCCAGATTTGTTCCAAAACACCGACGACTGCTGCGACTGGTCACGCCGACTGGCGCTCCATCCAGCGAAGCCTGCTGCCCAGTCTATGAATCCCCAGTGCCACGGCGGCACAGCCAATTCGAGGGCCAGGAGGAGGTGCGCTGGGCACGGGCTGCGGAAACGGCCCCGCGTGAGATGACCTGGGCACGGGTCATATTTTCCATGCCTGGTTCGCCTTCCTGTTGGTTTGTTTTTCAAGCTAATTTTGGGGGTCTCACCGTGGTGATTCATCCCGATTTCTGTGAATAATCCTCTTCCTTCCGAGGCTGCTTGTTCTCGGAAAGTTGGATTTGGGAGTTTCACGCTCACTGCCAGACTGTAGGAGTACTTGACTCGCTGACAATCAAATCGTTTTCTTTGCTTGTTTCAACCTGGGCCCTTGCATTGCGTATGGCAAGCTCCGTTGCAGCTTGGAGCACCAGTGGTTGCCAATCCATCAGCATGTGCCGCAGATCCAGGCGATTTCGAGTTCGTGGAGCTCCATTTCCCTCTTGGGGCGGGCTTCTGCCAGGCGAAGCTGAAGGCTATCTTTGACAGCTGCGACACCAACGGCCAGGGCCCTGGATGGATGTGGATGGAAGGAACCAACTAGCCCTCGATTTTTTTAAGGAACGCTTGGCAGCAAGTGGCGGCTCAAGGTTGGCAAGGGGATGCTTTTTTCCCATGCCGCAAACGGAGAATGGGCAACGCCCCGCCCTCTTTGAAAGGACACCTTCAAGGGTTAGCACAAATGTTAAGGCGGGGTTGCAGACAGCCCCGAAACCTTTCTGTCCATCCTGGACCTGCCTAAAAACAAGGCTCCGGTTGAGGATCAGCATTGCTTGATGCGGGAATGCCACATAGGTGCGGGGTTGCTGAAGTGCTCCTTTGCGCCTGCATGTTGTTTGCGACTGAGTGGGGTGTGCATGTGGATGGAGGTGCGTTGTGGCATGGGCATTGCCACACATCTCTAGTTTCTTTTTCTTGGTTGTATCTTCTTACTGTCTGGGCAGGAATTGGCGTATCAAATTAAAGTTGTTGTTTTGTTGCCTGGCGGAAGGAAGGGAAGACGCAGCTCACTTCGGATATACCTCGAAGCATTCCGCGGACGTGGTTGTCCCATATGTCTCAGCTTAAACGCCGTGTGTGTCCACCAACCACTTGTTTCTTTTTTTCATCACAGCCATGTGGATGATAAAGCCAGCTGGCACTGCTGGCCACGAGATCTCTTGGCGTTCGCACAGGCGATGGGACGATCAACAAGTCCTGGCCTCAGGGAGCGTCCGAGCCGACAGCCCAGCGTTTTCAGAGGAACCGTCGCGGGCCCCCGGTTTGAGTTTTTAGGTCAAGGAGATCCGGTGTTTTTTTTCCCCCCCTGGGGCTGGTTTTTTTCTAGGCCTGGTCCCCTGGTTTGGTTGGTTGGTTGGTTGGTTGGTTGGTTGGTTGGTTGGTTGGCTGGCTGGTTGGTTGGTTGGTTTGTTGGTTGGCTGCATCCCCGGCATCACTAGCCTCACTCGCCCTGGGCTGCCTATTGGCTCTGATTTAATGGCAGTTGGGAGGTGCCGCGGTCTTTTTTGGCCGGCTTAAGTCTTCATAAGGGCGGGTCTTCGGCTGGTTTGGGGTTGATTTAGGCGAAGCGAAGGGCTGACATCCAGGCTGCTGTTGGGCTGGTTTAGGGTTGACGTTGGGCGGGTTTAGGGTTGGCTTTGAGTGGGTTTGGGTTGGTTTGGAGCTGATTTGTGTTGGGTGTGCTGCTGGTTTAGCAGCGGTTTTGGATCGGTTTTGGGGCGTTTCCCCAAACCACCAAAACTCGTCCACAACTCACTTAACCACACCCTAAAGCCGCTGCTAAACCAGCAGGACACCCAACACAAATCAGCTCCAAACCAACCCAAACCCACTCAAAGTCAACCCTGAACCCGCCCAACGTCAACCCTAAACCCGCGCAACAGCAGCCTGGATGTCAGCCCTTCGCTTCGCCTAAATCAACCCCAAACCACCGCAAGACCCGCCCTCATGAAGATCTATGCCAGCCGAAACCCCCTTAACTTAACCAGACCCCAGCATCTCCCAACTGCCCTTAAATCAGAGCCAATAGGCAACCCCAGCGCCAAGTGATGCTGGTGATGCCGGGGATGTTGCCAGCCCTGTGGAAAACCAGCCCAGGAAAAAACCAGCCCTAGTAAAAAGAAGAAGAAAAAGGCCGATACCGTTGCACGGGGCTGAGATTTGCTTAGTCGTGTGTTGTCCTGGTCAACATGGCGTTGATCAACTGTTGTGGGACTCGATGGCCTCGAAGTTGCACGAAGACAGGCAGCAATCCATTGATCGGGGGATTCTGAATTCCATATCTTCAGTCGTGGCTGAGTGCTTGCCATTGGTCCTCCTCCCCAAATCAGCCACAGGCTTTCCGTCCCAGCTTCTTGTCTAAGGCGTGAGCTCATCAAGATGTGCCGTTCCAGCTGCTCGGCTCAGGGGGTCTCTGGGAGGAATTGAGGCACTCAGCGTCGTGTTCAACCATTCGCATTTTCGCAGACACGACAAACTTGTCTTCACTGATATATGGTCACCCGTTGCACGCTAGCAGGGAAAAATCGCTGGATCAGTGCGACTTCAAGGGACTCGATGACCGTTTCAGCGCTTTGTCACACTGCTTTTGCCGTTCCAGTGGCCAGGATATCTTCGCTTCCCTAAATTCACTTCCAAAATCATATTTTTGTCGACCATTTTTTTGTCGACCATTTTTTGTCGACGCTTCTTTCCCAGGGTGACGGGGGAGCAGTTAGGCCATGCTTTGGGCAAAGCGCTGGATGCGCTTCGCGCCACGTTTTGTCAGCCAGGTTAACAGGTTTATTGCTAGCACCAGATTCTTCAAGAAAATCATCGCCATAGCCGGGACTTGCCGACCCATGTTTGACATGTTTGTCTCAAGTTTGTCGGATGAACCAGCGCTTTGTCGCCCTCCAAACTTTGGGCTGTTGCCATCAGGCGCTGACACCGCCATATTCTTTGGCCTACCAGCGGCCATCCGGCAGGACTGGACTGCTGGGCTTGTGGAGGGGGCTGGCTTGCCAATCCCCTGATTTGACTGCTGTTAAGGTTGATCCGCCTGAAACAAACCATTTGAGTCTGCGCCGAGTGGCGACACATTCCCTGTAAAAGTCAGGGAACCCCCCCAAAGAAATGAGTCCCTGTCGAGGGGCCACAACTCATGACTCTGTCGACAAAGTTCTCCCTTGGCCCAACTTGTTTAGCTTTGCGACGACTATCACTTGAGACGTTTTCAATCAATCCACAATCCGCAGGAACTGTTTGTGTTTGCCGGAAACTTCGCAATGCTTGTCTCAAAGCTTTCGGGAAGGAGCCGGCACGGGACCTGGAAGTGAACAACTGCAACGTATCCAGCCATGATCGAGATTTTTTTTTTTAATTTGGGGGGGGGTTGTTGAAGCATTACGATTCACTTCCCGAAGATCCTAAGATGGCCCGACCTCCTGCTTCAGATTGGCCCAAACCACGGCCATGGCATCCGGAATGCAGGAGGATGGCACGCGGGAACTGTTGGAGGCGAAGCCGGAGCCCCAGGTCCCGCAGTGCCCACGCAGCCTCATGGAGAACCCCGACCAATGCCTCAAGGGCGCTTGAAAACAGCTTTTCTTTGAGAAGCCCAGTAACACTGGGATCCCCCCAAGGGCCCAAGGGTCAAGCTTTGTATATCCAATCAGGACTGCGCAGCTTGTTTCACGGAACTGGCGCCGTGACTTGAGATAGCGACAGTGGGCGAAACGTAAGATGGTCGCGTAGCGCATGATCAAGAGCTGCACTGGATCTTTTCAAGGACTGTAAATCTGGCTTTTCCTTTGCCCGATTTCTAAGACCGAGCCGACTTGAGCGGAACTCGGCATCAACTCAACCCGGTGAGCGTCCTTTCTGACGGCTGCAAGTTACGCCTTTCCGAGCAAAACACATGCACTCACATCATGGGCGCGTGCAGCACCACAGCATTCATCAGCGGATTTGTTTGTCCTGTGAAAAATGTGTCCCTGTTGCTGTTGCTGGAGTTTGCACTTGTACCGCGTCCTTCTCCGACAGGGTGAATTCTTCGTGCCAATCAGACGGGAATGTGTTGCGCAGCGAGCTGTTGGCCTCATGGGCTGAGCACACTATCCGCAGCGCTCATGCTTTAGTATAGTCGCAGATGTTTTGGAATTGTAATTGCAAACTAACACTACGTGGTCCGCTTGTCGACTTGCGACGACCCCGGGGTTCATTGAGGTTGAAGGCCCAAGAAATTCATCACTCCTGCTTTTTTTCCTCTCCTTCAGAGTGTGCCCTTGATAGAGCGCATCTCGATGGGGGCAAGCTGGCCCAGAGTGGTTTGCACGGCGAGGTTCCAGAAAATGGACCAGAATGACGACCGGGAGGTGCGGAGTCCGCTTATGGGGGCGGGGCTCAGCTCCTTTTTTCGCGGCCGTCAAACGTTTGCTGCAATCCGCAGGATGTTGCAGGGATGTCCCGGAGATGAATTGAGCATCACACCAACCAACCGCATGCTCTGTCACACCCGAAGTTCTGGGCCCAGAGAATCTCAGCTCTGCCTTTGGACGCATGGCTAAACCAAGCGCAGGCGATGGCCTCATATTTTTCAGGCTAGCGCTTTGACACTGATTCGTTGGAATCTTCATCCCCGGGTATCACTGGACAGAGCTGCTATGGCCCACGAATGCGCAAAATGAAAGATCGACACATTCCCAGGATTTCCATGGAGCTTTCTTCAAATTCAGAATTCTCTCCGTCCTCTATTTCAGGGTTCGGGTCTTTTCATCTCATTGGTGTTGTCCTTTGCCGCACGAGCTAGCTCCTGTTGCCCAATCTGATTGGTAGCTGGCGGGAGTACAGCCCAACGCAATCCGAGGAAAGTTTAAAGAGTAGAGTTCCTTGTTGGTCATTTTGCAAAAGTAGACAGTCAACCATTCCTGCTCCTTTTGTTTCATGGCAGCTAGAGGAGCATGTGGGTACTTTCAAAGGAAGCGGGCATCCCCAACCTGAAACGGTACCCTCAAAATTTCAGCATACACCTATTTTGGCAATATGTCAGGAGGACATATTTTTCTGTTCAATCCCGCTGATTTGTTTTTGTTTTTTACTTTTCTCAGAGTGTGATTTTGTCCCTGTTTGCAATTCACGAGGAACGCGCAGATCGACTTCTTGCTGACCAAAAAGCAGCTTTGGAATTTGCGGGAATGTGAAATAAAGGGAGAGCCCTCATGGCTGGTTTCGGTTTACTTGCAATTCACTGCAATGAAGGTTCAGTCGGAACTCCCCAGTTGGTGTCTGAAGAAAGGACAGCAACTATTCAGGAAGGGGAGGGAGAAAGAATGAGATCGGAAGCGTATTTTGTTTGGATTGGCATGCTGCTGCTAGCTGCGATCAGTCTTCCCCGCCAGAGCTCTGCCGTCCCATCAACAGACACCTAGACATGTTTTAGGAACATAATCCCACTCTGTCTAAAGTGCACATCGATTTTCTGCCAGGTTCTATGAAATGTTTGTTCTAGTCTCCAGCGCAAGTCGATATTCTGCTAGGTTCCAGAAAGTCCTTGCTCTAGTCTCTAGTGCAAGTTCGTTTTCTGCTAGGCTCTATGAACACTTTGCTCTAAGTCTTTTGTGCAATTGGTTTTCTGCCAGGTTTTATGACATGTTTGCTGTAAGTCTCTAGTGCAAGTTGATTTTGTGCCCGGTTCAATGACATGACTCTCCAGTGCAAGTCGATCTTCTGCGAGGTTTCGTAAAATCTTTGCTCGAATCTCTAGTGAAAGTCAAATTTCTAGTGCAAGTAGGTTCTATGAACTCGTCGCACCTTATCTGCCAGGTGCTATGACATCTTTGCTCTAGTTTCTTTTGCAGGTCGACTTTTTGCCAGGTTCTATGAAACCTGTGCTCTACGTCTCTGGTTCAGGTCGATTTTCTTCCAAGCACCTTTGCTCTACCTCTCTTATGCGGGCAATTGTCTGCCAGATTCTATGACGTTTTTGGCCTACGCAGGTCGGTTTTTGACAGGTTCTATGAAACGTTTGCTCTACGTCTCTAGTGCAAGTTGATTTTCTGCCAAGTTCCATGAAATCTTTGTCTCTAGCGTCTCTTTTTCAGGTCGAGTTTCTGCCAAGTTCTATTAAATCTTTGCTCTTCGTCTCTTTTGCAGGTTGAGTTTCTGCCAAGTTCTATTAAATCTTTGTCTCTAGCATCTCTTTTTCAGGTCGATTTTCTGCCAAGTTCTATTAAAGCTTTGCTCTTCGTCTCTTTTGCAGGTCGATTTTCTGCCAAGTTCTATTAAATCTTTGTCTCTAGCATCTCTTTTTCAGGTCGATTTTCTGCCAAGTTCTATTAAATCTTTGCTCTTCGTCTCTTTTGCAGGTCGATTTTCTGCCAAGTTCTATTAAATCTTTGTCTCTAGCATCTCTTTTGCAGGTCGATTTTCCGCCAGGTTCTATGAAATCTGTGCTCTTCGTCTCTTTTGCAGGTCGATTTTCTGCCTGCTGTGATTTCTATGCTGCTGTATAGAGAGCCCTGCCTTGCTGCCCCCAGCGCTCCCAACCTCTCGCGGGAAGTCGCTCGACGAGTGCAGGTGACCTTCCAAGAGCAGGGCGCCCCAGACGTGGTCGCTGCGTGAGGAGGTTTGGGTTGTCCCCGTAATTCGTGGCATCTCCCGAGTTCAGTGGTGTTTTGAGTTGGTTCCATTCACTGGTCTGGGCTGCGACAGACGTGACCAACAGGGGCAACGTCACAGCGAAGTAACTCTGAATCTTTGGCTTTCTCTCTGGTTCTCTTTCTTTCATTATGGTCAATCTCCATCGGTCCATCAGCATCACCACTATCACCACTATCACCACATCACCATCATCCTCGTCCCCATCCTCCTCATTGTCATCCTGGCTTTCGGCATCAGAGCTGCGCCGCGTGAGCGTGGCCGGTGACATTCGGCGGCGCAGTTTGCGTGTTGCTCTTGGCGAGATCAGGGCCTCGATTCAGGCACCGGCCGTCTGATTGTTCTTCCTTTGGGATGCTGAATTAGGTAGTTTCCGGTGGTTCCATGAGCAGTACCTGGAGTATTTGGGGCTCCCTTGGTTTGATCTGCACTGGAACTGGGCAATGGCAGCGGGGTGCGGAGAGAGCCGGCAAGATGGATGATATCTCGTTTGACTTCCTCACATTTTGGGGCACTGGGTGGCTGATCCTTGCGTTTTGCCGCATCGCACCGCCAGCTTCCGAGGTTCTGTGACTGGTATGAGTCGGAGATCCTGTGAGGGGCTTGGGACGGATCGACCGACGCCAAGACACGCAGCTGTTTGTTTGGGCCGGAGTTGCTTGGAACTGTTGTTGCACGTTGACTTCATTTCACAACGTTTGGTCAAAACAGTGTTTCCTCCGAGAGTGGCGGCAAGGCAGTGATCTGCATATTGAGACAGCCACCTCAGCCTCTCTGAGGTCAAAAGAGGCTGGCACCGGTGCCCTGGCGTGGTATAGGAGGACTTCCGAGAGCGTTCCAGAAACATTGTACGCAATATGTACATGTGGCAACAGAACCCAAAGATGTGCCTCTTGGCATAATGGGACTATATTGACTACATATACATTGTAGACCCTGCGGATATGTATATATACATATATATATATGTACATACAAAAAATGTATGTACATGTACTACACATCTATATTTTTTCCAGTCAAGTTGGTTATTTCTCTGAGGATCCAAGGTTCTGTGCGGAGGTCGCCGAGTTAAACAGGCGCGCTCGACATAGGTTGTTTGATTTTCGCTTTTGACCTATTGGACCAACATGGACCTTGAAGATTGCGGTCACACGACCCTTACCGGGGTGCCGACAGTCAGAGTCAAGGGGTTTGGTTCGTCCGCACAGATTGGCTCTGTGCAGCTTTGTACAGTAGTTGGGTGACAGTAGATGGCGAAATTTCTCCCCTCCCCCCCATTTTCCTTTAGCCATCTCCTTGGCTTTCTCGGAAAAGGAACTTGTGCCATCTACTTTTACCCTAGTGTATGCTCATGTGCAGTCATGGAACATCAAACCATGTGCAATTACGCACCTTGCAATTTGGATGCCTTGGGCAAGAAAGAGGAAGGCTTAAAGGGGAAAGCTTGAAGAAAGAACACATTGCAGGGCGAACTGCATGGCAAGCCCATACACCAGGCTAGTTGCCTACGAAATGGCAGCCATTGTACACGATATTTGACCATGAACCGTTCCAAAAGCAATGGGCTTTCGCAAGCTCTTCCTGCTCCATGGGGGGTCCAAAGGGCTCAGCTAAGAGACTGGGATCTTCTCTTCGCGAGCGGGTGTTTCTACTTTTCGAGTCCCTGGTTTTACGTGTTTGGTTGAAGGCTCCACGCAAATCCAGCGAATCGCCGGACTTTCTTCGCGCTGACCCCTGTTGAGCAAGGTTCACTTGGTCCATTTTGGCATCAGCGTCTGTTTTTTTTTGCAATCCTCACCTGGCTATTTTGGTTTTTGGACGTGCGGTTTTTGTCTCCAATCCACTTGTTGTGGAGAACCAAAGGGTTGCTTCAATTTCCAGGTGTTCCATACGTTTGGGGATGGCCAGAACGTTAGGCTCGGGTGAAGAACATGAGAGGGCCTTTTGCTTTCAGGGCCAACTTTGGAGTATTCGCTCTGCCGGGCCGATTTCAAATCCCACCGTTCCCAAGAACCCAAGGGGCTATCATTGGACAGTCCAGCGGTCCAAGCTGCAAGCTGCCTGAAAAATGCGATGGGTGTCTCCAGGCACGAAGGAATGTCACATTCTATTTCTGCAGTGTCTTTTTTTTCTGCTCTCGCCTCTATCAAAAAGGGTTTCTGATGCCGGAAAATGCGGCCCCCTAACGGTAGACTTCCTTTTCAGTTTGCTTCCTCCGAAAAGAAGAAGCGCTTTGGCCATGCGGGACCCCAAGGCGGAGCGACGGCGGCACCGGCAGGCACAGGCCCGATGCGGGACAGGGGGTGGTTCGCTCGCAATGGTCATGCTGACTGCTTGTTGCAGTGGATGCCAAGGGGTGGTCAATCTCCAGCATCACGCAGTGCAAATCACATCACCAGCGACGCGAGTCACTCACCAAAGTCAAATGTGATGGGAGGATGCCCACCCCCCTTCAAAATGGAGTTGGGGGAGGGGGGTGACCCCTGCAGTTCCATTTAGGGTTCCATTTTCCCTTTTGTGGGGAAGACTGGAATAAATGGAATTGTGGGCCCCCACCCCCCTCCCCGTTAAGGTAGGGGGGATATGGCAGGACACAAACAAATACTGACCGTTGATCGTGGCTTTTGCTTCCATCCTGAGGTGCTCTGTGCTATGTTCTGTGGAGCCAGCAAGCAGTTTTCTTTTGCGAGGCCTTTTGCTTGCTTGGACCATGAGCTGGCATTGGGGAAGGGGGTGAGCTTGGGGGGAGTATTGGACGTGCCCGTTGTTTTTGATGTCCGGAGTATGATCGAATCCCGCTCGGAGGAAAGATGAAGTCATGACATGTTCATTGCGTCAAAGACGGAAGCAACATATTGTTTCTTGGAGACTAAGTTTTGTATGTGTCAGGAGTCAAATCACTCGGCCCACGGCCTGTTTGGATTGTGAGACGCGAGAACCTGATAAAGGGTACGACCGGCTGTGGGTTCCGAACCTAGGCAGGGTGTGTGGAGGAAGGCGGTGTAAGCTGCCTTTCCTGGGGATGGACAAGGTCACATGCTTCGTGGGTTGCTCCTAAATGGCTCCCATTTTGGGGTGCACCACCCATTTTAGAACCTATTTTAGTGGGGATTGGGATGTTCACCGGGGGTACGGGATGTTGACCCATGGCCATATGTTGTCCATTCACAGCTGTTGCGTCGTGCTTACGGCTCTTCATGCGAAGCTGAGTTGTGCTTCATTCGGACTGCAGGCATGCCGCCCATGAGCGCGCTCTGGCAGCACTTCAAACATGGGCCCAGGGACGACGGGAATTCGCAGTCCGAACCTCTTGGGGATGTTAGCCAGGATCGAGTGCAACCTTGGCACCCAGGGTGGGAAAATCGTGGACCCCTCTCGGATGGCAAAGGGAGAACGATCCGAAGCAGGGGATTTAGATCCTTAGTTGAGGTGGTTGGGCGCGGCAGGATTCACAACGAGCAGGTGACACGCTTCACCTCATCATTTCGGCACGTTCCAGGCTTACGGCTCTCAGAGCCTCAGTTCCCGCGCTGAGGTCAAGAAGTCCCTTGTGGGCGAAGACTCCTCGGACGAGGACGAGACGCCGACGCCTGCGCGGCCGCTGCCAGGAGCGCCTTTTGGTCAGGTGGAGTTTTTTGCAGGGAGGTCAGAGGAAGGCGCGTGGTCTTTTGACCTACTAGCCCTGGCACGTGCCGCTACCTTGACAAGCCTGGTTGATTGGTTGGTCGGTTGGTCGGTCGGTCGGTCGGTCGGTTGGTTGGTTGGTTGGTTGGGTGGTGCATTAACTCGGTGATGAGCTGGTCGGTCCTTTCAGATTTATGGTTGTTTCAGTTGCTGAGGTTGCTTTGAGAAGGGCTGTGGCTATTTTTGACTGGCAAGGTGTGACATGGGGGGCTTGTGTCACTGCTTGTATCATGGATTGGGGCTTGCAAAGGAGTTGTTTTGGTCTGAATTGGGTCGTGTTCAAGTGGGATTTCTTGTGGTTTTGGGGGGGGGGGTTCTTGCGGCTTTGGGGTTGCTCTCTTGTGTTCGGTGTTTAAACAGAGCTTTGTTTCGGATTGTCGCAGTCAGGTGGGTGTTGGGCAAATCGGCAAGCCCTCCAAAACCAGCCCAATGGGATGGTCAGCATTCTCTGAGGGCTCCGCAAAAAAAACACGCGGGGGCTAAGCAAAAAGAAACATGTCGCCTTGGGGGGTCAACTGAAGGTTTTTTGTTGGGGGGGCCCTGGCATGTTGAGCCTGGCTTCGCGTTGGCCCGCCTTGACCTCTGGTCCATTATCGCCCCTGCACGGTAGCTGGGCTGGGTTTGTGGAATCCCCTCAAAGTTCATTGGAGAAGGCCACCACAAATAGCAAAACTTCAAGGCGCCAATCGAAACCAAACATCAAAGCATGCTGGACACGTGTCGTAGGTTATCGCGGGCGCGTTGGTATTCTGTCGTCGAGGGGGCCGTGGAAACGGCACTGAGTTTATTCTCTACTTTGCCGCGTAGATGTACGCCGCCACTAGGAACATGTCATGTTTCTCTCACCTGCAAAGAGTTCCAGAGACCATACGTGAGCGTCCCATAATATTGTTTTTTTGCTTGGCCCAAAAGTCTGTTGGTGGCACTTTCTGCATTTGGCTATCCACGTGCAATATGGATGTGATTTCAACCCCACCCTTGCTATCCGCGAAATAGCCAAAGGACAATTTGAAGCGGAGTTCTCAATTCTCAAGTTATGACTCACAGGTTATTCGATATTCTAGCAATTGTTGAATATTTCTCGTATAGGTGCTGCACCAGAAGGCGAACAACAAAGGGCTGTGGGCAAGCCAAATTCGGAGCAGCCTCATAGCACGCATGCCCTTTTCATGCAGTATGCGTGGCCCTCTGGGCCACAGTGCTGCACTGCCTGATTGCTCATTGAGCCTGCCGCCGAGTCAGTATTGGCAGGCGAGCAAGCAGTTGGGATTAGGAACAAAGTATGTTTGAACTATGCATGTACTTTGCTCGTATTCATGGACTTGTGTGAGCGTGTGAATCAGTGTGTGTCTGTCTGTGTCAACCATGCAACATTCAGACACAAAGCCAGGCTCCTTACATTGGCTGGCCCGAAAGCATGACATGGGAGTGGGTCAAAATTAAACCAACAGGGGACCGCAGATTTTGGACCATGTTTCCACTTACCAGGGTTCCAGCACCTATTTTGTGACCCACAGCCACATGGTCAAAAACGGCAGGCTTCGGCGGGCAGCGCTTGTCCTTGCCTGCGCCCGCAGATGGGCGCCCGATCATCGAGGACGAGGCATTGGTCGTTTAGCAGCTGCGGGGTCCCGGATCAAAGGGCTCCCCAGGCTTGATGCTTTGCAGATGACATGTTTGCATGAGGCTGAGTGATTCAGCCCATGGCATCAATCAACAAAGCCATGGCCCATGCCAAACAGTAATATCTGAGGGGGTGCACCGTGGCAACAAGGCTGGGGGGGAGTTCCAAACTTCCAAACAAAATCATCAGTAATCGATACTGTCCGTTGATAGCGTTTGACTGCCTTGCACGCGGCCACATGCCGTTCAGGAAGATGACGAGGACGAGGCGCCAGCCCGGCACGAAAAGCAGTGCTTCATGCGTGCAGAAGGTTCCTGCACGAAGATCAGGATCCCCAGCAAAAACGCATTTGCCAGTGCACAAGGCAGAGTTCTACTTTCTCTCTTGCCTTGTTTGCTTTTTGGGCTTCCCATAGTTTAGCGTGGCCTTCTCGGAAGGCATGCACTGGTTCGTTCTCCTCTATTCATGCTCAATGCATGTTTTGGCGCGCGATGTTGTTTCCACCCCCGGCCCCCTAAGACGCCGCGAATTGAAACAACACTAAAACACAATGTTCTGGGGCTTTTTGGTCAGGAGGGCTTGGGGGCATCGGCGGCATACATCAGCCAACTTCTGGACGGCTTTTATCGTGCGGGCATTAGGACTTGATGGCGCCCAAGTCCTCACGTCAGCTTGGTGACAATTGACCCTCCGCAAGGCCGAACGGTGCGGCTGCGGATAGGCAAAGGGTTACCCTCAGGGGAGCACTTTCGGCTTGCCCAGAGAGGTTCAAAAGGGACGTCTTCGAGCTCGGCGCTCTCGCGCGGCCTGGGCTCAGTTCCACAACTTGGCTGGATTCTAGCAGCATCTCAGCAAGAGCCCGTACCAACTACCAACCCGTTTTGGGATCCTGTGCTTGTGACATCACTTCTCCCCCTGCTCAGCACTCGCCTGTCAGATTTTACTGGAGAGCCCGGAGATCCGCAGCCTTTCAGACAGCGAGACAGGCATACCTTGGAAGACCATTGTGGCGGTTTGTCCGTTGTTTGTGGGAGAGGATAGAGTCCGATTCTTGCTTGTTCCGTGAACACGCGCATCACGCAGCGGGGAAGCCGGCAGATCCTGCTAACTTATATTTTTTGCATGTGCTGGCAGGAGGATTTCTGTTGCTTTTCGGGGCATGCAGCCTAACGGACTTGCCAAACCTGTGTCTCTTCAAATGAGAAGGGACCTACGCAGTCAGCTTACCGAGGAGCGAGGTGGCCGTCTCTTAGGCTGGCGAGGCTTTAAATCGAGATCGCGCGGCCGAAAAGCCATGATTTTGAGAGCCTGGCTGCTGGCTGCTGTTGGCGTGGCGGCAGCTGATGAGGGCGACCTGGCTGGGTACGTGGAGCATTAGCCAACACAGTCCGACCTATTGGCCACCCTATTGGCCACCCTGTTGGCCACCCTATTGGACACCCCGTTGCCCACTTTAGTACAAGGTTCTACTTGGGGTTGTAGTAAAGCCTACAGAAACCATTGTAACATGTTGATCACAGCATTATGGAATTCACAACTTCCTGCAGAACAAGATCCGAGCTTTGCAAAATACACAAACACAAACCCGCAGCATTTCAGGTTTGGCTGGTAGTTAGGTGCCCGCATAGATGAACAATTCACCCCCGAGCTGAGCAGACATCAGCCTCAGTAGTTGATGCAGACGTGTGAGTCATCACTGGCCGCCACTGGAGCCAAGCCCGCGTTAGTCGGAAGTGCTCAAGTCAAGGCAACAGGGTATTCTTCGAATTGTGGAAGTGCTCTTGGATTTTGTCCGAAAACACCAGAAAAGGGAACCAGCCTTTTGCAGTACTCTGGTTGCGGCGAATGATTTTCTGCTGTGACAGTCCAACAATCGGTCCATCAAGGATACTAACCCCTTCAGAGGGCACCACACCCGCAAGGTGGGAGCGTCCCTGGCCCCAAGGGGGGAGGGGCGTGCTGAAGTGACAAGCTGTGTTTGAGGACACCGCACTCACATCACGTTTGCAAAGCCGGGTTGTGTCTCATGGTTGAAGTCCAAGACGTATCTCAAAAGGCTGGTGTACGCAAACGGCAACCTTTGCTTGTTCAGCAGGGCAGCTTTGCCAATGACGAATGACTCATGAGGACAGATTTCTCAGAAGAGGTAGCTTGTATGAGCATTCTAGCCATGATGAGAAAGTTGGCAAGAGCATTTGCATCCAAAAGGTACGCTCGGTTCAGACTAAAGGACGTACTTTGGCATCCGGAGCTTGTTTCCGGAAGGCAAGACAAACTATGTGGATATGTGTACAGGCTGATTCGAAAGGGTAGGATGGTTAAGATGGACTTGCAAAGGCCGATTTACATGAAGTATTTGCAACTTTTACTGAGAACTTGCGCAGTGCAAATAGAGGGAACCCTCAAGATGCGCAATTTGCCTTTGACACCACTCCAGAAAGGGTACCCTCTAGTCCACCACGAGATTTCTATCACCATGCCCCTTTTTGGAGGAAAGTTGCTTCCAGGGTCAGCCATCAGGTTCCATGTTACTGGCAGGGCGGCCCCTTTTCCGGGCCACCCGAAACGGCATATGTCCTTTCTGACTTCCCTTGAAAGTGGTACCCTCCAAAACCGTGCGCGCCCAAAGTACCAGGAAACACACAAAAAATCCGCCCGCGCTTCCTGTCCGTCGGCTCAGGATGGAGCTTCTGGAGCTCCTTGAGGCGCAAGAAGGGCATTTTGGTGTGGGTTCACATAGAAAAAGGGGACAGATCACCGCAAGAAAGCTGCGAGTGGTTGAGATAAATACTCTTTGCAGATCATTCGAGACAGAGGATCAAGTGGCGCCAAGGTTTGCGCGTATTCACATGAGAACGCCCGAACCAGTTCACAATCCAACAGCAAAACTCCAAGGACCCCAAACAAAAAATTGGCGGCGGCTCGCAGGAAGTGCTGAGTCTGAGGCGCAGCATTTGGCCGCTGAGCTCCGGAGCGAATGAAACTGAACTCAGTTTGCCATGGGTCAAAATCCAAATCGTACCTCCAGTGAACATCCCAAATCCAACCACTAAAATAGGAAGCCTAAAATGGGTGGTGCACCTACCCCAAAATGGTACCATTGGTTTTGACCCACAGCCAGTTGATCTTTCCATGAGCCGCCTCCTATACGAAGCAAGCTTTCCCCGCCGGTTGATGCGCCAGATAATTGTATGCCAAGGCAACAAGCTGCTTTGGCCCGCATGGTTCATGTTCATAGGACAACACAGGACATTTCATGAAGCGGTATAGAATCCTTTCAGGCAGCCGCAAGAACTTCTAGATACCTATTTCCTTTTGGCTCAAAACGTGATCAACGGGCCTTCAATGGGTCTGTTGTGCTGGTTGTCTTGTTTGAACCTGGTGATTGAAGATCTGCCCACTTGGGTGTCTTAAAATAGGGACGTCCCTTTAGTTTCCCTTTAATGCAACCCCGAAAGGGGTATCCTCAAACAATGACAGACCCATGTAAATTTCCCCCAAATGGTTGTGGTGTGTGTGTGTGTGTGTGTGTTGAATCCAGTTGTGTAGCCAACTTGGATGGCCTTGAATTTGACGAAGTGAGTCCCCCCCGGTGTTTCCCACTCGAAAATTACCCGCATTCTCATCCCCCCCCAAACCCAATCAACTGAGATGTGGAAGTTGGACAAGTTGGTCCCATTCTTGATTTGGCCCCTTTCCCTTTGAAACCAAGCAACAAGGGGCACCAACCCAAAAGAAGGCATGCCACACCCACATTCCCCACATTCCCCTCTCCGAATGCAGGGCGGGCTTCCCTCGGGTTTCCAAATCAAAAGAACCCACCAAAACGGTGATGCGCAACTCCCAGAAAAAGGACCTGACATACCCACCTCCCCCCCCCCCTTCCCACCTTCCCCACCTTCCCCCCTTGTCCCCCCCCTTCTTCCCCACCCTCTCCCCCCCTTCTCCCCCACCCTCCCCCCCCCTTCTCCCCCCCTCCCCCCTTTCCCCCCTCCGAAGGCCCGAAGCCATCTCTGCATCTCTGCGAGGCTCGTCTCCGGTTTCCTCGGCCTGGATCACCTCCGGGAGAAGAAGCAGCGCCGGGCCCAGCTGGCCATCATCGGCGCAGGTGTCTCGGCGGCCGAGCGGTCGAGAGGGGAGGCGAAAAGCGGCCAGGGTGAAGCACACACATCAGCTTGGGGCTCCCCTCTTGGTGGCCGTTGAATGGGTTATTGAGTTGCTTAAAAGCTTGGAGTTTGGATTATTATTTTTTGGGCGGCTCCAGAAGCAAACTGGTGGGCGCTCCATGGTGCGCTGTCTTTTCCTTCCCGCCCCCTCCCGCGTTATTGTGGCCCGTCCGCTGGCTATTCTTGTTGTGGTTGATTGAGTTCGTCAGATCTGTGTTTTGCCCTTCGTTCCCCTTCCTGCGACCTTCGCCGGGTTCGGAACACCGACGGACACCCACCAAAACCTTGCGCCCGCGGTGCGGGTTGGACTTTGGAGGCTTCTCACGCACGGGCACCAAGTCGATGGAGACTGCCCTGTCGCAGCTGGGCTACCAAATCTACGCAGCTCAGCTAATTAAAGCAAAGGTTTGGGGGAGTCCGGAAACGGCATGGGAACTTCACTCATAGTTGATGCGTGGCGGAGGTTGCATAGTTATAGCGTATCAACCTGATTCAGAAATCCATGGATGATTCCCCCATTCACTAACAGTCACCACTGTTTGGAGGATCTTGTGCACACCACCATGAGAGCTTGAATACGCAATGGGCCTCTCCTAATCGATTAACTTTCCTGGAGAAGTCAAATGCTGACGACCTTTTGGCCACTTTGATTTCCTAGTGTTGGTTTATTTAAGTTGCGGCCCCAACAGGTTCATCTTGGGTCTTTGGGACACGTGAGTTTCAGATTGGTCCTTCGCGCCACATTTGGGGGGGCAGTCAGAGGATGTGACGGTTGCAAGTTGCAGCAGCAGTGTTTGTGTTTTAGGCTCCTTAAAAAGTCCTTTTTGGGCTTGAGGACCATTGCGAGCGTCGCTGGAATTGCAACGTTGATTAGGTGGTGCAACCATTTTGTGGCGGCGGTTTCTAGTACCACGTTTGGCAGCATCTTTGCCTGGTGAATATCAAGTTTCAGCTCTCTTTGCTTTCGAATGCCCGGTTTCTTCCAAGTGTTATGTCATGTTTAACCCTTCGTCCCCTACCGCGCGAACCTACAGTTGGGATACATGGCTGAAATGAGTCTATTTGAAGGCTCCGACCAATGTGGTCCAGCTAGCTGTCCTGGGGTCAACAGATATTTTTGGGGCGGTAGAGGTTGGTCATCGACCTTTGGCAGAGCAGATTATTAAATGAGTCATAGGTGGACTCTACGCTGTATCCATTCCATACTCATGATGGTCGCCCCGGCCAAAGTGCGCAGAGGGTTCCTCCGAGCCCGCCTCGGGCAGGTCGCGACCGAGTGGTATTCTCCAGTTCTTGTGTGTTCCGCCTTTTTCGTAGCTGTTTCAGCGCAGTCCATTTAGCCTTCAAGATCACGCGAAGGGGCATGCATTCGTAGAGAGAGCGAGAGCAAGTCTTAATTATTCCGGTACTACCGAAGTTCCTGTAGACTTCCTTTGGCTACTACTACTCACTACTGCTACTCCTCCTACTCACTACTGCTACTACTGCTTCTGCTGCTGCTACTGCTACTGCTACTGCCACCACCACCGCCGCCGCCGCCACCGCCGCCACTACCACCACCACTACTACAATGACTACTGCGGCTACCGCTATGTATGGGCTAGGGTTCAATTGACTTTTGTTGCCGCAAGAGAGGCTCGTCTGGACAAAGCGATTGACCTTCATAAGCTTGCGAAAGAAAAGGTGTCCGACTGCACCTGCTCCTGTGATCTTGACTCTGGTTCTAGGGCGTATCAAAGTCAACAAAAGCATTTTTTCCCTCAAGCCTACTTTTCGGTGACATCGATCAGGGCAAAAAAGGCAGCATGAGCATTGGCTGCAAACGGGGGAGGGTTGGCAATTTGGCCAAGGACATGCGGTCTATGCTACAGCTGGGCCATGCCGCGCTGGCCAAGTTGGGGCGTGATCGTTTGGGGGGTGGTAGTGAGAGTGCGGCGGGTTTGGAGAGCTCCGTGCGGTGCACTCAAGGTTTTTAGGTTCCGTAGGGTTCTTTAGCTTAGTTTTTCAGTGGGATTTCACCTTGTTCCATTTCTTTCTGCTCCAGCTGGTTCTTTCGACCCAGACGGGAAGCCCTTTCACACCCTTGTGGAAAACTATTGGGCAACTGTGGTGAGTTGGTAGCCAGAATGCAATCCTGTTGCGCTGGATTCCCGGCAAGCCATTTGCTACCATGGTTCAGGCATCCACGCACACATGACCATGAGACTCCAGACACCCGTTGCAGATCAGAAAGATGTACAAAGTGTTTTGACAGAAGTTTCGCAGGGTTTTGCATTTGAGCATTTTTTTGTAAGACGTGGAGGAGGCAGCGCTCAGGAGGAGCGCGCTTGACTATTCCTCAGGATCTGGTTGCGCCCATGCCAAAAGAACCTTGTGCATAAGGGGGTTGCAGGTGTTAGCTACTTTCCAAACTCGTTGATTTCCACCGCCACCACCACCACCACCGCCACCACCACCACCACCCACCACCACCACCACCACCACCACCACCACCACTACCACCACCACCACCACCACCACCACCACCACCACCACCACCACCACCACCACCACCACCACCATGACAACCACCATTTCCTTTTGAGGCGACCAACCCCAGAAAGGCCGCCCGAGCTTCGTCTTTCGTGGCAGGTGGAGGGCTGGTTGGAGGCGGCCCAGACGTGGCGGCGTGGCAACAGCACGGCGCTGGAGAAGATGCTGCAAACCGTGGAGGAGCTCGGCGCCTTGGAAGACACGGAAAGGGACACGTCTCTGTGGTTTTTGGGGGCGAGGGGTGAGGCTGGTGAGGGGGTGGGGTTTGGGATGGTGCGGTGTTGGGATTCTTACAAGCGCAAACAAGTGTAGAATGAGTTGTGGCGGCCAAAGTTGCAGTCGCCTTCAAAACACCTCCAGTGGCCCCACTTTCCTCAATATCTGGAATGAAGCGGGGGGAAAAGAGTGCTTTTCAAAACGAAACTACCCGTCGGGTATATTGATGTAATTCACGAATATAATGTGCATGCAGCACATACATATATATATATATATATATATATATAAAGTTGCATAATTGATATATATATGTATATACATATACACATACATACATATGTACATATACTTTGGATAGATACATCTGGTGAAGTACGGTGGTGCATCCACACTTGGTTTGGAGTGCGCATGTGGTGATTACTGTTTGCGACGAGTATGTTTGACGCGCACAAGCACACACACACTGATGCAAGGCCCGCTGTTCACACTCTGGCAATTTCTGCAAGCCAATGGAGGCTTGATTTCCGAGCTGTTTTTTTGGTTGGCGGTACTGAAATCCGAAATCTGAACCGATTGGATGTTTTCAGTCACAAGGCTACACCGCGACTCTGGACCTGCCGATGAATTTGCTGGCGCCCGCGCTGGCGGAGATCAGGCCGTCCGCCAAGGTGGTGATGACTGTCAGGCGGGACTCGGGAGCCGGGAGAGCCCTTTGGAGTTGGTTGCGGGTGAGCCCATGTAGGTCAAAATTAAACCATTTGGGGACTGCAGGTTTTAGTCCATTTGGCAGGGTTCCATTTTTGGGTACCTAGTTTTGACCCACAGCCATACAAGCCCCCTTGGTTGCTCCTTGACAAACGAAGGCGCCCAGAGAGTCGAAGGTCCTCCAATCTTTGCCAGTCATGTACACTAGCTTAGTAGATTCTGCAGGTATATATATATATAGATAGAAAGATAGAAAGATAAATAGATAGATCGATAGATCGATAAATCAATAGACTGATAGATTGAAAGATTGATGGATCGATAGATTCATAGATCGATAGACCGATAAATCGATGGATTGATAGAGCGGTAGATTGATAGATGGTTAGATCGATAGATCGATAGATCAACACAGCGATAGATCGATAGATTGATAGAGCGCTAGATCGATAGATTGATAGAAGGGAAGATCGATAGATCGATAGACCAGTAAATCGATAGACCCATAGAGCGGTAGATCGATAGATTGATAGATCGACAGAGCGATAGATCGATTGATAGAGCGATAGATAGATAGATTGATAGAGCGATAGATAGATAGATTGATAGATTGATAGAGCGGTAGATAGATAGATTGGTAGATCGATCGATCGATAGACCGATCATTCCATAGATCGATAGAGCGGCAGATCGATAGAGCGGCAGATCGATAGATCGTTATATCGATCGATACATCGACAGAGCGACAGATCGATACATTGATAGAGCGACAGATAGATAGATTGGTAGATCGAACCATCGATGGATAGATTGATAGATTGACATATTTATACATTGATAGATTGATAATTCGAAAGATCGATTGCCTGATAAATCGATAGAGATAGAGCGGTAGATCGATAGATCCCTAGATCGATAGATCGACAGAGCGATTGATCGATAGATTGATAGAGCGAAAGATAGATAGATTGGTAGATCGATAGATCGATCGATACATTGATAGATTGATAGATTGTGAGATTGATGGATCGATATATCGATAGATTGATAGAGCAATCAATCGGTAGATAGAGCGGTAGATCGATAGATCCTTAGATCGATAGATCGACAGAGCGATAGATCGGGAGAATGATAGAGCGATATATATAGATAGATAGATAGATTGGTAGATCGATCGATTGATCGATCGATCGATATATTGATAGATTGATAGATTGTTTGATTGATTGATTGATAGATCGATAGATTGATAGATTGATAGACCAATACATCGATAGACCCATAGAGCGGTAGATCGATAGATTGATAGATCGACAGAGCAATAGATCGATTGATAGAGCGATAGATACATAGATTGGTAGATCGACCGATCACTAGATAGATCGATAGATCGATAGATCGATAGATCGATAGACAAATAAATCGATTTCGATAGACCGATAAATCGATAGATCGATAGTCGGTGGATCGATAGATCGATAGATCGATAGATCGATAGATCGATAGACCGACAGAGCGATAGATCGATAGATTGATAGAGCGACAGATAGATAGGTTGGTAGATCGATCGATCGATCGATCGATCGATTGTTCGATAGATTGATAGAGTGATAGATTGATAGACCGATAAATCGATAGATCGATAGACCGATAAATCGTTAGGTCGATAGAGCGGTGGATCGGTAGATCGTTAGATCGATAGATCAATAGACCCACAGAACGATAGATCGATAGATTGATAGAGCGACAGATATATAGATAGGTTGGTACATCGATCGATCGATTGTTCGATAGATTGATAGATTGATAGATTCATAGATTGGTAGATCGATAGATCAATAGACCAGTAAATCGATAGACCCATAGAGCAGTAGATCTATAAATTGATAGATCGACCGAGCGGTAGATCGATTGATAGAGCGATAGATAGATAGATTGGTAAATCGATCGATTGGTCGATAGATAGATTGATAGATTGATAGATCGATAGACCGACAGAGCGATAGATAGACCGTTAAATCGATAGATCGATAGACCGATAAATCGATAGATCGATCGCGCGGTAGATCGATAGATCGTTAGATCGGTAGATCGATAGACCGACAGAGCGATAGATCGATAGTTTGATAGATCGACAGAGCGATAGATCGACTGATAGAGCGATAGATAGATAGATAGATAGATAGATAGATAGATAGATAGATAGATAGATAGGTTAGTAGATCGATCGATCAATAAATTAATAAATAGATGGATAGATCGATAGATCGATAGATTGATAGATCGATAGACCGATAAATCGATAGATCGATAGACCGATAAATCGATGGATCGACAGAACGGTAGATCAATATATCGTTAGATCGATAGATCGATAGACCGACAGAGCGATAGATCGATAGTTTGATAGATCGACAGAGCGACAGATCGACTGATAGAGCGATACATAGATAGATAGATAGATAGATTGATAGAAGTATTAGTAGATCGATCGATCAATAAATTAATAGATAGTTGGATAGATCGTTAGATAGATAGATCGATAGACCGACAGAGCGATAGATCGATAGTTTGATAGATCGACAGAGCGATAGATCGACTGATAGAGCGATAGATAGATAGATAGATAGATAGATAGATAGATAGATTAGTAGACCGATCGATCAATAAGTTCATAGATAGCTGGATAGATCGATAGATCGATAGATTGATAGATCGATAGATCGATACATCGATAGATCGATAGACCGATAAATCGATGGATCGATAGAGCGGTAGATCAATAGATCGTTAGACCGATAGATCGATAGACCGACAGAGCGATAGATCGATAGTTTGATAGATCGACAGAGTGATAGATCGACTGATAGAGCGATAGATAGATAGATAGATAGATAGATAGATAGATAGATAGGTAGATTAGATAGATAGATCGATAGATAGATAGATAGATAGATAGATAGATTAGTAATAGATAGATGGATAGATCGTTAGATGGATAGATCGAGAGACCCATAGACCGATCAATCGATAGATCGATAGACCGATAAATCGATAGATCGATAGAGCGGTAGATGAATAGATCGTTAGATCGATTGATCGATAGACCAGTAAGTCGATAGACCAATAGAGCGGTAGATTGATAGATCGATAGAGCGACAGTTATATAGATTGGTAGATCGATCGATTCATCGATAGTCTGATAGATTGGTAGATTGATAGATTGATAGATTGGTAGATCGATAGATCGATAGATTGTTACATCTATAGACCGGTAAATCGATAGATCGATAGAGCAGTAGATGGATAAATCGTTAGACCGATAGATCGATAGATCGACAGAGCGACAGATCGATCGATTGATAGAGCCATAGATAGATAGATAGATAGATAGATCGATAGATAGATAGATAGATTGGTAGATCGATCGATCGATAGATAGATTGATAAATTGATAGATCGATAGATCGATAGATGGATAGATCGATAGACCGATATATCGATAGATCGACAGATCGTTAGATCGATAGATCGATTGATCGACAGAGCGATAGATTGATAGTTTGATAGATCGATAGATATATAGATTGGTAGATCGATCGATCGATTGGTAGATAGATTGATAGATAGATAGATAGATAGATAGATAGATCAAAGATTACTCTGATTTTTTTTTGGCGGACAGAAAGAGGGATGCAGCGGCGGATGGCATGTCCTGCTCATCTTGTTGGACTCCCTCATCTGGAGCGTTGCCCAAATCGGTGAATAGATCAGCCTTTCACGAGCAAGCAAAGAGTACACAAAAAGGCTCCTCCGCCCCAGAGAAGCCAAAAACATACCAAACTCGGGCAAACCACACGGATCTCCGCTTCGCCTCATTTTGCCGCAAAAAAACCCGAGCGTTGTGGAGGCCTTTGGAGGAGTGGCTGGAGAGCTGGGCGAACGTGAACGAGGTGATGTCCTGCCTGGTGGTGAGGCCCTGGCGCTGGCTGGTGGACCTCAACTTCAACCAGCAGATGCTGAAGGCTTATCGCCCGCGAAGCGCGCTTCGTTGGCCTTCGGGGTGGCAAAAAAACACGAGGCGGTTTGTTGACAAAAGGGTGGAGCTGTTTGATGGCGACATTGAAGCTAAGCTTGAGACCCCGTTAAAAGGACGCTGCAAGCATGTAGCACAAATTTGGTGGTATGAGTTAACAGGGAGCCACCCTGACAAGCGGCTGGCGGATACAAATCTCGAAATGATGAAAAAACCAGAGGGTCCACAATACAAATCTGTACCCAACTGAGAGGCGGACTTGACCTGGGCAATGAACTTGCGACGTACCAGGATTTGCACAAACTTACCCAGGTTGGTGTCCCACCGGGGCAACGCCTGACGCCAATCCGGGAACCATACCATTGCCCTGAGCTATCTTCAAAATGCCACATGCTCCAAATTGACCGTTAAGTTGTCAAGTTCTTCGCCTCCCTTCAATGCATTGATCGTATAATTTCAATTGATGCCCAGGTCCCCGCAAGCGCTCACCTTGTGTCAAAGGTTCAAATAATTGGGGACGGAAGCTCTCTGGGGTTCGCGTAGAATCTTCGCGCTTCTTGAGAACTATCCCGTGTTCAGAGGTGCTGTACGACTTCCATTGGCCGTACCCAGAGTACCCGGAGCATGTGCGGCGGCCGCTGCCCTGGTTTGAGATCGTCACCTCCCTACCAGGCTTTGAGCCGAGCATGCGCGAGGAGGGGTCGAGCATGGGAGGGGCTTCGAGTGTGTTGCACAAAAGGCAGGGGGGGTAAGGGGGTCCTTTTACCCACAGGTGTGGTGTGGATGCCAACAAATTTGTTGGCGCCAGCCGGCTTTGATCTCGCCGAAGATCGCCGGCATAGCCACGGGCTCAGATATTGGTCGGCTCGCATCTACCAGTCTACCAGTACGCTGCTAGGAAGGCGCTTGCAGCACACAAAATACAAGAAGTCGCCGTGGGATGCCGTGGGTTTCTACCCCAGATATCCTAGGTGTCAAAGGCCACAAATGCCGGCTGATACGTCCGAAACGCGCATGGTTCTTCACGACCGGACAGCAAGCTCTGGATTCCAAGCGCAACTTTGGCCCCGCATTTCAGGGGCCAAACAGCCCACGACATGCACCCTGCCTGGATCAAGGCTTGCCATATTTCTTCCTCACAAAAACCGACTGAAAAGGGGCCACCTGCCAGCAAGGGCCTGCTAACGCTCTTGTGCACGCCTGGACGACGTGTGGCGCCAACTGGACACCTGAAGAGGCGAGCCCCACACAAACTTAATTCCCTAGATGTTGCAAGTGGGAAGAAGAAGCTCCCCGTACTTCGCCATTTGTGATATTTGTGAGTGTGATAGAATCTGGGCAAGTCCAAGCAACACAAGGGAAACCTGCGTTCCTTTCTAGTTTGTGAATCACTCCTGGAATGCATGTAAATCATGAGGACAGCGATGCGTCAACTTGATTAGGCATATAGGACCAGCCCAATCTACTGAATCATCAACTTGATTGGACATGTAGATCATGGGTGTGAACTCAATCAGGGACCCTGTGTGCATCATTTGAAGATTCATGTCCACCAAGCGCGGAAGGGTGGTTCCTTCCGCATTGGAATTCAGGTCCATACGAGTATTTCTCAAAATGGTGGACCCTTTTTTGGGAGGTTTCCAAGGGAGGCCGACAGGACGCAACCCATTTTGTGTGAGCGATTCCTTTGAGGAAAACCCCCCTAGTGCTTCCCTCGACTTCGCGGGCGAGGAGTGGCTTCAGCTGCACCGCCGGCTGCAGCAAGACCTGGAGCCCATGGGCCGGCGAGTCTTGGTCTTCGACGTGCGCCAGGGCTGGCCTTTCGGCTGACAGCCCATGGCTCCCGCTCTTCGAAGCAACAGGACTCACCCAATCGGTTGATTGGTTTGGTTCGATTGGTGCGTTCGGTTGGGTAATTTAGTTTGGTGGGTTTGGTTGGCTGGTCTGGCGGGTGGTTTTGTTGGTTGTTGGGAATGAGTTGTGCAAAAGCTGGGTTCGAAAGAAGATTCCTCTCAGCATGATGCTTGTTTGGGATTCATGGTCATCTTCGAGGGGAGCTGCACCCATGAAATGTGCTCGTTGATCTCTCGGGGCGGACATGGCGGTATTTCTGGATGTGGGATATGTGATTTTGCCTTATTTCCTGTCGGTGTTGCTTTCAACATGCCCCCAGCTCATTGAACCCCATGCACGCAGAAATGTAGACCTCGAACGCATTGCATGCTTATCTACAAGCAAACAAGTAAACAGAAAACGCATACACACACAGACACAGGTCAGACACAGACACAGGCACAGACACAAACACGCAAACAAACCAACACACAAACAGACAAACACACAAACACACAAACACAAAAGCACAAACAAGCCCCCACACACACACACACACAAACACAGAACCACCCGCCCAGCCTCCTACCCACTTACCCACGCACTCACCCACCCACCCACCCACCCACTCACCCACCCACCCACCCACCCACCCACCCACCCACCCACCCACCCACCCACCCACTCACCCAAGCACGCGGACGCCCTCCCGCGCGCCCAGCACGCGCATGCGCACCCACACCCACACCCACACCCACACACGCCCGCCCTCCCGCAGACATGTAATTATGCATTCCCGCATGCATGCATGCGAGTACGCACACACACACACACTTGTGTATGTACATGTATATGTACACATATTTACATATTCACAGGACCATGCTTACATATGAAGCCTACATGTATGCATAGCCAAAGCCACCAAGTGGGAGGCCGGGTTCCTTTTGGACTTGTCCAAGATCCCCCCCATAGTTCCATATGTCCATGGATTTAAGCCATGGCCAAAAGGACCCGCTGGCCACTTTGGTTTGGGGATGGTCATCAACCTTATAGTAAGGGCACCATGACCATGAAACGTAAAAGGAGGTCTGATTATGACATATGTGTTGTCTTGAGCGTGCCATGCGCTGCTTCCCCTTAGATGTGCCAGGCACCTCAGCCTTTCTTACCTATCGTTCTGTCTCCTTCATGGCCACTTTGGAGAATGATTAAATGTCTCTGCTCTGAACCTGGAGGCAAGCAAAGGTTTCCTGAAAAATGCCTTAGCAAGAAGTATATAATCCACGAGCACGATTCAAAACAAGCCACCGAAGCGCGTCAGATACCACGAAAGCGCGACGCTCCCGACAGGTATTCTTTGAGATTTGCAGGTGAAGCATGCCTCTATGTTTGGGTGTTTGCCCTAAGCTTCCACGACCAGGTGCAGCCATGCCAGCTACACAAGCGCCTTCCAAGCCCTTACAACCAACAAACACTCCTGATACTGCCTTGTTCAATATCTTCCTTCATTTTCTGAATATGTCGGAAGACCTCACATCTGCTGACAGCCTGCGTTTTGCAGCTGAGGTCATAGATTCCCAGACATCATACCATCCTCTCTTCACAGAGTGTGACCGACGGGGAACATATTACCATTGGCAGATGGGGCAAAGGTTATGCGCTTGTACCTCCAAGCATTTGGTTTCATCGCATTCCTCAAGCGCCTCAATACAAGTTCTTTCAATATCGGGAGCAACCCGGGAGCAAAGCAAGTGCTGGCCACCCAACCCACCACCAACCAGCCAACCAATCCATCAACCACCCAGCCATCCAACCAGCTGTCCACACAACCCCTACCATCTGGTTGTATCATTTTGTTTGGGAACTTCCTTGTGGTTCAAAAAAAGGGAACCAGTGTCCATTTTCGGGGGTCCCCCATTTTTTTTCAGACAAAATCATTTGGTGCTCGCACCTAGGCCCGTGCTGGCGGAGTTCTTAGAGGTGCCAATCCCTGAGGGCGACTTTCCCCGCACCAACTCCATCGCCGGAATGCGGCTCGCGCGCCGGGTGCTGGATGTGCCGCCGGGCAGCAAAGAGACGCCCGGGCGAACCTGTGTCAGTGAGCCAGCGAGGGAGGGAGGGAGGGAGCGAGGGAGGGAGTGCGTGGGTGGGTGCGTGGGTGGGTGGGTGGGTGGGTGGGTGGGGTGTGTGTGTGTGTGTGTGTGACTCAGTTACTGTGACTGGGTGACTCAGTGACTGAGTGACTGAGTGACTGAGTGACTGAGTGACTGAGTGACTGAGTGACTGAGTGACTGACGAAGTGACTGACGAAGTGACTGACGAAGTGACTGACGAAGTGACTGACGAAGTGACTGACGAAGTGACTGACGAAGTGACTGACGAAGTGACTGACGAAGTGACTGACTGACTGACTGACTGACTGACTGACTGACTGACTGACTGACTGACTGACTGACTGACTGAGTGACTGACTGCCTGACTTACTTACTGACTGCCTGACTGACGGACCGACCGAGGGAGGGAGGGAGGGAGGGAGGAGCGCGAAATCCAGCAACATGCACAGACACCTGAAGGATTTCAAGGGGACGATTCAGGAGCGTTGGGTTTTTGTTGGACCATCCCTGAGCCTTCCCTTGACCAAACGAATAGGCAAGCGAGCGAACACAAGGTTTTCAGTCATAAGTGCGCGCCAATCCAAACTTCCAAGCCCAAGCCGGATCAATTTGAAGGGTAGCCGCGTGTACCTCGGCCGCTCCCAGCGACCGCTGATTTGGGCCGGGGGCTCCTAGGCTTGCGGCGGCCTTGCCCCTGTGGGTGCCATTGGCGCTGTGGCTGCTCTGGGCTCCTGGGCTTTGTGTGTGTGTGTGTGTGCGTTAAGCGTACCCTAAAAGGAAACCAACATGAAGCCGCCGTTGGCCCCTATTTCGCGGCCCGGACATCTGATGGCCGCATTTGCTGAGGCGTGAAAGCCTGGAAAGGGACTGGGAAACATTTTCTTTAGAGACTTAGCTAGGGGAGGGCAGGACAAGTTGAAGATGCCGCCAGATTGCAACCGCACAAGCCTTGCAAAACCCAGCTATCCACACTGGTTTCCTGGATGCCTGCCATTCATCAGTTTAAAGGTATTTGTTTGCTGGCACCATAACCCTGTTTGCTAGAATGCATGTGCGAGGAGTTCTTTTGCCTGTCTGGATTGAGGTGAAAATGGTGACCTCTTTGGGCCCTGATAACGAAGGCCCTGCCAAACAAGTGACAAACAGCAGCGGCACGTGTTGCAGTCCGTAGTGCTAGCGGTTTATGCAATTCTGGATACTGAGCGCTGTCATCCACCGGGGAGTGCGATTGGGCACCTGTTGCTGGAGCCGTGCGTGAACTCAGAATTGAGTCGTGTTTCTGTTCCTTTTTCAGCCCTAAAGATCTTACACACCTACACACACACAACTCGAATGGGCAGATGTATACAACACACACAAAGTGCAAGATAGTCCTCGATTTCTGCGCTTCAGGCAAGGTGTTTATTTTCGGCTGTCCAGTGCGCGCATAATGGTGAGTGTGGCTCTCTCGTTGTATACACGTCCTATTGGCAATTGAGCATCCTCCGCGAACAAATGGGCTCAACCTTCAACGGAACAGTCAAATATCTTTCACGCTTTCTTTGGACTGCGGTGAGGGTGACTGCTTTTAAGAAACGGAACTCAGAGCTTGCATATTTTGACTCGCCAACTTCAACATCCTCTCCTGCAGCTACTTCACAGGCTATGATATCCCACACTACCCCCGTTGCAGAGGCCTTCTGCCTGAGGTTCTGATGCTGCAGCTCTGCTGCTGTTTTTTGCGCCTGATCCCGCGGATGAACTTGGCAAGGAGGATATGGAAGTGGAAGCATCCCAAGGCCAAGACGAAATGATGGGAACCTCAAATCGAGCAAGCTTGAACCAAATATAGAGGCTTGAATGTGCTGGGAACAGATTTGATTGAAAAGTTCAAGCCACACCCGTACTCCGTTTTCTAAACGCAAAAGGACTTACACGTTGGCCCCGATGACCCTCCTTGGTTCGGAGTGGTTTGCTTTGGGGTTTCCATCAAGTCGACTCCCGAGCGGCGAGCTCACTGGAACCGCCTTACAAGTGGAGCCGAGGCTTGCTCACGGTCGCGTGTCGTCCTTTTTGGGAACCTCCCTGTGGGTTTGAAGGGATTTGTTTTACAGTTTTTTAACTAAACTTTTTTCATTTGTCTTGTTGAATGGAAACCAAGGTAAACCCACCTTTGCGGGTCCTCAGGAAGAAAAGACACCCGTTTGTGCCCGGGCTTCAGTCGTTTGTACGATCGGTACTGTCGGCAAAGCCCGTGTAGCAATTACAGAGTTGTGCGGCAAGGTGCTGGCAATCATACGTATCAAAGGAGAGTACCTGCTTCAACGGGGTTGGCGCCCACCTCTCAGCAAACCACAGGTTCTGATTGCGCTTCGCCTTGCCTGCGCCTGTCATTCCTCCATGATTCTGGTGGGAACCAAACGCAACATATCATTGTTTTCGCGGCGAAGGACCAAGTTACAGTTTATAGGGCCTTAAGAATCAACTGGCAGGATCACCCTGAGTTTCCATTTATGTGGAGCAAGTTGCAAGCTGGGGGACCTTCAGTTGGGGTCGGTGCGCTGTTTGCACTTGGCCTTTTATTTCTTCCAGATTCATTCCAGAAATGCTTTTGATGTATTAACGGCACTGTGGTTGCTTCTTTTTCAGGGCAAATTCCCACTTGGTCTCGTCAGCCAAGGAGGAAGCCATTCCCCGATCAACTAATTCAAGCCACCAAACAAGACTGCAAGATTCACAGCTGCGTACTGCTTTCATGGGCTGAATTTGGCCAAAGCAACACAAGGCTTATATCCTATGAGCTCCTTTTCTGAGCTTCGATAAAGGCTCACATGACTTTACGTTCTACATACAGGCGGCGCCATGCAACCCCTGGTCTCCGTTTAATGTTTTCGTAACGCAGTGTTTGGGGAAATTGGAAATGTTGGATGCGATAAGTGTGATAGTCAGAACCTTTCAAAACGATGCCGCCCATTTTGGGACCCCTCGGTTCAACCAGTGAATTAACTCACATCTTGGTTAGTGCGTCCCTGATTGATTCTGATTGGTGCGGTCGTCGCCCACGGCCGGCGGGGACGTCAAGCTGGGGCTTGCCATCAACCGAAGACGCGCGCGTGTGAGCTGTCCAAAAGCAGAGCTAAGGTATTTGGACATGGGGCGTGGCTGTGATGTGTCACAGAGGGCAAGCTAAGCGGCAAAACAACATGGATGAGTATAGAAGTATGGTAGTGTTTGTGGATACACACAACTTGACCGCATACATACAAGTATCATGTGTATGTATACGTAGGTAGGCACATAAACACATAGACCCATAGACACACACACACACACATGTGAGGCCTACGAATATACATGTGATCAAGTTTATTATTGTTAGACGTATACATATATCTATATAAAATACTTTTTCATGAGTTCACACATGTCATTTCAAGACAGAAAAACATAGGCTGGCTTCAATGAGGTGTTGTGCTTGGTGGTGATCATTGAACTTTCCAGGGCCAATGCCAAAGGATCTCATCACCCTTGACTCCAGAGATCTTCAAAGCATACGTTGCCATACAGAGCATCTGTATTGCCAGACATGGAGAGTTCCCAAAATTGCCACAGCTGAATGTGGGAGGTGAATGCTATGGATTTGTCTTTGTTTGCGGCAAACAGAACCCATCTTGCTGGACAGGGCCTCGGCCAATTGGCTGCAAGCGGATGCAGTTCCTTTCTAAATTCCAGGCATCCGGGAAAAGTCCCCTTAGGCTTCAGGCATGCGCGATACGCGCTTGAACTCTCCCCCCTCAGCCCATCGCCTTCTCGCCTGCCTGATGCCAAGCTCAAAGCGGCCTGCTGTTCCTCTCAATCCTGGAAAAAGAGTGATACTGTGGATGGACGAAATCCATTTCGCACCACCTAAGAAACCCGGAATGATGATTGACTTGTAAATACCAACAAACAATGGTTTCCAGTGGTTTCAAAGTGGTGCAGGGTTTCGTCCATCCACAGTAGAGAGAGCGAGGGGAGCGAGGCAGTTCTCTGAGAAGGGCTGGACGAGAGTGCCTTTCCCTGGGAATTCATGTTCTTCTCGGGGTAGATTGGAGCACAAGGGTGGACACTCTGTCACTGTTTGCATGAAGTTTTTTTTTTTTTTTTTTTTTTTTTTCAGGTGGTAGGTGCTGTTTTCGTCCATAGAAATAGAAACCTCATCACATGTTTGTTTGGTTGAGCTACTCACATGCACAGCAGCTTCCGCCACAAATTGAAGACTGGGGATGCGCACCAGGGCAGGAAATCCTTCGTTGAACGGTAAAGGAGTGGGTTTGTAGGGATGATCCTCTTTGATATGTGAAATGTTGGGTTAACTAATGCCTTCCCATTTTGGAATATGGGAGGCAGGCTTAGCCCTCCAGTACTGCCCTGCTGCACTTGTCGCTTCGTTTTCCTTGCCAAACACGATCAGAACATCGGCCACAATCCCCTTGCCTGCAAGGCCAACCCCTGCCAACACCCAGTTCTGCTCATGGAAGCTCGCCTCCCATGGGAGGTGGAAATCCCGCGCGTCCCGGGCCCAGTGGCGCCTGCGGCGACTGCGACATCTGCGGGCATGGCATCTGTCACGGCTGCGGCATCGGCGGCATCTGTCGCGGCAGCGGCATCGGCGGCATCTGTCGCGGCAGCATCGACGGGCTTGGCGGGGAGGCCAAATTGCGCAAGTGGAGCTGCAAGCGCCGGCTCAGTAGATCGTTTCTTAAACTGCAAATTTTGTACCCAGAACCTCCCCAAGTGCTGGGGTCCACAAGCTCCTGGAAACTTCCAACTTTGGGGTCTTGTCTGTTGGTCAGTGGCGAATCGAAGCGAATCGAATCCAGGCTGAGGAGAGGTCGCTGGAGGACTTTTTGGAGTTTCTCTATGACCAGGCGGACACCTGGGCCTAGCCCGAGCGTTTGAACAGTGGTGCATGAAGATGGTTATGAAGGTGCAGGAGGTTTCAACCCATAGCCCCCCCTCCCAAACAAAAGGGATGTTTCCTTTGGCTTCCTTTTAGCCGTCTTGGCTTTGAAGTCAACAGCAACTTCCGCTGATTCAGGCGGAAGCCCTTCATAAGGTGGGAAAGCGACATAGTGCACACGTTTGGTTGGGAAAGATTGACAAATACCAACTAGTCTATTGAGGATCCTCCACAGTCAGATCTGAAGTGAATGTCCGTCAACAGCAGGAGTGAGGGGAGGGGCTGACTACCCAACCCCAAAACAGCCCCAGGCCCATTTTCATGGCTGTTGGCAACACGGCGCCTGAGCAGTTCAACCATGTTCAACTCACTTAATCCATTTGCGGCAGAATAACATGTCACAACTAAGCCTGGCTGTCCTTCCACATGCATGGTCCGCGAGCCTTCCTTTCAATCCGGTGCCTTGCTTCGCAGCATGCCCGATTGATGAACTTGCTCACGGAATGGCCCGGCCTTGCACGATGAATGACTGCGCGGTCGGGATATGGCTCAGCTTGCGCGACCTGCAGTGTCACCTGTTCGAAGAACAGGCCGCAATAGGTGCAGGGCATGAAACTTCCTCTGGCGCTTTTGGTGTTGGAGACCAACAAGAATCAATCATTCGCGCAGCCTCGCCGGATAGCCCCAAATTCGGGTTCGCAAGTCCATGCTTGCGAGTTCACTGCTCGTTGAGCCGGGGCGTGTTCTATCCCCGGTGAGTCGTGCCGCGTCGCATTCGGTCAGGTCAAGACCAGGGCAGACCAGGTGCGGACCCCGGAAGTTCCATATGAGGGGGGGGGGAGAACCCTTGCGACAGTCGGAGGAAAAACAAAGATGTTGCCATGTCAACGGAGAGTTCCAAGACTTCCATTTGGCTCAGATTTGTTCTTGTGATTGTCCACTGTTGGTTTTAAAGGGACTCTATCACTACTGGACATGTTTTTTTGTTCCAGGGGACTTAAGCAAGCAAATGGAGGAAGATAGTTCACGGACAGAGGGGAAGAAAGAGGCTGGACATTGCTTGTCAACTACTTGCCATCCTGGAAACCATTGGCTATGGCCTGCAAGCTGAGGAGTCCGAATCATCAGGCGTGCAGTCCTGGATGAATTGACTGGATCTCATGGTCGGGTCGGTCTTTCTTGCGAGCACCGTTTTGGGGTCCAAATCCTGTGAGGACCGGACGCTAAGATGGCGTGCCAGGTCACCAGAGGAGACTTGGCAGATGCTTTGGCCGAGCTCGAAGCTCAACGCGGGGATGGATGAAGGGCGCTTAGAACCAGGGTACATTGACATTGGGCCAATTGACGAAGCGTCCCAGTTTGGGTTGCTCCATGTGGGGGTTCAGAAATAGGGTTTCCCTTCCTTGGATGGTTTTAACGGGGAAACCAGGAGGACAGAAACAAGGATAATGGTTGGTTCCTAAAAAGGGAGACCATCATTTTGAGAAGCACCCATTTGAGTACGTCTCAAAATGGGTACTCTCCATGTCCCATTGACGTCCTTTTAAGCGCGAAAGACATATATACTTATTTTGAGCCAAAACGTGCATCGCGGAGCACTCAAGGCTTGGGAGATCGGATGTGCGCCGGATGTGCGCTCACGGACTGTTTGGGAATCCAGGACAGCGCAACTTCTTCCCTCCAACGAGCAAGATGCCGTAGAGCTAAAGCTGATGTTTCTGCTGCTTTTGGTGCCAATGTGAACAACGAACCAAGTTCATTCAGTCCCCAACGGACGCTTCCAAAGATGGTGTTACAGGCCAACCTTCCGGAGGTGTCGCTGGAGTTGCTACCGGCCCTTCAGAAGATGTCATGATGTTGGTGATATTTTGCAGTGTCATGCCATTTGCTTGCCTTGTACGAAGCATACGAGCATGTGCCTGGCTTGTTTATCGTCACACGCATTGGCGCCATGTGGCTGCTTCACGGCGAGGTCTAACTTCGGGGATTGCTTCGAGAATTCCCAGGAGGTCTCTGAGGATCTCCGGAGTTGGAATCCATGGCGTGCCTTTCGTGGAGAGTTATGGTCAAGGGTCAACATGTGGCCCTTGAACAAGGTTCTTGGAGAGGTTTGTTGGTGGCTGCTTGGGGGGAAGGCTCCCTAGTGCACAACATTGCTGGACGGAGGCGAGCGAAGGAAGCTAGGTGTCAAGCACGGCAAGTAGTTTCGCACAGGCTACGCTTTTTGGTGTCTGCTGGTTTAAGGGCTGGCCAAATTAGCATGGGCAGCAGTCCCTGCAAGCATTTTTCTGAATGTGGGAATTTGTTGCTTTATCTCTGAACCACACCTGAAAATACAACTACAGATGTGGACTCTCTGATGCAAGCTACCACCAGCCTCCGAGCTCAACATCACCCGAGTGATGTTTCCTTGGCATCGTAAATGTGGTCATACTGCTCCGGGGCCCACGTGCTTGATATCAATAAATATATGGTTAGGCTTGAAGCAAAAGGAGGGAGAGATGATGCCAGATCTCCTGGGTACACGGCGATGGCAACGGCACCAGGAGTTGGCCTCGCAAGCGCTGGCGCGGCATCTTGGGAGTAGATGCATGAAAGTGGTTGGAACATGATGCAAGAGCCGAAGTAGGCCTTGGTTGCTTGTTGGGTTGTTCATTCTTTTTGCTGAACAACTGTGGCAAGCCAACAATCAATAAATGACAGACGGCTCAAGCTTTTGGATCACGTCATATTAACTTTGTGCTACATGTCTTGACCATCACAATGTGCTGGCAGCTACGAATTTGCGCAAACATCATCTACCATGACAGGGCCATGCCTCACTGCCAACTTTATGTTTGGGAGCTCGCCGTCAGCTGCGAGCCAACTTGCACATTGCTTCAGGTTGCGATTGTCATGGTTCTGTTGCACTTTGCTGTTTGCCTGTGAATGTGCGTTGCTGCACTCTGTTCCAAGCAGGGGCACAGGTTGGGTTAGCAAACCGTACGTGCTGTCGCTCATTTCAATCGGCAGGCGTGCATTAGGAGATGGGGTGGGGGGGTGTTGTGATGATTGCAGCAGATGTTTGAGTTGTTGATCAACTCAGACTTTTTTGGCCTTCAGCATTTCCGTGTCAGTGCCCTGTCCTGTCTCATCCTGCTTCATTTGGTACCGCACACGTGCTTTCTGTAGAGTCGCTCCGACTTGCCCACACTTGGATCAGGAAGGCGTCCTCCGTCGCTCCTCCTTCGCTCCGGCGACCCAATGCCGGGCTGCGAAAAGCCTCGTTGCAAGCGGATCGTTTCCAGTGGAGCGCCTTGCCTCTCGTAGGCGCGCTTGCGGAGTTCAGGAAGTTTGCGCTGCATGCTCCTTTGCCGTTGTCTGATTATGCTACCCAACTTTTGCTATGCTGGTACCCAAATGGCTTGCCGGTAGCCACGCTGCATCGCCGTCGGTCGAGTGCTTAGCGTCCTTGTCCTGGTGCAGGCTTGCTGCAAACATGAAGGGACAGTTTCAATTGGCCGGACTTCAAACTTACCCTGCCTGAGCGCACCCTAATACGCCTGAAGCTTTCGTTCAGATGAGCTTGGAGTTCCCCACACCACACCCTAACTCGTCACCTGAAAATTGCATTTTGCTTGGGTTTTGAGCATGGGGGATCAAACACCGTGACGGATGTTTGGCCGACTGTTGGGTAAGGTTGGCGGCTTATTGAAAGCACAAGAAGCCGTGGGTTTCTGGCTATCCCCCCATCTCCAGTTCAAGTTTGCCTGTCCAGTTTCAGGGATGTGTTTCTACCAGAAGTGGGCTGATCATCCTATCGATGAACGAAGAGTTGGGACATGCTACGTGTGCTAATTGTCGCATTGCTAGGCAATGGGCAAGGCACAGTTTGAGCAACCATTCAGACAGCCAAGAGTCTGGTATCCGCAGCTACCTCAGTTCAAAGGCAATGGTGTGTCTCTTTCTGGGTTTCTCTCCAAAAATCGGGAACCGATTCTCCAAGCAGACGGTGTTCCCGAATGGTTTTCCCGTACCCGTGACCGCTTGCGCCAGGGCCCTCTGGAGTTTCTGGACCACTTCCTGGGAGAGGCCAAGCCACGCCTCATAGCTCCAGTCTCTCGGAAGGTCTCAACTTGGGGCCGGAAAAGAAGGCGAGAAAGGGAGCATGGGTGTTTCATCCAAGAAGGGGATGCCCTTTTGGGGAACACATATATATATATATATATGTATACATATTCAGATGTACATATATGTATCTATATATATATACACATGTGTGCATACATTGAGATATGATAATTACTATACAAATATATTAGTATATGCACGTAGCACACCTATGACCCGGATGGTCCCAAGATTGGTGGCCCCAACAAACACCTGCCAAAGGACACCGCTTTTGTGAATGTGTTGGAACGGATTCAGGTCACCTTGCCAGAGGCGCATGGTGGCGAGGTGGCGGGAATGTATCGACGTGATGATATGGATTTCTGCTTTTTGAGGGTCAGGTTGAAAGGGCAACCAAAAGGAAGAAAGATATCCATGTTTGGCTTCTCCGATTTTGACACATACCCATATTCCGGGTTGACGGTCTTTGCGTGGCAGACAGTTTAGCACGGTGCCTGTGTGAGCGCTAGCGCGGCATGGCTGATATCTGCGAGGTGTTCCGCAAGAGCAGTTCTGACCTCACCCAGCGCTGTCTTTGTTCCTTTTGTTGGGGCTTCCCAACAGAGAATTCTAGGGGTTGATTTCCCATTCTTTGCAACCATGGTTCTTTTCAAAAACCAGCTGTTTTCCAGAGTTTTTTTGCGGTTTTCTGGAAAGAAGCATCCCTGGAAAGAATGGGGAAGCTACCCCTAGAGGAATCGGCGTTTCTTTGTCAACCCGCGGCTCGGCTTAGCACCAGCCACCTCGTATTTGGCGATGCGATAGGCTGCGGCGGAGCCCTTGCAGGGCCTTAGCCTGCGTCGGGTGCCCCCGGAACCCTGGCGCCCACTGCCCAAGGCAAGGGGGGGTAGGGGGGGTGGGATTTTGCACCCTTGCAATCGGCTTTACCGGGATCTGACGTGTTTGGCAGACTCTGAGGTGATTTGTGAGACCCAAATCATTGGATGTTGGCTTCAGACGCGAACGAGGGACGCCAGGATAGGTGGCCGGCCCCAGCTGTACATGGGTGTGTCTTACAGCAGGGCAAAATCGAGAATTGGAATCCTGTGGCTCACCTTGAAACTCTGTCCATGTTCCTAATCGAGTTTGCGTTGACACCCGCTTATGTTATCTAAAACAGGTATGTTTCGAACGGAGGGGACCACAACAACTGGTTTCCTTTTGGTTCCCCTCCAAACCAAGAAAAGGGTACGCTCGGGCAAACCTCCCAATGAAGGATGTCAGCTGGAAAAGCTGCGCTGCCAGGCCACGGCGAAGGTTGCAAAGCCAAGAACTTCTGACATCCGGGCTGGCCGGGGTCCGAGCAGCGCAAACAAGCCCTACACCACACAAACTTTAGAGCCTCCGGCTCAGTCCGCCGACATTGTCCTCTCCCTTTTCTCCTTCTTCCTCTCTTCCTTGTCTCCCTTGTGTGTTCTGTCGTCCTCTCTCCCTCCCTCTGCTCCCATCCTCCCCATCCCCCCAAGCCTCTCTCTCCCCACTCTCCCTCTCTCGTATGTATGCATGCATGTACATATGTATGTATGTATGTATGTATGTATGTATGTATGTATGTATGTATGTATGTATGTATGTATGTATGTATGTATGTATGTATGTATGTATGTATGTAATGTATGTATGTATGTATGTATGTATGTATGTATGTATGTATGTATGTATGTATATGTGTATGTATGTATGTATGTATGTATGTATGTATGTATGTATGTATGTATGTATGTATGTATGTATGTATGTATGTATGTATGTATGTATGTATGTATGTATGTATGTATGTATGTATGTATGTATGTATGTATGTATGTATGTATGTATGTATGTATGTATGTATGTATGTATGTATGTATGTATGTATGTATGTATGTATGTATGTATGTATGTATGTATGTATGTATGTATGTATGTATGTATGTATGTATGTATGTATGTATGTATGTATGTATGTGTATGTATGTATGTATGTATGTATGTATGTATGTATGTATGTATGTATGTATGTATGTATGTATGTATGTATGTATGTATGTATGTATGTATGTATGTATGTATGTATGTATGTATGTATGTATGTATGTATGTATGTATGTATGTATGTATGTATGTATGTATGTATATGTATGTATGTAATGTAATGTAATGTAATGTAATGTAATGTAATGTAATGTAATGTAATGTAATGTAATGTAATGTAATGTAATGTAATGTAATGTAATGTAATGTATGTATGTATATGTATGTATGTATGTAAGTATGTATGTATGTATGTATGTATGTATGTATGTATGTATGTATGTATGTATGTATGTATGTATGTATGTATGTATGTATGTATGTATGTATGTATGTATGTATGTATGTATGTATGTATGTATGTATGTATGTATGTATGTATGTATGTATGTATGTATGTATGTATGTATGTATGTATGTATGTATGTATGTATGTATGTATGTATGTATGTATGTATGTATGTATGTATGTATGTATGTATGTATGTATGTATGTATGTATGTATGTATGTATGTATGTATGTATGTATGTATGTATGTATGTATGTATGTATGTATGTATGTATGTATGTATGTATGTATGTATGTATGTATGTATGTATGTATGTATGTATGTATGTATGTATGTATGTATGTATGTATGTATGTATGTATGTATGTATGTATGTATGTATGTATGTATGTATGTATGTATGTAATGTATGTATGTATGTATGTATGTATGTATGTATGTATGTATGTATGTATGTATGTAATGTATGTATGTATGTAATGTATGTATGTATGTATGTATGTATGTATGTATGTATGTATGTATGTATGTATGTATGTATGTATGTATGTATGTATGTATGTATGTATGTATGTATGTATGTATGTATGTATGTATGTATGTATGTATGTATGTATGTAATGTATGTATGTATGTATGTATGTATGTATGTATGTATGTATGTATGTATGTATGTATGTATGTATGTATGTATGTATGTATGTAATGTATGTATGTATGTATGTATGTATGTATGTATGTATGTATGTATGTATGTATGTATGTATGTATGTATGTATGTATGTATGTATGTATGTATGTGTATGTATGTATGTATGTATGTATGTATGTATGTATGTATGTATGTATGTATGTATGTATGTATGTATGTATGTATGTATGTATGTATGTATGTATGTATGTATGTATGTATGTATGTATGTATGTATGTATGTATGTATGTATGTATGTATGTATGTATGTATGTATGTATGTATGTATGTATGTATGTATGTATGTATGTATGTATGTATGTATGTATGTATGTATGTATGTATGTAATGTATGTATGTATGTATGTATGTATGTAATGTATGTATGTATGTATGTATGTATGTATGTATGTATGTATGTATGTATGTATGTATGTATGTATGTAATGTATGTATGTATGTATGTATGTATGTATGTATGTATGTATGTATGTAATGTAATGTATGTAATGTATGTATGTATGTATGTAATGTATGTATGTATGTATGTAATGTATGTATGTATGTAATGTATGTAATGTATGTATGTATGTATGTATGTATGTATGTATGTATGTATGTATGTATGTATGTATGTATGTATGTATGTATGTATGTATGTATGTATGTATGTATGTATGTATGTATGTATGTATGTATGTATGTATGTATGTATGTATGTATGTATGTATGTATGTATGTATGTAATGTATGTATGTATGTATGTATGTATGTATGTATGTATGTATGTATGTATGTATGTATGTATGTATGTATGTATGTATGTATGTATGTATGTATGTATGTATGTATGTATGTATGTATGTATGTATGTATGTATGTATGTATGTATGTATGTATGTATGTATGTATGTATGTATGTATGTATGTATGTATGTATGTATGTATGTATGTATGTATGTATGTATGTATGTATGTATGTATGTATGTATGTATGTATGTATGTATGTATGTATGTATGTATGTATGTATGTATGTATGTATGTATGTATGTATGTATGTATGTATGTATGTATGTATGTATGTATGTATGTATGTATGTATGTATGTATGTATGTATGTATGTATGTATGTATGTATGTATGTATGTATGTATGTATGTATGTATGTATGTATGTATGTATGTATGTATGTATGTATGTATGTATGTATAGTAATGTGTATGTGTATGTGTATGTGTAAGTAGTAAGTAAGTAAGTAAGTAAGTAAGTAAGTAAGTAAGTAATGTAAGTAAGTAATGTAATGCATGTAATGTATGTACGTATGTATGTATGTGTGCATGCATGCATGCATGCATGCATGCTTACATACATGTATGCATGTATGTATGTATGTAATGTATGTATGTATGTAATGTCATGTAATGTCATGTAATGTAATGTAATGTATGTATGTACTGTAATGTATGTATGTATGTATGTATGTATCCTTGCACTTCCCCTTTGCTCCCCAGTATTTCCCGCAAAAAAAACACGGTTTTTCCAGCGTTTTCGCAAAGAGGACGTCCAAAAACATTGAGTTTTTCCAGATTTTCGGCAAAAGGATGCAGGAAGCCCAAGCCAGCAAAAAAGCCGGCAGGGGGAATCGAGCCTGGGACCCCTGTTTTGCGACACCGGCTCCCCGAAGACTACGTTTAGTGGAACGTCATCAAATTGCCGCGCGGTACGTGGGGGACCCCCCCCCCCCAAAAACCTACGTAATAGACGTCGGGCGGGGGGGGGTTAGGGGGGGGGTTATCCTCTATCCTCTAGTAAGTATCCGACACGCCGAGCAATGTCGGCGGACACGCACCCCCACAACCCGACAACCACTTGACGACCACACATAAAAGCGCACAAGCAGATAAACACGCAAACACAAGTACAACACACACACACACACACACACACACACACACAAAAACACACAAAAACACACAAAAACACACAAAACACACAAACACACAAACACACAAACACACAAACACACAAACACACAAACACACAAACACACAAACACACAAACACAAAACACACAAACACACAAACACACAAACACACAAACACACAAACACACAAACACACAAACACACAAACACACAAACACACAAACACACAAACACACATACAAACACACACAAAAACACACAAACACACAAACACACAAACACACAAACACACAAACACACAAACACACAAACACACAAACACACAAACACACAAACACACAAACACACAAACACACAAACACACAAACACACAAACACACAAACACACAAACACCCAAACACCCAAACACCCAAACACCCAAACACCCAAACACCCAAACACCCAAACACCCAAACACCCAAACACCCAAACACCCAAACACCCAAACACCCAAACACCCAAACACCCAAACCCAAACACCCAAACACCCAAACACCCAAACACCCAAACACCCAAACACCCAAACACCCAAACACCCAAACACCCAAACACCCAAACACCCAAACACCCAAACACCCAAACACCCAAACACCCAAACACCCAAACACCAAAACACCCAAACACCCAAACACCCAAACACCCAAACACCCAAGCAAGCAAGCCACGCAAGCACGCAAGCACGCAAGCAGCTAAGCACGAGAAGAAACGCAAAGCAGCAAGACGCATTGCCACGCAAGCAAGCAAGCACGAAAGCACGACAAGCCCCAAGCCGCCAAGCACGCAGCGCGCAAGCACGCAAGCCAACGCACACACGCACACACGCCACAACACGCACACAGCACACACGCACTACACGCACACGCCACACAACGCACACACACAAACACACCAACACACCAACACACCAACACACCAACACACCAACACACCAACACACAAACACACAAACACACAAACACACAAACACACAAACACACAAACACACAAACACACAAACACACAAACACCCAAACACACAAACACAAACACACACACACACACACACACACACACACACACACACACACACACACACACACACACACACACACACACACACACACACACACACACACACACACACACACACACACACACACACACACACACACACAAACACACCCAAACACACACACACACAAACACCCAAACACACCCAAAACCCAAACACCCAAACACACCCAAACACACCCAAACACACCCAAACACACCCAAACACACCCAAACACACCCAAACACACCCAAACACACCCAAACACACCCAAACACACCCAAACACACCCAAACACACCCAAACACACCCAAACACACCCAAACACACCCAAACACACCCAAACACACACAAACACACACAAACACACAAACACACAAACACACAAACACACAAACACACAAACACACAAACACACAAACACACAAACACACAAAAAAGCACAAAAAAGGACAAAAAAGCACAAAAAAGCACAAAAAAGCACAAAAAAGCACACAAACACGCACGCGCACACAGACAAGCATCGAAGGTATTTTTTGTTTAGCAGTTGTAGCGACTAGGAGTCTTGAGGTAGTTTCAATGCTTGGCATTGTATGTCAGGGCCTGCCTTTTGAGGGTATGCTATGACTCATGGTTACAACGGCTCTCTGGTGTAACATTCTGAGGCTATGGTCTGGCCCATGATTGTCACCGTCCATCTTTGCAGACACAGATTCGCTGTTCCGGTGCTATGCCCGAAATCCCTCATGACTGTATTCGGACTCGGCTGCCTAGGCTCCAGCCTGGACATGCTGCAGCAGGCAGACGAGGATCTTGGGTCATGCTGTTGGGCGACGTGAGCCACTTGTTTTGGGATGCGTTCCTTGTATCTGATGAAGAGTTGGATGAATTGATTGGGACTGCCCCAGAGGCCGTGGGTGTATTGCAGGCAAATCTTACGAATGCGGAACGCCAGTCGAATGCTCAACGCCATCAGACGTAAACTACCGAACGGCCAGATCGACATGCAAACTGGGGTTGTAAACCTTACCTGGATCCTGGACCTTTTGGGGCAGCGATTGCATCTGCAAGCCGGTTTGCTGCGGGTGCCGTCTAGCGCAGGCGCTTGGCTTGCTTCCCACAACAAATCCTGCGTTCCATAAGCCACCAACATTGCGTTGCTTTCGGTTCTTGCAACATATAGCAAACCACCGGGGCCATGTATGCAGGTTCCATGCCGGGGCTTGGCAGTGGATGGCAGTCTCCGTGAGCCGGCGACTCCAGAAAGATTGGCAGACCCACTGAGACCGGTTACCACTTTAATTTCATTTGATTGATCACCCCCTCTGGATAAATCAAAGATGTTTACCCTTTCAGTGAGGGATTCAGCTCATTCAAACACGGGCCTCCGTTTGCTGCCATTGCCATGATTCTTGGAGGGAGGTTCCCCATGGATTATACACTTCCCACAGCTTGCATAAAACGGCCACGATCGATTCTGACTTCGCACACGCTTCCCTGACTTGAGTTCATGCGTGGTTTCCACAGCTCAGGGCGACTCAGACTAATGCGCCCGATGTCTTTTTTGGCCCATGTCTTGCTGCCAGCCTTCTGCCAACCCAGATCCCAAACATCCCGACAGGAGCCGCTGATCCAAGAGCTGCCTCAGCAGAGAGCCCCAGCTCTCGGCTCGATCCTACGTTGTGCAAATTCCATAAAATACTTGTCTTGAGAGGGGCCATAAGTGGTGACTTGGCTTTAGACATGAGACTTTGTGAGAGAAGACCTGGATTCAATTGTGAAGCCCCCCATGCTATCCACTCTTGGCCGGCCTCTAGCTCAGCATCCACGCCTCTATGCCATCGATTCCGAGGCCCGTCATCGAAGAAGCGGAGAGCTTTCGAGAGGAGGACTCCCGTTGGTCTGGGAAGGGTGACATCGGAAAATAGTCTTGGATCTGATATGCGCTTATCTAGCACCGAGCTTTCCATCGTTCCGTCTTGGTTGTATTTTGAGTCAGCCTTTTTCCACGAGGTGCTTTGCAAGTTTCCAGAGCTCGGACTCACGCTGTTTCACAGTCACATGATGTCTTCCAAAGAGTCCCAATTGAAACTGAAGCCCACATGGGTGTGTTCTACAAAAGAACTGCACCCCAAAGAATGATTGGGCTTCGTTTGGTTGTCCTTGAAATACTGAGCAACCGGGCATCTATGTTGAACATCCTACATACTTGTCAGGACCTGCCTCTTTTGGCCACTCTGAAGCAGACACACCAAGCTGTGGCATAGCCAGGTTTTGCGTGAGTTTGTTTGTATGGACCCGGGCAGCACAATCAGTACCATCCGGCAAAGTCGCAACGCACATTGGCGCTTTTTTTTTTTATTTTCTTTTTTTCAAGCATCCGCGCACCTTGAAGTAGAGCATCGTTTCATTGAAAGCCAACGGTTCGTGCACAAGATAGCCGTTTGACTTGCTGTTGCCGCATATGAACTTGGCCTGAGGACCCAGTCTGCCGCTTTGTGCAACGGTCCAGCGCCCACGAGCGGTTCGGCGCAAAGCATCGATTGATAAAAGATTAGGTGCTTTTGCTTGAGACACTGCTCAATGTTTTGGCAGGAATCAACAAATGCCTATGGTTGGAAGGGAATATATATGTTAAGGCTTTCATGTCAAGCATCATAGAAAGCATCAAATTTCCAGGGAAGCAATACCTAGGGAAAAGCGTAGTTTGGGGATGTGCTGGGAGGTACTGCTTCAAAACGTTTGGTTTTCCCTTTGCTTTCAAACGCCACGGGGGAAAAATATCAATTTTTCGCGCCCGACCACGAGCCGTCATTCTTGGTCCGGATGCAGGATGCTCCAAAAGCAGAGGAGGGCAAACCCAGCGCTCTGAGGCGCTTTTGACTTGGTGTGGGTTGCGTCTATTGGTGTATTGCTTTGCTCCTGTCATCAGCCGTCTCTTTGTATGGCAGTTCCCTTTCTTGCTTGCTGGCTGGCTTGCTACTGGATTTCCAGCGTATTATCTGGCTGGCGTTATCTTGATGCTTTGATGCTTTTATTCGCTTCTGCTTGTCGTTGTTTTTTGCATGGATGATCTTGTTTGCATGTAGGCCAGCCCAGCCACCGGAGAATTGGTTTCGTGACGACCCTGCCCCGGCTGGATCTTCGCTGGCGCGGACTCCCAAGATGGCGAAGTTGGTCTTTGCGTTATTGCAAGTGTTTGAATCTGGTGTTTTTACAGCAAGTCTCGGGAAGTGCTGGCAGAGCATCGACTTTTGTGACAAGAGAGCTGGGTAACTCCACAGAGCCTAATCTTGGTGGCTCAGTTTAGCATTGTCGCAAGTTACGATATAGGGGTCAGATCAGTTCGTGTTTAGATCAGTGAGGTTTTTACTCAAATATTCCAGTGGAAGTAAGTGGGAATATGGAAAAAACATGAAATTTGTGGAAAGATGTGGAAATTAGTGGAACTAAGTGAAGACAAGCGGATATTAATGGAAATATGTTGAAATTCGTGGAAATAAATGAAAATAAGTAAACACGTTGGAAATAAGTTGGGAAAGTGAACAAGTTGGAAATAATGGCAATAAGTGGAACTAAAAACATGTTGGCAGGTTAGTGGGGCAGTAAGAACAAATTTGGACATGGGGTGTTTACTTCAAGTCAACTTGTATTCATTTGATTCATGTGGTGGCATGCATGGAAATGTAAACTCTAAGTGCACATCAAGACCGAAAGGACGTGAATTGTTTGTTGTCTGCCAAGCCTCACTGATCTAAACCCGCTGACCCAACCCCTAAAACTTATGTCGTGACATTGTGGAAGTTTGGCACGTTCTCAAACAGCGGTATACTGCCTCGCCGCATAATGTTGACCTGCCTCCTTTGAGAGGGGGGATTTGAGAACACGTCAGTATGCGTGATGTCATAGGGCGTCGCAGACTACTTGTGTGGCTTGTTTAGGGCGGCTTGACTCCTGCATCGCGGGCGGACTGCGAGATTAGTGTGGGTGGGTCACAGGACTTATCGTAGGTAGGGAATCCGATTTGGATTTGAAAGGGATCAGACACCCAGAAAAAGGGTGGATCCATGGCACTACACCCATGCGTCCAGGCTTAGCGGCCTCCCCCATGAAAGTTCCCTGCCATGGTGGGGTTTGTGTGGTCTGAGTCGTTGAAATCAGAAGTAGAATTTGGGAACAGAGGCTTGCATCATGCAAGCCGAATAAGTTCAGAGCTTCAACCAGAGCTTCAAACCGTTGTGAGGTGCCCCCAATCCCGCCGGTGCCAAAGTTGGAGGAGGACGCATCAGGCGAGCGTTGTTTTGGGCGCTTGGAAATGCCCCACACGGGGCCTCTTGGGCTGCGGCGGTTGCTTGCTTGGCAAACAGAATGGCTGAAATCCCGTAAGGAGGCGAGAGAACGGGAGCCTGTTTTGGGGCTATGTGTTCGGCAGAGGTAGTGACTTGAAGCCGACTCACCAGGCAGCTTATTGAAGGAGTGTCAAACATGTTGATGTTGAATCCGACAAAGAACAACTGGAGGGTTTGAGTCACTGTTTTGGGAGCCGGCGCCAGGAGGTTCCAAACATAAGAAGTGTAACGGTTGCGATTTCAACTCTCATAACCCCCTGCCAGCACTCGGCAACCCGCACGTAGCTCATCGCTCATCAAGGCCAGAAATCGCAGGAAGCTGATTCGCAAGCGCATTGGGGGTGTCCTTGGTCTTAATTGATAGAAATGGTTGCTCATCTAGTGTAATCGGTTCCTGTGATGATCTGTATCTTGGGGAGTCCCTATTTTAGGCCGATGAATCACGCACTTTGAATTTTCCTTTTTTCCCCTCGCCCAATGTGGCTTCCCGCAGGCGGACTGCCGACCATCCCGCCCTCCCAGCACGGATTGGCCGACTGCGTCGACGAGTCTGTTGAATGGAAGCGCATCTATCCCTTCCAAAGCCGCCCTCTGATTACTTGCCGTGTTCTTGCAAGCCGCTTTCGGCGATGTGTTTGTGTTTGACTCGTTTGGTTAGCCAAGACCCTAGGATGCTGTGCACGTGAGTCGAACATGTGTGAGTTTGGCTGTTGGGTTCCAGCGTTACAGGCAGGTGCGACTTTATGTCTCCTGTGTTCTGTTGGTTTGCAGGCACATGACACGTCTGTCAAAGTGTGACTTGCTGTTTGATGCCACTGATGTGAAGCCACTCATTCTGCGCTTGTCTGTCTGTTTGTCTGTTTCTCTGCGTGTGTGTGTCTCAGAAAAACGATCCCCCTTTGTTTCCTGTCTAAAGGCGATTGACATGAATCCAAGCAAGCGACCCCTCTCACTGCTTGGGTCAGGTGTGGGCAAGCATTCTGGCCTGTGAGTCGGTGTTTACGGATTCAGAGATTCAGAATTTGATTTGGAGCTGCAAGTGGAGCCACAGGAAGGTTACCCTTGAAATGATCCCCTCTGACAGGCAGGCCGCTAATGGCATCCCTTGCTGTCGCAAGTTACCCTGTAGGTGCTTACGTTCTCAGCTGTTTTTGCAAAGGTGGGACGTCTTCGGATTTTTCATGGGATCCCAAAGTGACAACTTTGGCAACACACGGAGATGCAGCAGAGAATTTGAAGCTGTCAACGAAATCTGGCCTAAGTTCCCTCGCCAGGTCTGCCCGCGAGGTGATGAGGCCGGCTTGAATCAAGAGAGAGCGCAGGTGCAGTGGACGGAGAGGATGCCATGCCAGGAAGCCACTGTCTTCTGCAGTTTGGACGATCTGAGAAAGGCCTTTTTGCAGATCGTTTTTGTGGCCGAAAGGGCGACTGGACACATGCCTGCAATCTGTTTGCATACGGGAATTGGTGACGATATGCTTGAGCTATGGACTCAGGAGGTGAGAATTCAATGGAGCACTCATACAATCCGCGTGCGCCGCGTGCTTGTCCCTATCTCTCTATCTCTCTATCTCTCTATCTCTCTATCTCTCTATCTCTCTATCTCTCTGCCTCTACCTCTCTATCTCTCTATCTCTCTATCTCTCTACCTGTCTATTTCTCTACCTCTCTATTTCTCTATCTCTCTATCTTTCTATCTCTATACCTCTCTATCTTTCTACCTCTCTATCTCTCTATCTCTCTGTCTCTCTGTCTCTCTGTCTCTCTATCTCTCTCTCTCTCTCTCTGTATCTCTTTATCTCTCTATGTCTCTATCTCTCTATTTCTCTATCTCTCTATCTCTCTAGCTCTCTAGCTCTCTAGCTCTCCAGCTCTTTATCTTTCTACCTCTCTACCTCTCTAGCTCTCTACCTCTCTATCTTTTTATCTCTCTATCTCTCTACCTCTCTATCTCTCTCTACCTCTCTATCTCTCCATCTCTCGATCTCTCTATCTCTCTATCTCGCTATCTCTCTGCCTCTCTACCTCTCTATCTCTTTATCTCTTTTTCTCTACCTCTTTACCTCTCTATCTCTCTTTTTTTGTCTCTCTGTCTCTCTACCTCTCTATCTCTCTATCTCTCTATCTCTCTATCTCTCTATGTCTCCACCTCTGTATTTTTTTTGTACCTCTCTATCTCTCTATCTCTCTATCTCTCTATCTCTCTATCTCTCTATCTCTCTATCTCTCTATCTCTTTATCTCTCTATCTCTCGGTCTCTCTGTTTCTCTGTCTCTCTCTCTCTCTCTTTGTATCTCTCTATTTCTCTATCTTTTTTTTTCTACCCCTCTACATCTCTACATCTCTATCTCTCTATTTCTCTATCTCTCTATCTCTCTATCTCTCTATCTCTCTATCTCTCTATGTCTCCACCTCTGTATCTTGCTACCTCTCTATCTCTCGGTCTCTCTGTCTCTCTGTCTCTCTATCTCTCTCTATCTTTCTCTCTCTCTGTTTGTATCTCTCTATCTTTTTTTTCCTACCTCTCTACCTCTCTACCTCTCTATCTCTCTATCTCTCTATCTCTCTATCTCTGTATCTCTCTATCTCTCTATCTCTCTATCTCTTTTTTTTCTACCTCTCTCTCTCTCTCTCTTTCTCTTTCTCTCTCTCTCTCCCTCCTTCTTTCTTTCTCCCTCTCTCTCCGCATCTTCATATTATATGTACATACGTATGCACATTATTGGTCATCGCAATAGCCCAAATAATGTTGGGGAACGATTTCTGGAAAGCTGTCGGGAAAGAGCTTCGTAGTGAGCAAGTGATAAGCCCTTTAATGCTCCCGGGACCCCTCCTAACATTCTCGAAGATGCGTTCGTATCCCCTCCTGTCTGCTTCTGGTGTTCCTCTGGGTCCAGCATTTCGCGTTTCGGAAGACGATGTGGAAGGGCCGGGGTTTGAGGGATGAATGTGGCATATCTGGAAATGCAGCGCAAGCTGTAGGCTGTCGAGGCCTTGTCTTTCGGCTTTCCATGGGCCATCTCAGACAACACTTCAAGATGGCGACTCGCACAGAAGTGTTCTGCTCGAATTTGGGATCGATGAACTCACAGAACGCCTCCAGTAGCTTTATGCGGTTCAGGTGAGGACACTTAGGGTCCCTAGCAGTTCAGCTGCCCGCTCCCCACAGTGTGCAAGGCAGAAGATGCTTTTGTTTGCAAAAGATGCCAGGCTATAGTGTGAAGGGCGGCACCGGGCCCTGTGCCCAAATACTGAGGAGATCCCGGGAGTGTGGGGAAAGCTGTGTAAGAGACGGTGGTGATTTTGCCCCAGGCTGCTGAAAGTTGACAGAACCCCTGGATTTAATCCCTAATTTGTCCATTTAAGAGGGACTCCGGAACCCCGCTAGTCCACAAATCCGCACTCAATTGCCTACTGGCCTCGCCCACCTGGGATTTCTGTTGGAAAGTAGAGTGTCTCAACATAGTGGTAGTATTTACGCTACCTTGGGGTTCCGTTAGCCTTCCCTTGAACACCACCTCTAAAACGGGTATCCCAAAACGGGCACGCGGCACACCCGTATGGCGCTGTCTCGGAGGCAAGTCTTGGACTCCGTGGAGGAGCCCAAGTCAGCGACGGTGCAGGAGAAGTGCGCGGGGCGTGAGTTGCCACTTCTCTCCGAATGGTTCCGCGGTTCTGTTCCAGTTGGTTCCCCTTGAACTGAGGGTCTCCGTATGTTTGTCATGTGTGTGTGTGTGCGCCCTTGTGACGGTTTTGTGGCTTTGTGCTTGTGTGCTTGCGTGCTTGTGTGTGTGTGTGTGCTTGTGAGCTTGTGCGTGTGAAACGGTATGTTGAGCAGCTTAGATGGTAGTGAAAGGAAGCAAAGCAGAGAGAATCATTTGGGAATAGCTGTCATTTTGACACCCTCCTAAATATGAATCTATGGGTTTCTAGATGGGTCTGCCTTTTCTTTTTAGGGGTTCCCCCCAAAATGGTGACTTGCCTTTTGGGTTACCTTCAAAGCCACAACTAGGTACCCTCAAAACACATACCCAGATATGAATGTCCACTTGAGTTTGCACGAGGGGTTAGCTCAGGTTCAAGTTCGGAAAAAAGGGTTCTCCCTGTTCTGAACATAGGGGCTTTGGGCTTAGGCACTTGTTTGATATTTGGAGCATCCCGTAGCAGAGCGGAGCAAGCAGCACTTTTGTGCGCCGAACAAACGCGATATTTCTGGTTCTTCAGCAAAGTCCTGAAATGCAGAACCGGCCAACTGCCCCTTCTCATGCATAGAAAGCCTCCGAAGGCTCCTCTCGCGACGAAGACCCTAGGACTGATATGAAATATGTAGGTGGGAGGAGCAACTTGCAATGAATCATTTTTTTGTTGTTTTCCACTAGACTGCAGGCGGGTCGTGCTGTTGATGTTTCTTCTAAAAACGCACACATTGTTGGCATTACACGCAACAAAGGGCTAATGTATGCGAAACCGGACAAAGATGAGCTAATCTGACTTTGCGCACACTCCAAGCCATGCTCATCCTCGGAAGTGTGCGCGGGAATGTTGTTTGACTCATTTGCAGCTCATCTGAAATGGCGATGCCGGTTGGTGATGGTTTGACGTAATTATTCAGGCCAGGTCAGCGTAAGGGTCAGTTGTGACCTGAGCCGACTTGCCACGTGAGGGGGGGTGTTTGTATAGTTGTTGTTGTGTTTCTATCTCTGTGATGATTATTCATCAGAATGATGGATGATACATGCCCTGCAGCTGCAGCGCTTAATTTTGCAGCCGCCATGCTCCTGACTTGCGTTGCACCGGAGCCCGCACCTTAACGTAGAGCTCAGGAGGCGTCCAGTCGCCACTGTGCCGATCGAGCCAAAGCACCCGAGGAGCTGCACACCTCGATGCTGTCCACTGCCGCCGGCACGGGCTTCGAGGAGCGCCACCTGGATTCCACCCCACGACTTTTTTCTGCTTTCGGGATTTGACGTATTCATCTTCCATTTGTTTCAGACTATATATATATATATGTACATATTTAATTTTCCCCTGTTGGTTTTAAAAGGCAGCGATCACTGCTGGAAATACTTTTATTTTTCCCAGGGGGCTTAAGCAAATGATGGAAGTCATGGTTCAACTTCTACATGGGTTCGCGATCAGTACCTTATATTGAGAGAAGGCCTTTCTCGTGCAGGATTTTCGGGAATCCTGGAGAGTGGGGTTTGGGAGGAATAAGGACTATTGCAAGTTCTGTGGTGCCCTTGCCCCCTGCTGACAACCAAGCAAGGCATGCCCCGTTTGTCCCATGGCCGCAAGGCAAGAGCGCAGAAGCATTAGAAGCATGAGACTGTGTTTTTAACACTCTGCATTGCAGCCTTGCATGTTGGGCATCAGGTGTCAGCTGTATTGTCATTTTCCCTTGGATGTCTTGGACGAAAAGTGTGTTTGGCTTTGGTCATGATGCAGTAGCTAGACGGACCGCCAAATTAATTGCGTGTCACAAAATGTTTTAGATGCTGTGGGCTTGTTACTGGTAGCTTCTGGAATGATTCACTTAGATTGAATAGTTCCGCTGAATCAGCAACTTGGCCTGGGGTCGAGCAATGATTTTGCAAGAAACTTGGGGCTCACCTCCGCATGCGGAGGCGGAGCTGGAAAGGTCCAAAGGTCTCGGACGGAGACAGACAGCAGGTGCGCGACTGATGTTGGCAGAAGATCACTGTGGTTTGGCTGGCGCAGCTTAAAGCTCTGCCAGGACACACAAAGCACAGCGCCGGCAGACCGTCCCTCTGCCACGGTTATGGCGAGAGTGCGGTTACTTCAAAGCGGTTGAAGGCCCAACGGTGCAACCCTTCCGTTGCTGGACTACGCGTTGCAAGCCCCAGGATACTGCCTAGCTCTATGTTTCTCCATGCCGACAATATTGAAATTTTGGTATGACTTTGAATCGGGCATGTTGCGGCATGCTTTCATGATTTGCTTCCTTGGCCTTTTGCAGCCCCGCAACTCATTCTGATTGCTGAAGTGTGCAATGGGTTGCACCCGCACACAAAGATCTATTGGCACAGCTGCGAAAGAGGAACGAGTAGGCTTTCCTGATATTGTACTGCTTGTTTCTCTCTTTCTCTTTCTCTGTTTCTCTCTTTTTCTCTTTTCCTCTTCCTCTTTCTCTTTCTCGCGCTCTCTCTCTCTCTCTCCCCTCCTCCCTCTCTCCTCTCTCCCTCTCTGCATTTGAAAAAAGGAAGACGCACCGTACTGGGCACCGCTATTTTCACCAGCAACACCAGGAACAACATGGCTGTGGGTCAAAAACCAACGGTACCATTTTGGGGTGGGTTCTACCCATTTTGGAGCCTATTTTAGTGGTTGGATTGGTTGATGTTCACTGGGGGCTAACCGATTTGGCTTTTGACCCATGGCCACATTGCCATCCTGCGCAACGCAAGCGCTGCCGATATCGCCTTGGGATGGGCCAGGCTCGGCTCAGACGCTGCCTACTTTCAACCCTCAGGAGCAGAACATGAGCCACGGCCTCGGGGGTTGTGCTTTGGCCTGGCTTCATGTGGATGGGTCCCCTTGAAATGGCAGGTTTATAGGAAACCAAAGGGAACAGCTGTCAATTTGTTTGGATTTTTAGGTTCTTGAGACACATCTCATTCAGTCCCCCACTCCCATCACCAAGCAACTTCCAGACCTCCTCCGCTCGCGGAGGCTTAGAGATGGACTCCAGCCGAAGCGCGAGCGCTCAGATCGGAGCTGGGCGATCGGGCGATTCCGACGGAGTCAGAGTTCCACCAGTGGTAAGGTGGATGGTTGCGAAATCCATCCAGCGCACCACCGTTCAGACCTGGTTTCTGATGATTCCCCTTGTAAATACCAAGAAACAATGGTTTCAACTGTGGTTTCAAAGTGGTGCAGGATTTCGTTCATCCACAGTGGGGCAGGGGGGTGGGGTGACTTTGATCATAAAAGATCGCGGGGCCCATGTCAGAATTTCACTCGTCTGTGGCCACCCAACCAATAAAGTGCACAAAGCTGGAACAACTTGTGCCCATTTGGCTGCTCTTCGTCTCTAGACGTGGCTATACAGCGGTGTTGCGCGGCATTCAGTAGCTTATCCGGGGCGCCAGCAGATGTCCTGTTTCAGCTTCAGCTTGCGTTGGATTGAATCAAGATAGATGGGCATTGTACAGATATATCATGCAGTAGCGAGTTGCGGTGTTTGATGTGATGATTTGTTTGTTCCTACAGTCACGGCTGTTGGCATCCTCCAGATACAGAAGGGGGTTGCTTCCTTTCCCATTTTTGACGCACTTCCGCATGTCACACGGCAAGAAGGGCGGCCAACGCACGGTCGCAGGTGGTTGCTACAGGTGAAGGAACTGGATCTCAGTTGCGTTGCATCAGGTGTCGTCCAGGAGGCTCTCTTGCCGGGGTGAGGGGAGGGGCAAGTGGGCCAGGGGTCATCTTTTTCCCAAGGCAACGCAAGCTGCCAGGCGAAAGCCCAACATGGGGACAGGGAACGTTTTCAAGTGGAGCCCCAGCTCTTTGGTTGGTCTCTTGTTAGTCCTTTTCTTTGGGCTCGGCAGACTGTGCTTGACATGTTGTTGCTTGTTGTTGTCTTTCTGTTGAGAGGTTTCCGCCCTCGTGATTTTGTTCCCGAAATACTAGTTTGAATTCTGATTCGTCGTTGTTAGGAGGGTCGAGGATGCATCGGCCACTTCCAGTTCTAGTTGTCGTTACGTTACGTTGCGTCTTCGCACTAAAGTTCAGTGTGCTTACTATGAAGCACTTCTCATGGTAGCGCCTTTTGTTTACGTTCCATGAGCCCATGCGTTGATTCTGCCGCAATGAGCGATACCACAAAGAGACTCATGCACACTCCTTGGCAGGGCTCGTTCAGGTGCCAGTCGACCTCGAGTTTGTTTTTTTGTTCTTCGTTTGGAGCAACATGTCGACCTGCGAGCCGCGAGCCCACCGGATTTGTGATGGTATACTTTCTCCACCGGACACTTTGATCCACCAGCTTGGCTGTCGGCAAGTGTCATGCAGGCCGTCTGCATATTATGCAGACGTTCGCTCGCAGGAGACGTTGGCGCTGGCGCCCGTGCAGCAGAAAGCGGAGGCGGGGCCGGGCGTCTTACCAAAGGACATGAGCCGGTGGCTCACTTGGCCCAGACCTGCCAAAGACATACGAGCACGTCTTAAAATCAGCCGGAGCTCAATTCGAAGCATGTCAAACGCTTGAGTCATTGAGTGCTCCTATGTGTTGACACCCGCCGAAACTCAGAAAGCGGATCTCGCGTTGCCACCGGCTACTCGTGAGCCAGGATCGTGATACTCTGGTTCTGTCAGATGAGGAGAGCGTGCGCCCCGGTGCGGTTTTCCCTATCGCTGTGCCCCACCACTTCCTCGCCGGTTTAGGTGGGTTTGTCTCAAAATCAGGGTCCCAAGAATGGTTGGTTTCCTTTCGTTTCCCTTTAAAGCCCACCGAAAGCAGGTCAAGAAAAGACACAAGAAAACAACCCATTTGTGCTTTTGATTTCATGAATTGCCCCATGCGCCCATCCAGACTGCAGTACAAGATCATGGACGGTTTGCTGATCTCCAAAAGGCCCTGGCCCACCCCAACAGGGTCAAACAAGTGACAAACAGGCAATGTCCTTCCCAAGACAAATGGCATGGTCACATGAGGCACTGACAAGACTGGTGTAGTCTACTGCTAGTTTTGGGAGAATGGCAGCCCAAAGTTGGGGGCGACGACCCAATGTCAACATATCCTTTTCGTGAAATAAGTAATTGTCCCCAAAGCCCTATGTTCATGTTGACCCTTGGGCACGCTACATCTCTTGCGGGATTGGATGGTGTAATCATGTTCTTTTTGTTGAAGCGGACTTGTGAAAGATCATCACCCCTCGAAGTCGCGCATTGCAGTCTTGGCTGCAGTCGCTTTGAGCTGAGGTCTCAACAAGCTCGGGCGCCAGGGCAAAAGGGGTGGGTTTGACCAGCAAAGGCACTTTGAGTGTCAAAGGGAAGGTGAGGAACCTGCCGTTAATGCGGTCGTGCTGTTTTTGAATTGCACACCGCCACGTGGGCAAAGGAAACTGGATTGTCAGCATGCTCGGTTTCCAGTATGCGTTCATGTGGTTTCTGCAAGACGAGAACCTCGCCTCAAGCGTTCACCGTGCAGGGTGGAGTTGAACAATACAACGGCGATGATAATTCAGCTAGATGTCACCACTGATGCTGCGTTGTTTGTTCGGACAAGATGACAGGTGGTTTGGAAGTTGGCCATTTCAAGCACACATTGTAAGTTTTGCGCTGCTTTGTTTCAAAATACACCCGTGCGCTTTGTGGAGGCTGTTTGCATTGGTCAGTCCTTACATGTTGGGCTGAATTAATCGTCGATTCGTTATTTAGTGCAGGACGAATGAGTGCTCCCGGCTGAGTTGCCCGTATGTTGTTTGTTCCGTGATGGCCGCACGAGTTCAACCATCCAGTGAATTGCTGCGGGGTCCGGCCCTTGTGCTTCAATTTCCTTGGCCTCAGAAGTTTTTTTGGGGCTCGCGATTGTTTCAGAGAGCTTGGCCTTTTTTCTTTCTGTCGCAAGCTTCGCCAAATAGAAACCATTCGACACCATCCGGATAGCATTACCTCTGTTTCAGGAAGGACGGCCGTTTCAGGAAGCTGTGTGCCTTCTTGGCCTGTCGACTTCCGGAACGGGCCGGGGTGCGGACAGTTCAGCCCTCTCAGGTCGGAGCCGCCCTTGACCTCGCGCACGGAAGAGGCTCGGAGGGCCAAATGCGCACCCCCCCGTATGGTGGACACTTAGGGTCTATTTTGCAACCTCCTTCTTTTGGGGTATTGGTTTTTTAGGGTATGGTTGCAAAATAGACTGTTGGTATACCCCCCCCACCCCCCAGGAAGTTGGTATCCCCCCCCCCCACTCCACCCCACCCCACCCCCCCCACCCCACCCCACCCCCAAACCCCAAACCCCAAACCCCAAACCCCAAACCCCAAACCCCAAACCCCAAACCCCAAACCCCAAACCCCAAACCCCAAACCCCAAACCCCAAACCCCATCCAGAAAGGCCTTGCTGTTTCCCTCATGCGCCAGGCCTCCTCTCAGCCCTCCTCTGCGGCTCGGCTTTCATTCAAGCCTGTGGCTTTGGCTTGGTCGGTGCCTTGCTTGGGTTTGCGGGGCATGCAAATACTCGGACTTCTTGGGGTTCTTTCGGAAAGGGCTAAAAAACGGGGAGGTACTGGTATCAGCCAAGTAGTTGCACGACTAGTTTTACCCAACGGTGTGGTCGCAGCTTGCCGCATTCGTTCTCAGCTCACTTGCACTTTTGAAGTCTCTGGACTCCAGGTGCTCATGCCGCAGGCGCTCGTGCCAGCCGAAACCCAGAGGCAGGATGGCACAGGTCTTCGGCATTGGCCGCTTCCGGCTCGAGAGTTCCCCACAAGTTCATAAACCTGCCACGGTGAATCTGGCTGGTCAGCGGTTCCTGCAGAAAAGGATTAGCAAGAAGCGAATTGTACTCTCAGAAAATGTGCGGCGGTGGTTTCCGATGCTCCTGCAGCATTGACACGGTCCACAAATCTGCAAATCGTCAAGGATTACGCGGTTGGAGCAACCGGCCACAACAACAACGCCTGGCAAATGGAACCTAGGCCGAACACCTGTGGTCCAATGTCTGGTTGTATTTCGACCCAGCCACATGGAACCCTGGTACACCTGGTGTCCAATTCCTGTCCGATGATTCCAAGGCAAAATGGAACCCTTAGTTTAAGGAGAAAAACACCCGGTGTCCCCATCCTGGTGGTTTTCGTATTTCGCCCCAGACCTTTCGGTGGTTTCAGCCTTCGGTGTTCAAAGCCGAAGCCTCGGCCTGTGGTTTTCCGGCGCTCGAAGGCCTGTGCCCCGCATCGAGATGGCACGCACCATGGACCTGGAGGCCAAACGAGCGGAGGGAGGCTCCCAGCTAGGGCTTGCTGTGTTTCTGGTAAGGGGGCGCTTGTCTCCCCGCCCCCCCCCCCACGGCCCCCAAAGAGGGAGGCCCCGTGAGCTACGGTTTGCGGTGTTTCTGGTAAGGGTGGCCTCTTTTAGCGCCCCCCCCCCCCCCAAAGCCCTAAAATTTGGTGGCTTGTCCTGGGCGTGTTTCTACTTGAAAACCACCAAACAGAAATGTCTCCAAGAAGACGCCCGAGGGAACAGATTTGTTGCGGCGAGGGAAACGCGGGAACCGTTTTTTTGTTGACTAGCCCCTGCTCGGGGCTTGGCCCCGGCCAGGGGGCTGGTTGGTTGGTTGGTTGGTCGGCCGAATCTCCAGCATCCCCGGTGACTTGGGGTCACGAATTGGCCAGAGTTGCTCGGGTTTAACTGGCCGCATCGCCAGCATCACCGGCCCCGCTTGGACTAGGGCGGCCTATTTGGCTTTGATTTGGTGGCAGTTCAGAGTTGCTCGTTTCATTTTGGGTGAGTGGTTGGCTTGATGAGGTCTGAATGAGGGCGGGTTGTGGGTCTGGCTTCCCAAAACCACCAAAACTAGCCCAAAACTCGCGTCACCACATCCATAAAGCGACCTTAAAGCCACTGCTAAACCAGCCGCGCACCTAGCGCAAATCAGCTCCAAGCCAACCCAAACTGACTCAAAGTCAACCTCAAACTCTCCCAACAGCATACTGAATACCAGCCCTTTTCCGAGCCTAAATGAACCCCAAACAAACCCAAGACCCGCCCTCCTTCAGACCTCAGCAAGCCCAACACCCGAAACCAGCCCCGAGCAACTCTGAACTGCCACCAAATCAAAGCGAATAAGCAGCCGTAGACCGAGCGAGGCTGGTGATGCTGGGATACGGCAATATCGTTTGTTGTCCCCAATTTCAGAGCGAAGCAAGGGTTCCCAGCCAACCTCTTTAGAAACAGATGAGGGAGGCCTTGTGCTGAGCCGGGGCTAGTAAAAAGCCGGGGCTAGCAAACACATGAACCAGTGTGGTGAGGTTTGACGTGCCAAATGGTGTAGCGCGCCTGTCGTAAGAGAGTCCTCATGGTGAGGTGTGAGAGCTGCGAATTGTGAAGGAGCCAAAAGATCAAACAGGAACATTCAACCGTGTGCTGGCTTGGACTCCGGGCAGGCTGTTGCGGCTTGGATTGAAGTTACTTGAGCTGTGTCCGGGCTTGATGAGTGGGCTTGGAGATGTTCTTGGGCCTGGCTTGGGGCTGTGCCTGGCTTCCATCAGGCTTAGCTTCCCCTTGAGTCACTTGGCTTTGGCACGGAGCAAATGACGAAACCTTAGTGGGAGCCAGCAAACTTGCGGCGCGTTGACGTGTAGAAAAGGTGTGGATCAGTGTTTCCCCATTCTTTAGCAGCTTACCTCTTTTGCTTTCAAGGGTGGTTGTGCACGGCTTGAACCTACCCGAGCCATGGTGGTGCAGCATGGCTCCAATCCAAGTCAATGTCCGTTGCCGGTGATGAACAGACACACCTCTGATGCTTTGATCAGGCCGTTGTTTGTCATTGGTTGACAGTCACGGCACCGCAACTGGCCAGGGTACGACCTCCTGCCAGTTCTTTACCACCATGGGGGCCGCCAAGGCGGGACTGTCCTTGCCTTGCACCAAAGAACCATGGCAGCTTTACGTGTTTTTCCTTGACGGCAGCCAATGGTGGCTGACCGCTGATCATGTCAATTTCTTCGATATCCTGTCTGGACATGATGTTTCTCCGGCTTCAGCCTTTGATCAGTGAGACTTGGACACAATGCGCATTTCATTCAATACGCATTGAAATGAGCTACTGACAACCACAAGCCACTGGTGACAAACGGTGTGGCTTCATCGGTCGAACAACTTCCCCAGTGCGCCCGAGTGTGTTAAGGGTGCTTGCGAGCCCTTGACCCTTGAATCATGGCCGAAGCTGTACGGAGCCCAGATCACACCACCCATTTTTAAGGTCCCTACTGTGGATGGACTGAAGTCTGCACCATGTGAGAAACCCTTGAATGATGATTCCCCTGTAAATACCAACAAACGTTATGGTTTCAACCCGGGTTCAAAGTGGTGCGAATTGGATTTCGTCCATCCACAGTATTTTGACGACATGAGAAGCACACTTGACGTGTTCTTCTTTTGGGGCCGGCTATGGCCGGCTTTGAGAAGCCAGGGCGCACAAGACGGAAAGCACGCGTACATGGCGCCTGTCGCAGAGGACTGCCCCAGTTGCAACATTTGGAGGTGTACTGGAAAAGTGATCATGTTTGGTTCCTTTCGTTCTCCGTTTTTCTCCATCCAAGAGGGATTCCCCTACAGTTGGGAAGGTTGGGACGCCGCGCTTCTGCGTCTCGAGCGTTACGGTCTTGATCTGTGGTCTCGCCTGACCACCCAGAAGTATTTCTAGCACAGGCCTTGGACGACTGGAGGCTTTCCCTGATTTCCAGGTTGACTGAATTCAACCCATAAGAACAACCGACAGTTGCCAAGCCACTTCTCAGAAGATAAGCAGGCAGGAACTCCTTGATATGCTGTGACCAGTCTGGAGGCTGGGTGCGTCTAAGAGCGTAGGTAGCCATGGTGACTCAATGGTGATGGTAGACCCGGTCTACAGCGATTCACCGAAGCTGGATTTCAAGGGTGGAGCCATCCACGATTCCGTGCAGCAAACCAGCAAACCCCTAGAGCGTGGTTAGAGTGATTGTTGATACTGTGGATGGACGAAATCCTGCACAACCTAGGAAACCCTGGAATGATGATTCACTTGTAACCACCAACAAACAATGGTTTCCCATGGTTTCAATGTGGTGCAGGATTTTGTCCATCCACAGTATTCCATGTGAAATATTGAATGATTAACATCGGGGGAGAGGTTGTTGCAGTCACCGCGAGAGAGGTGGTTGTTGTTATTTTGTTTCTGTCCCAGGTTGCTTGAGGAAATTGTTACTCTCCTTTGCTTCATCGCAGAGCCTGCCAAGTGGCTAGAGGGCAGATGAGTGGCTCGAACTGCATGTCATGGCGGAGGTTCTCGCTGGAGCACATTGTTGATCACCAGTTCGATCTTTCACACCTCAGGATTGGCACTCTTAGTGATCTAAAACACTGTGCTGCCGTACCACTTGGCACCCGCCGAATTCGAGTTGGCAGAAATCATGAGTGCACTATATATATAGCGCTCGGGGTCAAGCGACACCACTCATGATAAGGTTTCCGTTCTTGCTGCTATTTCAGACTGTTGACTTTGGTTGATTGCCACCAAAAGACATGGTGTTGCGCATGTCAGAAGGCTTTCTAAGAAGAGACATACAGCTTTGTTGGAGAACGCTGGCATTGCATCTCACCCGGACCACAGTAGCATGATTCCAAGAAGGCAGTTTCTATCATCGATCAGGAACTGGCATTTGTTTGTTAGCAAGAGAGGACACGTAGGCAAGTCTGAAATTTCGGCTGTCACGGCGCTTTACAAACAAACAAGCAAACACACGAAAGAAAGTACGAAAGCGCGAACGAACAAACGACTGAATGCGCGAACCAAGCAAGCAAGCAAGCAAACAAGGAAGGCAGACAAGTGAGTCAGTCAATCAGTCAGTCAGTCAGCCAGTCAGTCAATCAACCAACCAACCATTCAATCTGTCAACAAAAGAGCAACACACAGAAAGACAGACACAAACAAAGACAGAAAGAACGAAAGACAATTGACAAATACAGAAAGACAAGAAAGAAAGAAAGAAAGAAAGAAAGAAAGAAAGAAAGAAAGAAAGAAAGAAAGAAAGAAAGAAAGAAAGAAAGAAAGAAAGAAAGAAAGAAAGAAAGGAAGGAAGGAAGGAAGGAAGGAAGGAAGGAGAAGGAAAGAAAGAAAGAAAGAAAGCAAGAAAGAGAGAAAGAAAGAAAGACAGAGAGAGAGAGAGAGAGAGCGAGAAAGAAAGAAAGAAGGAAATAAATAAGGAAGGAAGGAAGGAAAGAAATAAAGAAATATATAAACAAATAAAGAAACAAATAAATACCGAAAGAAATACAGGAAGCAACACAACATAAATAAACATAGTTCTTTCGTAAGAACAACATCAGTCAACATCACAAATAGCGAAGTATCGTAAGACAGACATACAGACAAGACCAAACAACACAATAAGCATGAATAAATCATGAACGACATAAACAATGAAACATGCAACAAACAAAGGCGCCAAGAAACAAAGAAACACAACACCGCAGAAACAAACAAAGACAGGAACACATAAGGAAGGAAGAAACAAAGGAAGTAATAAAGGAGGGAAGGCATGATAAATTACAATGAACAAAATATATAAAAGGAAAGGAAGGAAGGAAGGAAGGAAGGAAGGAAGGAAGGAAGGAAGGAAGGCAGGAAGGAAGGAAGGAAGGAAGGAAGGAAGGAAGGAAGGAAGGAAGGAAGGAAGGAAGGCAATAAGGAAACCAGGAAGCAAGGAAGCAAGGAAGCAAGGAAGCAAGGAAGCAAGGAAGCAAGGAAGCAAGGAAGCAAGGAAAGACAGCAAGAAAGAAGACATCAAAACATAAGTAAAATAAATGCAGGAAGAAGGAACACATGGATGAATCAATGGAGGAAGGCAGGAGGGAGCTGCATTAATGAATGGATGAATGGATGAGTGAATGAATGAATGAATGAAGTAATGGATGGATGGCTGGCTGGCTGGTTGGCTGGCTGGCTGGCTGGCTGGATGGATGGACGGATGGATGGATGGAAGACAGACTGAAAGGAAGAACGAATGAAAGAAAGACATACATCATGCCATATGGGCCAGATCCCCGAAACAAACGCGCAGATCTCCGGTCCTTGGCAGCTCCACCTTGGTTTAGGGAAGAAAATACATAATGATAGAAATACCGAAGGAAGGAAGAAACGAAGGCGAGAAAAAACAAGCAACGAAAGACAGAAAGAAAGAAAGAAAGAAAGAAAGAAAATCAAGAAATAAAGCAAGCAAGCAAGCAAACAAGAAAGACATGAAATACAGAAAGACGCTTGAATAAAGCTGGAAGCAAGCAACCAAGCCATCCAACCAGGCAATAATAATAAAGCAAGCAAACAAGCAGACAACGCACATAATTCAATTTGTGTTTCATGTTTTTTCTGACCAACGGGTTCTTTTTTTCGAGACAGGAGGAGCTCGACAGCTTTGGCCAAGCTGCCCCGGTGTGGCGCTTGGCTGGCGCGCCCTGCGCATTTTGGCGGCAGACATGAAACCCATTGGAGTCGCTGGGTGGCGACATGGAGCAATGGACTTCAAAGTTGTATACTTCATCCTTGAGCTTCCTCTCGCTCTTATTTCCTTCCCTCCTCCCTTTCTTTCCTTTTCTATTTTGCACTTTCCTTCCTTTCTTTCTCTCTTCCTTTCATTCCATTCTATATTTTGTTGTTTCGTTGCTTTCTCTCTTTCTCTCTTTCTCTCCTTCTGTCTTTCTCTCCTTCGTTCGTTCGTTCTTTCTTTCTTGCTTTCTCTGTCTCCCTGTTTGAGTGTTTCTTTCTTTCTCTGTTTCTTCCTTGCTTTCTTTCTGTCCGTCTTTCTTTTGTTCTTTCTCTCTCTCTCTCTCTCCTTTTATAGGTATATACATATATGTTTTCTCTCTTTCTCTCTTTCTCTCTTTCTGTCTTTCTTTCTTTCTTTCTTTCTTTCTTGCTTTCTTTATTTCTTTCTTTCTTTATGTTTTTTGTTTGATTCTTCTTTCTTTCTTTCTTTCTTTCTTTCTTTCAATCTATCTATGCGTTTGTTTGTTTGTCTGTCCGTTTGTCTGTCTGTCTATCAATCTATATATCTTTCTCTATGTATCTCTCTATTTATCGAATTAGTTGGTCTATCATTCTATCTATCTATCTATCTATCTGTCTATCTATCCATCTATCTTTCTGTCTATCTATCTATCTACCAACCCACCTATCTATCTATCTGTCTATCCATCTATCTATCTATCTATTTATCTATTTATCTATCTATCTAACCTGATCTGATTTAATCTAACCTAATCTAATCTATCTTATCTATCTTTCTTTCTATCTAGCCACCTAATCTATCTGTCTGTCTGTCTGTCTGTCTGTCTGTCTGTCTGTCTGTCTGTCTGTCTGTCTGTCTGTCTGTCTGTCTGTCTGTCTGTCTTATCTATCTATCTGTTTGTCTGTATGTCTATTCTAGTATCTATTTAATCTAATCTAATCTAATCTAATCCCATCTATCTCTATATATATATATCTATCTCTCTATCTCTCTTTCTCTCTATCTCTCTATCTTTCTATCTACCTATATACAAATATATGTCCATCTATCTATTTATCCTATCTAATCTATCTAACCTTTATCATCTATCGAAACTATCTAATCTATCTTTTCTTTCTCATCGATCGAATCTGGCTACTCTATCTAGTCGGTCTAGCCTGTGTACTCTCTAATCTTTCTAATCTATCTAATCTATCTAATCTATCTAATCTATCCAATCTATCCAATCTATTTAATCTATCTAATCTATCTAATCTATCTACTCTATCTATTCTATTCAATCTGTTTGTTTATCTATCCATTCATCTATCCATATTGTGTTTCCATTATTGTTATTGTATCTTTTACGTTTGTTCTTTCTTTTTTTCTTTCTTTTTCTTTGTTTCTGGTGTTCTTTCTTTCTCTTCTTCCCTAAACCAAGGTGGAACTGCCAAGGACGGGAGATCTGCACGTTTGTTTCGGGGATCTGGCATCACAAGGGAGGATATGCCTTGTGTGACATGGGAAGGATTTGTTGGCCGGAGTGCAGCCCGGATGATGCTTGGCTCCTTACCGAATCTAAGATATCCAGAGTGGAAGGTGAAACCTTGCACCTTGCTCGCAGGGTACCAGACATGGTTGAGATGGGTGTTTTATGGCATAGCTAATAGCATTTCAGCATGCGGGTATGGGTCAAAATTAAACCACCCAGTAACCGCGGGTTCCATTTTGGGTACCTATTTTTGGCTCACAGCCATGTGGTTGACTTATAGCTTATCGCCGTTCTTTCGACCTTTGCTTCCATCTCCCTCGGTTCGATAGGAGGACCTCCCCGACAGAGCCAATCGTCGAGCCCGGCGCCCGCGGTTTTTCGACGGTCTTTGGGAGGTCGCGATGATGCAACGAAGATGATGCGCATCAAAGCGGGGTCTTTGGTTCAACACCGGCAACCTTTGCCAACAAGGGTTCTGTTTTCTTTTGTGTTGGGCTTGATGACTTTGGTAGCTACATGAGCAACCAACTGATTAACGGACAATTTAATGTGTACTGATTTGATCAGAATTCCCGCTTTCGTGAAGCAATATGGTCCGATCAGAACGAGGTAGCGTCGCAGCACACCACGCGAAACGAGACCATCCCATAAGCCAAGGGCGCCGAACAAGAGCCCCGGGTGCCATACCAAGTGGTGCTCTGCATGGTTGCGGCCGAGCGGCCTGCAGCTGGCAGTGCCATATAGTAATGTGGTAGACAAGGGACGTGGCTGAAGGAGTTTGAGAGCCGAGGGAGCCCTGTTTCACGACTGCAACTGGGGGCAAGCGATTTGGGCACTAAGTCGCAGCCTTGGCGGCTGACGAAAATGCATCCCTCCTTTTTTGAGGCCATCTATGTCATTGCGGTGATTGGAGACATCTGAAAACAGCAAGGTTTGTAGGAGCGACAGATGGGGCTGGCGAAGCTGGCTCAAAGGTGCCCGGGTCACACCCTGAACACACACACACACCCACACCCACACGCACACGCACACGCACACGCGCACGCACACGCACACGCACACCCACACGCACACGCGCACGCACACGCACACGCGCACGCACACGCACACGCGCACGCGCACGCACACGCACACGCGCACGCACACGCACACGCGCACGCACACGCGCACGCACACGCACACGCACACGCACACGCACACGCACACGCACACGCACACGCACACGCACACGCACACGCACACGCACACGCACACGCACACGCACACGCACACGCACACGCACGCACACGCACACGCACACGCACACGCACACGCACACGCACACGCACACGCACACGCACACGCACACGCACACGCACACGCACGCCCACGCGCACGCGCACGCGCACGCGCACGCGCACGCGCACACGCACACGGACACGCAGACGCACCCGCACACACCCGCACCCGCACACGCACGCACGCACGCACGCACACAACTGACATGCTGCTTGGCAGCTGCAAGGGATAGTTTTGATGGGGATGGCAAAACTTGTAAGCCAAGCTGGGAGAAGTAGCGGTGCGCCTCCTCCCCCTGTGTTTGCTTTTTGCAGTCATTGAAACCCACACAATCTCATATGCAACTTTGGCGCAAAGGCCCTTCTCTTTTTGCACACTCGGTGTAGCAATCCATGCACTTGTGAGAACCCTTGCGGCGCGCTCTCCGTGATATACTATTGACACTATCTACCATGGACATCCATTGATCAATACATCCATTCGGTGCAGGGCCACACAGCACCGTTACCACAGTGGACACTTCATCCTTAGGGATCAACTGCCCTAGGTTTGGGACTCAATTGTGGTAGCGGAGCGGCTTTTCAGAAAGATCCAAATCAAGATGTCATCCGATGGAGAAGGCTTCATGGAGGCCTATTCCAGTGACGGTATCATGATTTCTTCATCCAGAACATCCATCCAAGATCCATCCATCCGACCCCCAGGAGACAACCGCAACAACGCCTTCTATATCCTAGAGCAAGGAGAATACGAAGGAGAAGCAGACTTTTGGGTTGAGGATGAGGAAGAACATGAAGGATTCATTGCGACGGAAGATGAGGAGACGTTCCGGGTCCTCCAGGAGAATGACGCGTCTAAAGTTCAAGGCAAAGGAAAATCAAGAAGCAAAAAGGTCACTGTCATCAACCCGCAAAACAATCCAACCTGTGCAATCCTGGACAACGGATGTACTAGGTCCATGGGCAGCGCTGGCGCGCAATCCAGCGTTTTACGCCGGCCATCAAGAACCTCATCTCCCACGAGTACATTCCGGCCGAGTGTAAGTTTACTTACAAGTGGCGATACTGAAAGCGCAAAATCAACCTCCCCAGCCAAGCGCGGAATCTAAAGTTCGACGCGCCCGAAACCGGCACCACCTTACGCCCGATTCATGAATGTTCTCACAGAGTCAGTTTCGTTGACCTCATCGACGGCAAGACTAGTCTTATCGAAATATCAGCCTTCGTCTATAAGATGATTTTCACACAGGACAGTCCTGTCCTTCGCTCTCCAGCAGGCATCAAGCAAAGAAGATGCAACATGTCAGGCACACCTGTAGGCGCCTCTTTTGCTTCACGCTCACGTGTGCGCATTCGATTTCACCATGCGTTTCGCTTTGTATATACATTTTTTGTGTTACCAGACGAACAAACCCAGTCGTGCCACAAAAGTGACTACGATCAAATGAATCTCACTTCGAAAGGCTACGGCGTACCGCTACGGCACACAGGGCTAAGCCACGTTTATCCTGAATATAGCACAGGAATTCGATGCGCGTGATCAAAAAAGATGTGTGTCTGTTTTGTGTTTGCTTTTGCAGCCATTGAACCCCACACAATTTTGGCTCATTGGCCCTTCTCTTCTCACACTCAGTGTAGCAAGCCATGCGCTTGTGAAAACCCTTGCGGCGCGCTCTCCGTGATATACTATTGACACTATCTACCAGGGACATCCATTGATCAATACATCCATCGGTGTACATCAAACGGATCATACTGAAACAGATCCAGTTTCCATAGTGGACACTTCCCCTTTAGGGATCAAGTGTTCCAGGTTTGGGTCCCACCCCTCCAAAACAAAGAATGCCGAGAATTAAGTCGAGTGATTTAGTATTGCAAAGAATTGCTGGGCTATTCTGAAACTTCATTTGATGTTGTGTTGCTGGAGATTCCTTTTGAGGTTTTGGCTTGAGTTTCCGCTTAGCCAAGTATTGGTGCGCTTGAGTTGCCATTTGATTTGGTATTCCAGGAGCTTGTTTTAATATGTTTCCGGGCGCCTGAAGTAATATCCCTTTGTAGGTCTGGTTGCGGCCGTCTTAAGCAAGGGACATGTAAGCAAACATGAGTTAGGGGAAGCCGGACACTGAACATTTTGGATTTTGGGGAGCGGAACCAAATTTCGCGGCAAAGCCTGAAGCTTCACCAGCTTCTCCTCTCCTCCTTTTCTCTTCCTGCTCCTTCCCTCTCTGCTCTGTTTTCTGTTCCCATTTTTGTACCCGTATTGTTTTTTCCAAAAATGGGCTGCTGGGGGCGGCGCTTGCCTTTATCCCAGGTGCATTCGTTGTCTATCTTCTGGGTGTTTGTCTTTGTTCGGGCTCTATGTTCAATCCTAGGTGGACATTACTTTATATGCACTTTGAGGTCAACTAAATATGGGTTAGAATCTAAGCATGCATCTTTTGGGCAAAAACTGGGGCATTTTTTTACCCCTGCCGCCCACTTTTGCACGGAGCCTCAACCTGGCTCCCACGCCGAGGTCGCGGTCGGCCTCCACCAAGGAGCGGGGTCCCGGCTATGAGCTTGGGCAAGAGCGGCGGGCGCCTCGGAACTCTTCTGGCCATGCGTCAAAACCCAAATCGTACCCCCAGTGATCATCCCAATCCCCACTAAAATAGACCAAAATGGCTCCAACGTGGTATCATTGGTTTTGACCCACGCCTTCTTCCGGCGTCCAATTCGGGAAGGGCAGTGCGTTGTTTTCCCCAAGGGAACAAGTCTCTTGGGTGTTTGCTGGAGTAATATTTGTGAGGGTATTTCTTCGCCACCTCTTGAATCCAGTGACACAAACTTGCCGAGTGAAGGTGGGACTTCAGGCTGGTCGAGGTGCAATTCGAAACATCTTGCCCAGAACGGCTGTTTGCGAAGATCCAGGCCCTTGCACACGAGACCGAGAGGTTTAAGGCACAGGCTTGCGACCGGGCGCCAAATGAGGCTGAATCAGAGCCACTTGCGCATCGGGGAGGCGAACGGATGCGGATCAGCCCAGATAGAGAGTGTGTGTTGCTTCTTTTCAAATGCTTCATATTTGCGTCAGGGCAAAATGTTTGCTCTTCTTCACCTTGGGTGACTCTAAAGATCACGATGCTGTCATAGCCTCACAGGTTGTAAGGCATCGCATCTTCCCCAATCTCCAACAGTTCCCAACATCTCGCCCAATTCCTGCCTTTCTGATCGCTGCCTGTTTGTTACACCGTCCAAGTCTCAACGGTGTTGCGTATTACTAATTATCGCGAGCCGATTTGGGTAAGAATTATACGTCAATTTTCAATGGTCAGAGCAATCAGGCGCATTCAGGTGTCAAGGGCATGCGCGAAGGTAAAAAAAACAAAACGGGCGCTGAGCACGGTCTATTCTTTATTTCTTTAACAAGACTCCACGCACTGTTCATACGATTGTTTTTTAGCAGTCAGCACAGACGGTTTCATTTGTTCGGGTAGACTCAGTCTCCTCGCAAAGTACATATGTTTGAACGTTCAGCGCATCAGCGCACCGATTTCTTTTCTTTGGTAGACGGGCGCAAAACGTGAAAGAAGGTAGCGCGAGAGCGCGCAGACAACTTGCGCAGAGAATTTTGAGCCGAGCACTTGCGCAGAGAAAACTTGTGCAGAGAAATTTGCGCAGAGAGCTGGCTCAGAGAACTTGCTTAGAGAATGTGAGAGAAACTTGCTCAGACACATGTGCTCAGAGAAAGTTGCTCAGAAACTCGCGCAGAGAAGCTTGCTGAGCGAACTTTGCTTTCGCCCCCCCCGTTCTTCTAGCGTATGTTTGGTTGGGGGGTTCCCCTATCTTGTTACGATCCCATATGCGTGTGTATATATGCATATATATATAGATATATATCCCAGGCGATCCCAGGCAACCCTCCACGTTAGTGTTTCTTCGCCATGTTGCTTTTTCTAAAAGGGTGGTTTCTTTGGTTGCCTACACAAAGAAATGTAATCACTGAGTGTAAAATGAGGCGTCAAATCATTGCTCGCAAGGGCCTCTTGTGACTCAATTTTACTTGAATTGTCCACACAAGCAACGCCCCGCCTCAGTCTCATGTCATGCTTAAATTTAGACAGCGAGGATGGAGTTGAACTGCGGGTAGGTTCGGAGTGTTTAAGACTTCTTTTGGTGTCGTCTGTAATAACGCAATATGGTGAGTTGGTGGTGAACACTGGCGAGAAGTTGGTGACGCTTGAGAAGTAAGCAGGTGAGAGTGTTGTGAAAATGTGGGGCTGTTGTGAAAGGAGCGCAGAGTAACAGTTTGAAAGCGGTGAGAAGATTGAGAGTCAGAAGATGGTGGGCTGGTGAAAAGTTTGCAAGTTTGTGAAACGTGTGCAAGTTGAGGAAAAAACGGGAGTCTGTGAACGTCTGCCAAATTTGCGAACAGACAACAGAAAAGATGGCGAGTTGGTGAACCTTTTGGTAAGTGGTGAAAAGATGGCGAAAAGATGACTTTGTAGAACAAAATTGGTGACAAGAAGGTGAAAAGACGGTGGGTTGCAAAAAAATGCACGTTGGTGAAAAGATGGCGAGCTGGTGGAAATCTGGCAAGTTGGTGAGACGCTTGTGAAAAGATGGCGAGTTTGTGAAATTTGGCAAGTTTGCGAAGAGATGGTGAAACGATTGTGAGTTGGTGAACAATTTGCAAGTTGCTAAAAAAAGGTGAAATGCCGAAAAGTGAGCAAGTTGGTGGACAGATTGTGAGCTGGTGAATATTTGGCAAGTTGGTGAAAAGATGGTGAACAGATCGCAAACTGCTGCAAATTTGACAAGCTTGCAACATGTTGGCGAAAGCGAAAATTTGGCCAGTTGGTGAAAAGATGTGAAAAGATGGTAAACAGGTCGCGAGTTGGTGAAAAGATGGTAAGAAGATGGTGAACTGCCGAAATGTTGGCAAAAAGTTGGTGAACAGTTGGCGAATTTGCTCTTCTGTTTGCAAGTTGGCAAACACATTGCGAGTTGGTGACAAGATTGTGAACAGATGGTGAACAGATGGTGAGCTACCGAAAAATTGGCAAGTCGGTGAAAAGATTGTGAAAAAAGATGGTAAAAATCTGGTGGGTTGGTGAAAAGTTGGTGAAAAGATGGTGAGCTGCTGAAAATTTAGCTAGGTGGTAACAAAAATGTGAATTTGCGAAAAATTGAAAAGTTGGTGAAAAGATGGTGAAAAGATGGTGACAAGGTGGAACACTTCTGGGCACAGCTGGAACACTTCCAGAACACTTCTTCGGAGGACTGGAACACTTGTGGAACACTTCCAAGAGGTCAGGAATTTCACCATCTTTTCACCAACTTGCCAAATTTTCGGCAGTTCACCATTTGTTTACCATCTTTTCACCAACTCACCATCTTTTTACCAACTTGCAAGCAAAAGAGCCAATTCGCCAACTTTTCACCGACTTGCCAAATTTTCGGCAGTTCACCATCTTTTCACAATCTTTTCACCAACCCACCATCTATTCACCATCATTTTACCAACTCACCCTCTTTTACAAACTTGCAAATAAAAGCGCCGATTCGCCAACTTTTTACCGACTTGCCAACATTTCGGCAGTTCACCATCTTTCCACAATCTTTTTACCAACTCACAATCTGTCCACCATGTGCTCGCCAACTAGCCAAATGTTCGCAAGTTCGCCAACATTTTGCAATCTTGTCAAATGTCCAGCAGTTTGCTATATTTTCACAAACGTTCATGTTTGTTTGTCAGTTCACCATTGTTTCACGTGTTTCACCAGCTTGCAACAAATCGCACATTTGCCAACATTTTCCAAACTTGCCAAACACTTACCAACTCAATCTGTTCACAATCTTATTGCCACCTTTCACCAACTTGCAAACTTGCTGTCAGTTCAGAATCTGTTCAACATCTTTTGAGCAATTTGCAGACTTTTCGACCAGCCACCATTGTTCGCAAAATCTGTTCACACACTTTACAAACCGCTAGGGGAAAACTGTAGTCAGGCCCAACGTATCCCAACTACAGTTTTACCTTCATGATTTAGGCGGTGTGTTGCTGGGGATGCTGGGGCCTGCTGGGGTTTTGCCGGTGATGCTGGGTGTTGCTGGCGCCGCTGGCCTTAAAAACGCGAGGGAAAAACTGTAGTCAGGCCCAACGTGCCCCGACTACAGTTGTTCCATCATTTTTTTGGCGGTGTGTTGCTGGGGATGCTCGGGATGCTGGTGATGCTGGGGACGCTGGCCTTAAAACGCTTGGGAAACGGTTGGGAAAAAACTGTAGTCAGGCCCAACGTGCCCCGACTACAGTTTTTTCCATCGGTTTTTTTTTGGCGGTGTGTTGCTGGGGATGCTGGGAGTTGTTGCTGGTGATGCTGGGGGTGTTGCTGGCGCCGCTGGCCTTAAAAACGCGAGGGAAAAACTGTAGTCAGGCCCAACGTGCCCTGACTACAGTTTTTCCATAATTTGTTCAGCGGTGTGTTGCTGGGGATGCTGGGGGTGTTGCTGGTGATGCTGGGGACGCTGGCCTTAGAAACGCTTGGGAAACGGTTGGGAAAAAACTGTAGTCAGGCCCAACGTGCCCCGACTACAGTTTTTCCCTCGGTTTTTTTAGGCGGTGTGTTGCTGGGGATGCTGGGGGTTGTTGCTTTTGCTTGTTGTGTGTGTGGCTGTCACTGGCCTGCTTGGTCGGGTTGCTGCTTTTCGTGAAGTGGGATTTTCCCATTAGGTTTCTAGTTTGGTTGTTGTGTGTGCCTGCCTTGTTTTCTCTGCGCAGCAGGGCTTTTCACTGGCCTGCTTGGTCGGCCTGCCGCTTTTCGTGAAATGGTTCTCTTTTAGTAGAGCTTCTAATTTGTTTGCTGTCTGTGGCTGCCATTTTTTTGTGAAGCTGGACCCCTTTCAGGGCCTGTAGTTGGCCTGCTTGGTCGGCCTGCTGCTTTTGGTGAAGTGGGACTTTTTCGGAGGGCTTCGCCTCGTAATAGTAGCAATGTCCTTTTGCTTGAAAAGCACATATGGCTCGCTATCTAAACTGGCAAACCCCAATGAAAAACGACTGAAAAAGGTAAAAGCAGATTAAAACAAATACAAAACGACTAAACAAATACAAAAAAAGATAAACAAAGATAAAACAAAAAAGATACTATCTTTTAATATATTCCATATCTTTTAGTAGAGAATATGTGAAAACTTATAATCTTTTACTTTCCCGAGTAGCTACTCCTAAGTCTACTATAAGTCCGCCGGAACATAGCCAAACAAATCTAAGATAAACATAGGTTAACCACCTGATAAACAGGCTTATGTCTGACATACTATCCTCTATTTCCAAGCTATCTGACTGCGAGCCTTCTTAGTACTGACAACTTGGTACAATTCTATGCGGCTTTTACGCGGCGTATGTATTGTTCAATGATTGTTGCGTATAAAAACCGTTTTACGCATAACCTATGCATAACTTCTGCATAACTTCTGCATAACTTCTGCATAACTTCTGCATAGGATTTGTTTTATGCAGCCTATGTCACTGACAAAACAACTTCTGCATATATGCAGAAGTTGCCCTACTAAAATCAGTATTACTTCTGCATATATGCAGAAGTTATGCAGCCTATGTTTTTTATGCAGAAGTTATGCAGAAGTTATGCAGAAGTTATGCATGCGTGCCCTCAGGTTTTGCATATTCCACACTTTATGCACACATAGTCACATAGTGTTATAAAAAACGATTTTGGGTTTGAGGAGCTGTTTTTTTGAGGCCGACACCTGATGACATCATCAAGACCGCACTGTCAGAGGACGCGGTCATGACACCCTACCAATGGAAAAATCCCACTTCAAGAAAAGCAGCAGGCCGAGCAAGCAGGCCAGTGACAAGCCCTGAAAAAACCAACTGCACAAAAAAACTGGCAGCCACACACACAACAAGCAAACTAGAAGCCCAATGGAAAAATGCTTTTCAAGAAAAGCAGCAGGCCGACCAAGCAGGCCAGTGACAGGCCCTGAAAAAACCCACCTTCACCAAAAAAAAGGCAGCTAGAGACAACAAGCAAACTAGAAGCCCAATGGACAAAATCCTACTTCAAGAAAAGCAGCAGGCCGACCAAGCAGGCCAGTGACAGGCCCTGAAACAAATGCACCTTCCCCCAAATAAATGGCAGCTATAGACAACAAGCAAATGGGAAGCTCTACTGAAGACATCCCACTGCATGAAAAGCAGCAGGCCGACCAAGCAGGCCAGTGACAGGCCCTGAAAAAAACCCACCTTCACAAAAAAAAGGCAGCTAGAGACAGCAAGCAAACTAGAAGCCCAATGGAAAAATCCCACTTCAAGAAAAGCAGCAGGCCGACCAAGCAGGCCAGTGACAGGCCCTGAAAAAAACCCACCTTCACCAAAAAAAATGGCAGCTAGAGACAACAAGCAAATGGGAAGCTCTACTGAAGAAATCCCACTCCGTGAAAAGCAGGCCAAGCAGGCCAGTGACCGGCCCTGAAACAAATCCGCCGTCACCAAAAAAAATGGCAGCTAGAGACAACAAGCAAATGGGCAGCTCTACTGAAGACATCCCACTCCATCAAAAGCAGCTGGCCGACCAAGCAGGCCAGTGACAGGCCCTGAAACAAATCCACCTTCCCCCAAATAAATGGCAGCTAGAGACAACAAGCAAATGGGAAGCTCTACTGAAGAAATCCAACTCCATGAAAAGCAGCAGGCCGACCAAGCAGGCCAGTGACAGGCCCTGAAAAAAACCAACTGTGCAAAAACATGCATTTGATATTTTTCTTTTTGAACCCCCCAGGTAAAGAAACATCCTCCCCCAGTAAAGAAATATCACGGTGGGGGGCCCGGGATATTTGAACTTTTTGAACTTTTTGAACTCCCCAGGTAAAGAGACATCACTGTGGGGCCCGGGATTTTGAACTTTGTGAACTTTTTGAACTCCCCGAAACATCACTTTGGGGGCCCGGTGTTTTGAACTTTTTGAACTTTGTTGGTCTCCCCAACCAAGCCAGGGTTATCGACCTTTTTTGTTTGTCCTTCAGTCCAGGAACTCAGATTCGAGGGGCTCTGGATGTTGACCTAATTTGTTTTTCCTAAATTCCCAAGTAAAGAAGCATGACTTGAGCGACCCAAGTTGGGTAACTGCCACCAACCCAAACTAAATGAAACAAGCGGCCCCTCCAAACAACCAACCCTAACTACATGAAACAAGCGGCCCCTCCAAACCAGCAACCGAAACTAATTACACACCGGCCCCCTCCAAACCACAAACCCAAACTACAGCAAATGGAAGAGCGGCCCCCTCCAAACCACCTGAAACTAGAACCATCAACCCAAACTAAAGGGAAAAAGCGGCCCCTCCACACAACCAACCCCAACTAAATGAAGCAAGCGGCCCCTCCAAACATCAACCCAAACCAAATGGAAAAAGCGGAGCCCTCCAAACTACCAACCCAAACTAAATACATCAATCAGTCCCTGCAAACCAGCAACCGAAACTAATGGAAAACCGGGCCCCTCCCAACCAACAACGAAAATTGAATAAAGCTAGAACCATCAACCCGCACTAAATTGAAAAAGCGGCCCGTCCACACAACCAACCCAAACTAAATGAAACAAGCGGCCTCTCCAAACCATCAACCCAAACCAAACGGAAAAAGCGGCCCCTCCACACAACGAACCCAAACTAAATGAAACAAACGGCCGCTCCAAACCAGCAACCCAAAGAAATGGAAAACCGCCCCCCCCGCACCCCCCCCCCAAACCATCAAATGGAAAAGCGGACCCCTCCAAACCACCGACGAAAATTACGTGAAATTAGTACAATCAACCCAAACTAGATGAAACAAGCGGCCCCTCCCAACCAGCAACCCAAACTAAATGGAAAAAGTGGCCCCCTCCAAACTACCAACCCAAACTAAATGAATCGAGCGGCCCCTCCAAACCAGCAACCGATAGACGGAGAACCGGCCCCCTCCAAACCGCCTACCCAAACTAAATGAACACCCTGAACCACAAACCCAAACTAAATGGAAAAAGCGGCCCGCTCCAAACCTCTTCTTTGCAAAGCCAGGTTTTCCCTCTTAATTTGTTTTACGTTTGGGGATTTTCAGATACTTATTTTACTGTAACAGGTACAAATATTATTGCGCCAGGATGATGCCATTGTTCGGATGATGATTATATGGCTATGACTTTTTAAAGGTATGTCACGCCCCACGCAGCGCGAATCTTGGTAAGGAGGTATGTAAGGGGGGGCTCTTGTTAGTCTGTCATGAGAGAAAAAGTGCTTGACACTTCCGCAGTTCCAGCACGAAAGTCGCAACTATTGATTTATCCGGCCCCTTCCCTGCTAATTACCTGTTGCAACATGTCTTCTGCTGCAGGGCAAGCTCTTTGCAACTCTGTGCATGTGTTTATCTTGTTTAATCTGTTTTAACATGTTTGTAATCGTTGTTTTATCTGTTTTTAACTGTTTGTTTTTGTCCTTTTTATCTTGTTTATCTGTTTTTTTATGTTTAACTTCTTTTTTTTTGTTATCTTTGTTTTTTTGCTGTATCTTTTTTTCTTTAGTATCTTCCCATCAGAAGAAACAATAGATACTAAGTTCAGACTAAGTGTCCGGTACCTAATCTAGACTATCTACTTACTTTCTCTTATATCTGCACTATCTTGCCACGAGCCTTCCTAGTAATATGTGAATGTCGTGGTAGTGAACACATCAGGTGGATGACACTACTACATATGATGCACGATGCTTGGGTTTATGTTGTGCACTTGGCCTGCGTGAGAAAATGAAGGTCCGGCTGATGTCTGTATCGGCGGCTGCCATGACCACGAGCTGAGTTTGCACTACTCTGGCAAACAAGAGGTTAGTTTGTGTGAAACTAGGTCAGGTTGCCCTGTTTTGCCGGGGGAAGGGCCTGCCACACCTGGGTAGCGTTTTAGACTCTAAGTTTAGACTTTTAGATTTTGGATTTAGACCCCAGTCATAAGACAACACAGTATTGATGCTAGGAGCTTTTTTTTATGCGCCCGAGAGATTGAGTTTGCACAGTATGGCAAACCAGAGGTTAGTTTGTATGAAACTAGGTTAGGTTGCCCTGTTTTGCCGGGGGAAGGGCTTGTCACACCTGGGTACGACATAAAAAACCCCATCCGTCACCCAAATCGGCTCGCGATAATTAGTATTGCGTATTGCCAGAGTACCTGAGATAGTCCAAAGCGCCGTGGCTGCCCCTTTGACAAGCGCCGTTTGTCACTTACACGCAGGGTATCGTCATCTCGGGCCCGAAGCCGGATCTCCCTTGGGCGCCTGTGCGTGGGCAAGCACGCGCAATTGGGTTAGGGGTTAGCCTGAATGATTGTCTCTCAAGCCATCCTTGGATTCCTACAGCTACGTAAAGTATGGATGGCATATTTGACTTGAAGTCACAACTGCTGGCTGCTTGAATCCGCGGCGCTTGCTTTGAGCACTTTCATTGATGTCGCCACCTTCGATGATTTCCGAGTGGAAGAGCGCCAGCAAGATACCAGAAGCAGAAGGGTCTTTGGATCGGGAAAGCTTCGACATCGGCATGCAGCAGTCAAGAAAAGTTGTTCAAAGGTGCTGCCCAAGACTGGTGTTTCTGTTGCTCAATCGGAATGCGTGGAAACTAGGGACGAAATCCATGCTGGCTTCCCGTCGGCCTGTGTCAACCATGGTCTCCACCTGTGTGTCACCCACATTGAGACTCATTCCGGGAGAGTCTGTCAGGACCCGGAGCGTGCAAGCCGGGACAGAGGACCGCACGCTGTGCGACGAATGGAGGGATCAGAGCTTTGTCGGGGCACCGGAACCGGTTCAAATAGCCAAGACTGGATGTTGCGCTGGGGTCACCAACCCCAACATCTGTGGTGATATTCGGGGAACATGTGATCGGACATTCTAGGTCCAAGTGACCTGCTTTTGATTCTGTACCAGGTGGTCTGTCGCAAGATACAGCCTTGACGTGTTTTTCCCTACAAAAGGTGGTCATGAACCCCAGCTTGCCCTTGCAAAGGCACACACACACATGCGGCACCTGGGACTTTGTCCTGTTCAGTGTTTCGGATGCTCCATGTTTGCTTTTGGGGGCAGATACGTGAGAGATGGCCCTCCCTACCAGGAACCGCATGATTGAAACACAAGTGCTCTGCTGGGTGACGTTTTGGTGAAGCAAATGTGACACGAGGCTGGTAATTCCGAACCTCAAGACTCCTGCCGCCTCGAGAAGCATGGCAGAGGCGGAGGATAAACAAAAATCCGCATCTTGGCGCAGGGACCATCTATGACGACTTCCGGGAGCTTCCGCGGAAACTGCAAGAGCAGGTGGTGCGCGCACCGAGTACCAAGAGTGCCGCGTTTTGGAATGCGGTGGCAAACATGAGTATCGCCATGCCATGCTTCTAGATTCTTGGTGCCTTTGTATTTTGTCTCGAAACCATAGGGGCTTCAAATGGTGAAGCATTTGATATGCTCACACAGCAATTTTGCACCAATTCGATCACAACTCTGAAAATAGCAGTAATTCTCGTCCATGTCAAGTTTTGGGCATAAAACTCGATCTGCAATGGGTGCCTAACTTGCCTAACTCAGGAGGAAGACTTCCCTATACTAAAAAGAACCAGTCGCCAGCCAAAGTGATAGCAATGCCCGATTTCGTTTGATGTGTTTCACCCACTTTTGAGGGCCCTTCAGCATCATTGGCTGCAGTTTGAGCTGAGAGTTCCTTGGGGGAATCCAATGGTTTGTAGCCAAGCACCTTCGGTCCAAGGAAGTGTTTAGCGATCATGCTTGTCTATGAAGCGGATCTTTCTATCAAGCTGTGTGATGTCAGTGATGTGTTGATAGAAGGACATGACAGGAGCTGCACAATTGCTTTGACTTTTTCTTTGCACCAGACTTTGGAGTAGCTGGGCCAAACACATGCCAGTGTGTTCGTTCAAGGTGCATGCCAGCATTCACAACAGGGGCACTAGCATTTCCCACTAGAAGTCACCAAGTCTGTTGGGTTGGTCTGAAATCGTGGCTGCTTATGAGATCTGAACGTGGATTGGTACTAGCAGCAGGGTGGTGCAGCGCCCTGGGAACTGTCGCACAGACACGCTGCCCATAAGGGGCTCAGTGTCTTTGTTTGCCAAACCTAGATAAATGTCCTATGTCCTGCATGTGGCATGTCCTGCTGATCCAAGCTTTGTGTGACCTTAGGAACCATCGGCCAGGTGCATGATGTTCCACTGATTCACGTTTTAGCAATGACTTCGAGGACTAGGGCTTGCCAATTCTTAGGGGGTCGAGAGCAAAGGGACACAACCTATGTGTCGCTTGATTTCTCTCTGCTTCGTGAAGCGCGCCTACTGAAGAGTTGACACTTTGCGCCATGGGTATGGCTCAAAATTATGGAGCTGGGGTTACAAGAGTTTGAGTCTTGGGTTCCATTTACCAAGGTGCTATTTTGGTACCACTTTTTTGATCCGCAGCCATATTTACATCATCACTATTTGAGAATCAACTCCCCTTGTAGCACGTCGGGAAGTGGTCGTGATAATCCCATGTGCTTCAGGCGACATGTATGTGCAATGTGCATATTGGTAATACGGATACGTGTGTCAGAGCTTGAGTCTGTGAGTTGGTGTTCTACTGTGTATTCCTAGTTCCTGGACGGTATATAGGCTAAACCATCAAGAGTCTTCAAGTGTTTGAGGTCCGTCTGGAAGGATTGGTGACAAGGAACCAATTCTGACGGGGCTCACAAGATCACGGGCATCCGTTTAATCGGGGTCGTCCAGAAGTCAGGCCAAGGCACCCCCTGTTGCTTGGTGCTTGGGAGACGAAAGGATCCCCATCAGTTGGGCCTTTTTCTTGGAACCCAACTGGCATTTGTGCTTGGCTCCGAACTTCAGATCGAGCGCCCGCTCCGAGGCTGCCCTGTATCAAGAGCTGGAGGTTACCAAGGACTTTGAAAGGAAACGAGAAATCGGAAGTGTCTGGGTCATGTTTGCAGCATCAGAAGCAGCATGTGGGTGTTGAGCCTACTTTGGCGTGATCGCGGCAATGCATGTGCTTTTCCCAAGTGGCGTTGACCGGCATGTCGTGGTCTGGCAGGAGATGGTCGTACAGCACGCTGGTAAGATCTATCAAAATTTCTTTTAAATTCCAGTGCTAATCCCAATGCCATCCGCAACAGCTCTGCTATCAGCGCTTTCAAAGACACCTTTGGACCACTTTGACCCGCAAACGTACACCACTGCCGTGACTGGCCCTGCGCAACTTGTGCAGTTTTGCTCTTGCCGCGGAACTTGCCGACCCGGAGGACAGGCAGAAGCGGGCAGAGCGCGAGAACGTGGAGATCGTGCAGTATTTGACGGCGGGAGGGGAGGGGAGGGGGGAGGGTAGGCGAAGAGGAGGGAGGGGAGGGGTCAGTGCAGGGTTGATTTGTTTCATGAAACATGGCTTTGTTTCAGAGTGTCATTCTACGCGAGGTTCTTTGAACCACACGGGGCAACGGGAACCACGGATGAATGGCTTCTGAGCAGTTGCGAGGCTGCGGATGAAGGAACCTCACCCATGCCACAGGGTGCTTTGTTTGTGATGTGCCGATGTCGGGTTGTTTTGCAATCTTGTGAGTGGTGACCGTTTGCAACCAACCTCGATGCAGACTGTGCAATTCAGACTTGTGGCAAACAAGAATGCGCTCGATGGAGTTGCCTGAATATTTCACCAGCGGGAAAATGAATCCCAATGCGCTGTACCCTGAGAGATACAGCTTAAAGCAGTTGCAACTCAAAGGCGTGCCACCAGTGCTTCCGTGGTTGAGTTGGCTTAGAAGGCAATCAGTCGAGCAATTGATTCAGATCAGCATCCAATCTAGCATTGGATCCTGTCCCCCCTCGCAAACAGCGGAACACAACACCATACTCAATTTGAAAGGCAAAACGAGCGAGCAATTTTTGAGACCACATTGCGGCTCCGCATTACTGTGATATTGCTTTGTCCAAATAGACGTGGGCTCAGGCATATGTTTCTGTTTGTCTTTTTGGAAACAGGCTTGCTTTCTATATGGTTCTTCCGGCTTGATACTTGCAGGTTTCTATTTTGTTGTGGTTGAGTGTCTGTTTGTTTGAAGTGCTTTCTCCCTTATCCAGTTTGGTTTATAACTCCTACGCTTTGCTTTGTCTAGTTGTGGTTTTTGTTTGTGTGTGTGTGTTGTGTTGTTTGTTGGTCTGTTGTGCTATCCTTTGAGGGCCGTTGCTTCTTTTTGACCAGTCTGCTTGTTTCTGTGGCTGTTAATTATGATTTGTGTGATCAAGATTCTGCGTGCATGGCGGCCATTCTGCCCGTGTGTCTAGATTGTACCTTTGTTGGCCGCTGCTGTGGTATTTTTGATTCTGTAGTTGTGCTGTCCGTGGCATTTTGCAAGTCAGGGCTCCGCACAGGGTAGCGCGCCGCTTGCGCTTCGTCCGGGAAGTGTTTTGAAGTCTGCCAGCAAGCAAGAGTGGCCACATGGATTGAGCAGATGGGCATTGTGCAATGCATAGCAAGATGATACGGGCTGATGAAAATGAAAGCGCAATAAGAGCAAGACGGCGCAAGCACAGCAAGCACATGCACGTTGGTGCTGTGGGGTGTTGTTTTGTACAAACCTTTGCATAAATGCTTACTCATCGTGCGTCGTAAGAACAAGAGCTGCCGTGCTTGTCGCCGAGGAAGCGATGGGAGAGGAACGACATAGGAGGAAAACGCGCGTGTGAAAGCTGTCATGTTTGCTGTTGTCTGGTTTGTTGTCGCAGTTTGTTGGCAGGGAATGAGTCACAAGGACACATCTCTTGTCCGCCTGGAAGTGTGCCTTCAGCTGTGACACTTTGGTACAATACCCGACTCTCAATGATTGGTCAAGCAAGCAGAGCACCGTTTGTGAGCTACCACGTACTCATTCAGAGGGAGGCATGTGTTTTTTCAGGATCCTGGTTTCCCCGCGCCCCAATCAGGGAGTGGAGGCCTGTATTGGGAGTCTACAATAGAAAGCTAAGGGAGAGACCATTGCCAGTTGGAAGGCGGGCCCAACAACGTTTGACGCGTCAGTCTGGCTTTCACCGCGAAGCTGCACAGGCTATCCTGAACGATGATTCCCAGCAGCCCGCGGCTCTCGAAGATGCAAGAGCGGGCAGTTTTTGGCTGGGGAGAGCGTGTGGCGACCTTGTTTGGACGGCGCTCACTCCAACGCAGTGGCTTGCGCGTCGTGCTTGCGTGGCTGGACGGGTGGGTACGTGTGAGCGTGCGTGCATCAGCGTTTGTCTGCCTGTTTGTCTGTTTGTTTGTTTGTTTGTGTGTCTGTCTGTGTTTGTCTGTGTCTGTCTGTGTTTGTCTGTGTCTGTCTGTGTTTGTTTGTGTCTGTCTGTGTCTGCCTCTGTCTGCCTGCCTGCCCGCCTGCCTGCTTGCTTGTCTGCCTGCCTCTGTCTGTCCCTCTGTCTGTCCCTCTGTCTGTCAGTCAGTCAGTCAGTCAGTCAGTCAGTCAGTCTGTCTGTCTGTCTGTCTGTCTGTCTGTCTGTCTTGTTGCTTGTTTGTTTTTTGTTCCCACATGATTTCTGCTGTGTGTTTATCAATTTGTCTCATGTTGTTTGCATGTTGGGTTGGTTGGTTGCTTTTTTGCTTGGTTGGTCGGATGGTGGGTATTCACCCTAAACCAGCCCTAAACCAACACAAACCAGAGGCAGATCCCGTGGAGAAACATACGTAATTAGCAAACCTGAAAGGACAATCCCGAGTTAAATCTCCACCCTTGTGTGTGGGTGTATGTGATGTGTTTGTTTGGTGTTTGTGTGCGCGTGTGTGTGTGTCTGTGTGTCTGTGTGTCTGTGTGTCTGTGTGTCTGTTGTCTGTGTGTCTGTGTGTCTGTGTGTCTGTGTCTGGGTGTCTGGGTGTCTGTGTGTCTGTGTCCCTGTGTATGTGTGTCTGTGTGTGTGTGCGTCTGTATGTGTGTCTGTGTGTGTGTGTGTCTGTTTGTCTGTGTGTCTGTGTGTGTGTGTGCGCACGCGCGTGTGCCAGTCCTTGAGCAGGCCATCCTCTCTTCAACCATGCCAGCATCGAGTTTGTTCTTGTATCTCACATATTGACGGTTGTTGCATATACGTGACAGGGGCACATGGTGACCACACACAAGGCGGTCACAGTATTGGCCAGCGATACGGCACGTTACTTGATAGAATGCCATCTGCAATGCACAGCAGAAACACACATGACAGATACGTACAGCAAGCGTGGATGACGCGCGCGCGAACACACTCGCACACACGCACACACGCACACACACACACACACATGGCAGGCGACTACTGCTGCCCAGCCAGCAGCTTTGCTGCGTATATTTGTATCAAGCTTAGGCCTGACTGACAGCCACAGACATGCGCAACATAGGTGATCCACCAATTGCGATGGCCAGTGACGAGTACACGCCTTGCATACACATGTGTATGTGCTGCACGGTACATGGCTGGGGCAGACTTAGGATACATTTTACATTTCCCCAGTGACTCAAACTGAAGCACACAATAAAAATTCAAGGGCCGGATAACCCCACAAGTCTATGCTTATTGAAGTATGCGACACTTGCATCTGCCGAGCAGCGAATAATCCCAAATCCGAGACATGCAAAGACCCTCACATGCAAAACCTTCACGCACTCAGCTATGTCGAAAACTCTCAGCACTTTGTTTTTCGCTCTGGCAGATCGAGGGGTCGCATTGGCATCGCCAATGGCATCAGCGGCATATGTTTAACATATGGCTTGAAGTGCCAACGCGTCAGGCGCAGCATGTATCTGCCAGCCTGGCCCCATGCATCCTGCGCTGTGACGCGCTAAGTACTTCAAGACGAAAGCCTTCCAAGAGCGGAACCCCATTTCTGCGGGCTTCTTTGCATTGCAGCTGGTTCTACAAGCGTATATAGGTCGCTCCCACGACTGCAGATGCAAGCAAATTCCAAATCATCCACGCGTCCGAATCTTTCGATTGGGGTGTCCTGAAGTGCGGCTCGATGATGTGTTCTGGCACGGCCAGGTACAGTTCGCTGAACATGGAATGGCCGCGGGCTTCTCAACAGTCAGGTCCTGCCTTTCTGAGGTTGTTGAGCTATGGCCGCGGGATCTTGGAGATCAATCCCGAGCCAATAATCCGAGCGGAGCAACAGCACTGTCTAGTCATCAAGCAAAGCGGAAACATGAGACATGGCTATGCTTCAATCACCCCGCACAACACGGCAACTGATTGCATCTGAAGCCAGCCCTCTGAAGAAATTGCCGGGGAAACGGCTGCTGAAGAATGCATGTTGCCAAATGCTGCCCTGCCACGCAAACACGCGCCCAGATACACAAAATGCTGCCCTTGCCCCTGCCACGCACAAAAGACCGCACCTGCCACGACTTCGGCAATGGCATCTCCAAAGTGCTGCGCCTGCCGCGATTTCGTACGCCCCGAGCAGCGCGCGCGACAACATCCTATCCCTTTAGACAGCTGCCAAATGCTGCCCCTGCCACGCAAACACACGCTCAGATGCACAGAATGCTGCGCCTGCCACGACTTCGGCAGCGGCATCTCCAAAGTGCTGCGCCTGCCACGATTTCGCGCGCCCCGAGCCGCGCGCGCGACAACATCCCATCCCTTTAGACAGCTGCCAAATGCTGCCCCTGCCACGCAAACCCACGCTCAGCTGCACAGAATGCTGCGCCTGCCACGACTTCGGCAATTGCATCTCCAAAGTGCTGCGCCTGCCACGATTTCGCGCGCCCCGGGCCGCGCGCGCGACAACATGCCAGCCCTTTAGACAGCTGCCAAATGCTGCCCCTGCCACGCAAACACACACTCAGATGCACAGAATTCTGCGCCTGCCACGACTTCGGCAATGGCATCTCCAAAGTGCTGCGCCTGCCACGATTTCGGGCGCCCCGAGCCGCGCGCGCGACAACATCCCATCCCTTTAGACAGCTGCCAAATGCTGCCCCTGCCACGCAAACCCACGCTCAGATGCACAGAATGCTGCGCCTGCCACGACTTCGGCAATGGCATCTCCAAAGTGCTGCGCCTGCCACGGTTTCGCGCGCCCCGAGCCGCGTGCGCGACAACATCCCAGCCCTTTTAGACAGCCGCCAAATGCTGCCCCTGCCACGCAAACACACGCTCAGATGCACAGAATGCTGCGCCTGCCACGACTTCGGCAACGGCATCTTCAAAGTGCTGCGCCTGCCACGATTTCGCGCGCCCCGAGCCGCGCGCGCGACAACATCCCATCCCTTTAGACAGCTGCCAAATGCTGCCCCTGCCAAGCAAACACACGCTCAGATGCACAGAATGCTGCGCCTGCCACGACTTCGGCAGCGGCATCTCCAAAGTGCTGCGCCTGCCATGATTTTGCGCGCCCACACGACAACATCCCAGCCCTTTAGACAGCTGCCAAATGCTGCCCTGCCACGCAAGCACATACTCAGATGCACAGAATTCTGCGCCTGCCACGACTTCGGCAATGGCATGTCCAAAGTGCTGCGCCTGCCACGATTTCGGGCGCCCCGAGCCGCGCGCGCGACAACATCCCATCCCTTTAGACAGCTGCCAAATGCTGCCCCTGCCACACAAACACAAGCCCAGGTGAGTGTGAGTGAGTGTGAGTGAGTGAGTGAGTGAGTGAGTGAGTGAGTGAGTGAGTGAGTGAGTGAGTGAGTGAGTGAGTGAGTGAGTGAGTGAGTGAGTGAGTGTAAGTGTGAGTGAGTGAGTGAGTGTGAGTGCGTGTGTGAGTGAGTGTGTGTGAGTGAATGTGAGAGAGTGAGTGTGAGACAGTGAGTGTGAGTGAGTGGGCGGCGGGGGCGGCGCACGGCGCGGCCGGACGGCGGACGGCGGGCGCGGAGCGGTAAAAGTAAGAACCCCACACAAAGATGTTGGGAAATATATATTCTATAACTGGGCGGCCTGACTCTAATCATGATGGGTGCACGGCTGGTCGTTCCAGGACCCGAGCCAACAGAGAAGCCGCCTGACACTCCGCGGGAGCCGGAGCCAACGCGGGAGCCCACGCCGCGGCCGCAGCCGCAGGAGCAGCAGCCGCAGCCGCAGCCGCAGCCGCAGCCGCAGGAGCAGTTGGAGCCGGTGAGGCAGGGGACCCGAAGGGGAGGCGGCCTGTGAGAACATCCAAAGGGAAGGGATAGGGCTACAGGTATTTCACTTCATAAAGTCATTAGCTAGGCTTTGTGATGGATGGATTGTGATTTGAAACATGTTTGGAACACGGCCTCAGATCAGTTTGTGCCGGTGATATCAGAGAGCAAAGAGTGCGGTGGCAACATCCTGCGCACCAAGCGACTGTAATATGACTGCGGCTCAAAATTTAAGGTCCGGATCAAGGGCCAAATTAGGCGAAAAACGCAGGTGATCCAGACGGATCCACACGTCCGTACCCTTCTTTTGAGTCATAGCCGTATGTGATCCCACGCAGAAGCATGAAACCCAACCAAAGAGCTGGAGCTTCGGCCTCACTTCAACTTGCGATGCAGCAACCGGCTCGCATGATTTTGCTAGGTTGTTTCTTTACGTAAGAGGTCAGGAATCCGACGCAGCAAGCAGGAAGTCCACTCCAAGCAAACCATATAGTAAAAGCCGCGAAGCGACCTGGAGCCTGACGCATGAAGAAAAGTGGGGACAACGCAAACTCTTGTCTGAGATGTCAAGCACGTGCCACTACCGACCATTTAAATGCTACTATGCAGGGGTTGCCTTTACAGATGTATGCGCAGGGGTACATCAGATTCAAGGGTATTTCAAGGGCCTTTTTGCTAGTGGTAGTGACTTTTGCTGGCATAGCTTCATGTGGGGTTAAAGTAAAAGGCTATTCCGAGCTTGAAGGCCTTTTCCCAGGATCTTGGTCGCCATGACGCCAACGCCGGCAGCGTGCTCCAAAAAAAACTCCCGGCGGAGACGCCGCTACTGCGGCTCACACCTGTGGGGCCCCCACCGAGTTGGCGTGCGAAAACGCCTTCCCCTTCTCCCCGCGGCCCCAAAAGGCCCTCTGGCCCCACGTTGATTCCGCCGCGTTTGGTTCGGAAAGATGACCCGCCTGGGCCAGTTCGGACAGCCCGTTTCGCCCGTTTCGCTCGCGAGAGGCCTATGCCCCTGGAGCCGCCGCCACCGCTGCCGTTCCTGCCACGCCTCCAGGCGAAATCGGTGCGGAAACAAATTGGACCGGACAAATGCTACAGCTACGAATGTGGCGTGTCATGCTGTTTCCCTTTTTCAGGAGCTTGTTCCCGGAATTCCAATTTGAAGCCACGTCTGGTTTTTGTGCTGAAGGAAGGTGAGGCTGAAAGAAGGAATTGCACCATTACAGCTTCATGACCATTGCCGTGCTTGCCATATGCCTGATGGGAATTGTTGTTTGCCAGCAGCGCAGAACACAACTGAATCCCCTATTGGAGAAGATATGACCATGAGCAGTCGAGAGATGTTGTCAAGCTTGACAAACAACGTAGCCTCTTGTCAGACTTGCGCGATGCCTTCCCAACAACTACTTGGCGTCAGCGAAGCCAGACAGGGTGGACTTGCCCCACCACAATTTGCAGGCTTTGGTGGTTTGATGTAGTTGTTTCACCTGCATGTTTAGGGAACCCACCATATCTTGTAGTGGGTAGAGAGGTAGGACTCTGACTGTGTTGGTTGCTTATCAAGCTGTCAATTTAATTGCCCATGGCCTTAGCGTTGCTGACGCCGTGACTTACCTCTTCTTCTCCTTCCTCTTCTTTCCCGAGGACTGCAGAAGGACATGAGCAACTACCATTGCCAGAAGCAACATCGAAGCCCTTTAGAAGAACCAATGGACAGATGTTTGATCACTCGAGACTAGCTCCACGCGTACTTACCCCAAAGCACCGGGTTATCAGTTGCAAGCGTCCAGATGTTGTTGCTGGTCAGACATTCGCATTCACGGATTTGTGGCAAGGAGCATCAAACACACAAAACCGTGTCTCTCGGTCAAATTGGGGTGAGCTGCGGCGCACAGCTCTGTGTGTCAAAAGGTGTGGGACCTCTTCAAATGCCGGGTTTCCTCCATTTTGTTGCTCAAACCTATCTAAGCGAAAGTGCCAGCCTCGGCAGCCTCGGCAACTTCCAATAAGACATGGGAACCCAACAATATCCATGGCAGACGAGAAGACGAGAATGAGGTATATTTGTTGTGCGCGCCCTTCTTTGAAAGGGACACCACCCCGATTTGGGACTCCCCTTACGGGTATGGCTCAAAACTAAACAGCTGGGGCTACGCAGGCTTTCGTCTTTGTGTCCATATACCCAGGTGCCATTTGGGTCAATTTTGAGCAAAGCCATATGTGAAGACACCTCCGCCCCTCTCAACCAGGCGCCGCAGGTGTCGGCGGAGGCCGTGCCGGCGCCGCCGGCGCACCAAGATCTCCTGTCCAAACCACTGGCGCGGGTTGCCCAGTGCTCCACGTGCTTTGACACTAAGCTTGACATCTTTGCGGATATAAAGCCTGCCTTTGGAAACCCATTTCTGTTTGTATAAATACATGCATATGGTTTAATGATAGCTCATGAGAAATGCAGCTCTCCTGTGGAGATCATGCCTGTCGACAGGCTTGTACAGTTGTCACGCAAGCTATAGATCATTTGATTTCCTGAGCTTTGGTGCAAGAAACAGGTACACATTAGCTATTCCCGCCGGAAGGACGACACCTACATTTTCGCCCATGGGCCTCCCGTGTTGTGCAGCAGATGTCAGTTTCTGGTACAACTTAGACACCTCGACTGCCCTGGAGGGCTCATGACGATCTAGCAAGAGGTTCCATGCTTCATGCAGATAGGTTGTATCCGTAGTATAATAGTATCTGGTGCTCACAAGGACCGTAAGACAATACGGCGGGCTGCGTCATGGCACTCAAAATCACTCACATTGCCCACATAACATACCTGCTCGTAGAAGCCACACATTTGTTCTTTTGCCAGCAGTGAACCTTTGCGAAAGGTGTATGGTCGTTGATCTCGCAGCTCAGGAACACGGCGAGCTCCTCTTTCGGCTGGTTGGCGGTGTCTGTAGCACATATCACAGACACAAGTTATGCCTAGCGCACAGCATGAGCACTTCCCAGGTGAACATCAGCTTTGGCAGCAACCCGGCGGATCAATGGCCCGGGGCGAGCCGACGCCCCAGGGGTGGTTTGCACCGGCGGAAAGGGGGAAGGCTCGTTTGGCCAGTGGTTTAAGCAGCTCAAGCTGATGGGTGTTGTTAATAGCGAGATCTGATATGTCAACACGGCTTCTTGTTGAGAATGTACTTGGCACATGCTGTTTTTCTTGAGCAGAGACTGATTGATGATTGAGGTTATTAGCTGCTACTCTGTTGGAGTTTGAGTTTACTGGCCCTGCGTAATTCAGCATTGCGTTTGGAGCCCTGGGGGTTGGACAATTCAATTTTTTGCTCGCGCCCCGAAGTGGCACGTGTGACTAGGGTGTGCACAGCACCGCCACCCTTCCTTCGACGGCCCATGGGTTTCGGCGCTAAGATTTTGATTTCAACTTTTTTGTGCCGAGCCGCCTCTGACCGCCCCGCCCCGGATATCCGAAGCGTGGTCGCCTGACCCACATTCCATCATGGACAAAGCAGGAGACCAGGGCGTGCTTCATTCACAACTGGCGGTGCGAGTGGTGTTCTCCGGTTGCAGCAAAACAGAAATGGCGGGTTGTGCGCATTGCACCTCTGGCATCTTCCACCATTGCAACATGTGCACCCTCTGTGTGCAAGAACTTGTGGGGAACGTGGGCCTGAACAAGCCGTGCAAGGTCACTTGCGACAACCTACATCATACCGTGCTTTGCTAGCACCGACCACAAGCGAAAAAGGACGTGTTTGTTCTAATTGTGTGGCATTTCTCATGTACAAGGCAATTCCTGAATTTGGCGCTGCCTTCCCCGCAGAATCCTGGGCAAGCAGAGAGACAATGCCATAAATATTGGAGGTAACGAAACAAGAACCCCTACTTTACAGTAACTTGCCTAGGTTCGTGGTTGAGTTTGGCTGGTTTGCAATACTTAGGGCATCCACCGGATCCTGGAGACGTTTAGGCACTAAGTTAGTTGGTTAGATAGGAGCCAGCGCCCAGATTGTTGCTTTCTGACTTTGCACTTCACCAAAGCCTGCATCAACCGTTCATCCTGGGTGATAGCCACCGTTCATCCTGGGTGATAGCCCAATGCCTATTTGCGCTGGCTAAGTGAAGGCCCCTGTGGTTGGCAAAGAAAACTTGGCATGCACGCCAACTTGTGTTTTCCTTTCCTGCGGTATTTTGTTTGTACAAAGATGAACGTTTACCCAGACCCTGGGCAGGAGAAGAAATCGGATATGGAGCTTGCATTGAGAAGAGCATGATGTTTTCTCATTCGACACGCGGCACGGGTTGCCTAAGCAGTCCTTTCGGGCCCAGTTCGAACTTTCGGCTGTTCCGAGACCATGAGCCCCGACGTGCGGGAGATGTTCTCCAGGACAGGTTGGGGAATCGCGCCCGGGGTTCGTCAGGGTCGGAGCTTCGTTTTGGATGGGAAACTGACGCGAGAAGTGCATCTCAGGGGTTCCTCCCGCGCATCTCAGGGGTTCCTCCTAGCGCGCTTGGAAGGCTGGACAGTGGGAAGAAGCTGAGACCCAGACCGGGATGTTCGTTTCGGAAAGCTGGAACCGGAGTCCTTGATCACCTCAGCATGCCGGGTCTGAGTCAAACCCAAGTCAAGTGTGAGGATTCCGAAGGCCTGATGGCGTTTTGATTGACGAAAGGCCGGCCTTGTGTTGGATCCTGGCGCCGATCGGCTCAAGGTTGGCTGCTGGTTTTCTCGTAATGTCCAAATTCCGCCCCCGAGATCGGGAGGCTTCAAAATTTTGCCAGAGGCTCCATGTCTCCTCGGCCAATCCGTCGACCCCCTCCGCCCAATCCGAGGAGTCGCTCGCCTCGGTGATCCCGATGGCCTTCCGCCAGCTGTTCGAGCGCCCGGAGAACCACGAGAGGCGCGGGAGGGATGGCAATGGAAGGGGGATGTAGCGGTAGGCGGTGGTGCTCACTTGCCCAAAGCGAGTCGACATGTTTGACCTTCCGGTTTCCCCTGTTTGGTCCATTTTTAGGTGACCCCAGAAGGCAAACCTTGTACTTCTGGGTCCTTTGGGCAGGTGAGATTTCCAGTGAGATGGGTGGAGATGGGTGCAAATGGTGAGATGGGTGGAACTTGAGCATAGCGCAGTTTTTTTTTTGAGTTGACCTGATTTCTTTGGTCTGGTCCTTTAACTTGTTCAAGCCAGCATGTACACAGGCTCTGTGGACCCTGATGGGTGTCAAGCGTGCTGGGGGATGTTGATCCCCCTTGTCAAGAACGCCACGGGGCATTCGGTTGGATGCGTGTTTGGGTTTGGACCTGTGGTTTAGTCACCCAGAAGCCAATCACGCTATTGCAAGGCAGCATATCCGCAGTTGTTGACACTGGGCAATTTGATTGCCCTTTGCCTGGCACAGATTGCCGGCACAGTCAATCCGGTCAATTCACGCTGGTTTGCAAGTGCCCACAACAAGCGGCTAGATTGCTCCGTATGAGGGCCTTATAACCCGTCGCGTGCAGATGGTTGAGCCCTTGCGACTCGGAGAGCATGGTTTATGAAGCACGTCAGCTGCAGTTGTAGAGTTTGACATCTCCAAAGTCCACTACTGTACAAACACAACAGCTGCTTTGGTTGAACCATTGCTGAAGCCTGTTTCTTGACTGGTCTGTTTGTTCAGCTAACTCATTCGACAATGGATTGAATGAGCTGTGCCAATTGATCCATGCCCAGCAAGCCATGCGGTATTCATGTCAGGCTTCCGAGTCTTTTGTGCCATTGTCGCCTTTGAGCAAGAAAGCCATGCAGCACGGCGAGCGGACCTATTCATGCAGCCAACGTAGCCTTGTCCGATTCGAATCATTCAGCCGCTGGAGTTAGGATCATGTAGTGACTTGTTGAGACATACTCATCTGTTGACTCCTCTCATGTGTGTCCACAACTGGACCCTTTGCAAGTGCACAGTTGCCGAGAACCGTATGTAGATGTGTGCTGCGCAAACAAAACTCCGTCTTGTGGTGGATTGCTTCAATGGGCGCCAACAAGTGCACCAATCAACCTTATGCCAGTGCTTGGAGCAGATGGCACCCGCTCGCATAGGGCCCTTTGCCACGTGTTGGCCCCATGACCTTTTCGCGGCTCGGACCGATAGGCAGCAGCTGCAGCAGAACCTGCAGCTGATGCAGCAGCAGCTGCAGCAGCTACAAGCGCAGAGCCAAGGCCTTCAGGGCTATGGGAGAGTCGAAGGGTGGATTTGGAGGTGGATTCCGTAGATGCAGGTCAACCTAGCAAGATGATCCTGGATCCTGATTTGCCAGTGAGGAAACCAACCAATATCACTGGAGGGGTACTTCTACGTGCGGTTGTTGAGCCATAGCTGCGTCAGCTGCGTTTTTTGCAGGGCAGGGACACCCGAGCGAGGGGTTCATGGGGAGTGATGAGGCATGGATTTTATAGGAGCTTTCCGTGAAAAGCCAGAGAGAAGACACATGAATGACCGTTGTGGAAATGGCGCTCCACCATAGACATGTTGATCACATAGCTGGATAACGGAGTAGAAGGGCTTCAACTCATCTTCCCTAAGATGAAACAAAAGGTTCTAACATTTGGAGGTAGCTTGTCCAGACAAAAACCTCGGCCGTTCCTGTATTGACAGTCATGACCAGAGTCCAAAGGAGGCAACACAGCTGCTTGACCAATCACTTTTTGAATTGGCCTTCCCCCTTCACTTTGAAAGGACACACTTTTGCGCATGTCATGATTGTTCAGACGCATGGGATTGAGCAGAGAACTCTCTCATTCCTGGAGATTCTGAAATTGGACCGCCGGAAGCTTGATTTATCATACAACTAGGTCCCCCAGTAGTGCCCTTTTGCCCTTTTTTGGGGGAGGGTTCCCCTACTAAAATAGACGTCCTGCAAAAAAGTTGGTAGCCTTATTCTAACCTCTCTGGTACCTTCCTTAAGCCAATAATGAATGCTGAAGGACAATCTTTCTGTCTCGAGCCAGGCAGGAGAGAGACGCCAAGGCCCTCGAAGCGCGGGCCCCAGGGAGAAGTGCGGGACGTTAGGCAACTGGGCGCACCCCAAACGCAACCAGACACGCAGGGCCAGTAGCTTGCTATCCTCATGATATATTGTCGCCAAGTTTGCTTCCCCCGTCTCGAAGAGTATAGCACCGCCCCTCTCTGGAGGAGAAACTGCTTTTTGGCACAGCAGCGCCCCAAAGTCTAAACCATCTTCTTGGGGGCCTTTTACTTCCCCCCAACTAGTTAGAATGATGAGGGGGCCACTTTCTTCCACTCCAGTCCCCCGCATCTCATATGTTTTTCAAGATTTCGGAGCAACTTTCTGTGCTGCCAAGGGCAGCTCAGCAATTGCAAACATCCCATTTTGGTATTGCAGAAGTCCTTTGTTTTCTTCTCCACAGTTGTTGTTGCGAAACATGTTACATTTTTCCTTATTGTGGTTTAGTGGTTGAAATCCCCACTTAGCTGCTAACATCTGAAAACAATGCTCCCCTTCCAACGTCAACCAAGTCTCCCCTCCCAACAGGCCCCACTACATCCCCCAAAAGCCCACGGCTCGGGCCGCGCGCGCCTCGGCCCAGCAGCCCAGTCGCTCCCTGCTGGAGCAGCTCCGGGAAGAGCTGGTCTTGGAGCGCAGGCAGCAGCAGCAGCAGCAGGACGGGCAGGTGGCTATGGGTCAAAAGGCCGTACCCCCCCAGTGAAAATGCCCATGCCCAGCAAACTAGGTTCTAAAAAGGGTGGTGCACCTACCCCAAAATGGGATCCCATTGGTTTTGACCCACAGCCAGGTGGTGATCAGCTCCAAGGTCTGCTAGAGAAGGCCAAAGCTCCTATGCCGAAGCCACACCTCTGGTCGACTCACAGGGTGAAAGTAGATTCCGTTGGTAAGTACAGGGGATGAGGAAACCAAAAGGGAGTTGTGCCATCTACGTCTGGTGTTTTGGCCGCTGTTTTCGTTGCGGTTCGGTGGTTTTGGTGTGTGTGTGTGTGTGTGTTGGTGTGTGTGTGTGTGTGTTGGTGTGTTGTGTTTGTATTTTGGTGTGTTTTGGTGTGTTTTGGTGGTGTCTAGGCAACACTTTAGTAACTTCAAGCAGTAAAGTTTGGTGCAAGTATTTCACGCCGGCGACCATGCTATGCAATTGTTTCCCAAGGAACAACTTCACCCTGCAATTGAACGTCCGAATGCTCGCCACTTTCATGAATGCCCCCTTGTGTATACATCACGCTCGGCCCAGTCGGCTTACAGCTTTTGAGTAGCAATCTGCAATTTGTACAATTTCCAACCGTTTTTGTTTGGGTCTTGTTTAGGGAGGTTGCTGCTTTTTTGGGGTGGAGGGGGGAGAGTTGGAGGGATGCCATGTCAAAAGTGAGGGACCAGCATGCTTGTAGGACAAACTCATGCTTTGAGTCCAACGTCAAGCCCAATCGGTTTGGCGTTTACGACGGCAGGAGCAGCAGCAGAAGCAGCAGCTGCAGCAACAGCAGCAGGTCTTGCAAGAGGTGTTGCAGCAAGTGCAAGAACAGCAGCGCCAACAAGCTCAGCTGCAACAGCAACAGCAACAGCAGCAGCAGCAATCCCCGTCACCTCAGTCGCAGCTCCGGCACGTGCTTGATGCCAAAGAAACAAGTCGAGTCAGAAGGGTTGCAAAGGCTGAAATTGTTTGGAAGTCGTTTGATCATCGTTTCTGACTTAGCACTGTCAAGCAACATCAGAGCGTGTAGGTGTGTGCGTAATATACGCATACATGTATGCACATATATGATATACCGTATATGTATATGTTATACATACGTATTCATACATATGTACGTACATGTGTTTGAGTTTCCCCGTCTTGACCAACCCTGAAACTGGATGGTTACATCGAATAAAGATACTCGGACAGAGTGAACATATCTGGATTCAGCAGGCATGCAGCTGGAAGACCGGTGTAATTGGAACAAGCTGTCAACATACGGTTTTTTTGGAAACCCTTGGGACCGTTCCTTTTGAGTATTGTTTCATCAAAGATAATCCAAAAGGAAGCTTCCGGGTCCCTGATTTTCGGGACCACCCACACGATTTGGCAGAAATCATGTCTCACTGCCACCAGCTGCCTGGCCTCCAAGACGTACTGGTGGGGATAGCAGGCTGCTCAAACAGGCTGATCATTTGCCATGCTCCACTCCGGGCTTAGGCACCTGTCACTCACGTTCATGAGGCACCAAGCGATGTTGCCCAGCAACGCTTGATGCCTTCAAGAAGCGTACCAGAAGGAAGGTATTTGACGGCCTTGCATGTCTATTCTATCACGGAGTGCGGAATTTTAGCTAGGGACTTGCCTTTGACACTTGTAAAGATGGAAACCGCTCCCCTGTTAGACGCAGTTTTCATCAACATGTTGGGGCTCCTCACATTGCCAAGCCCATACGAGATCTCCTCACCCAGTCCAAAGCCGACCTTGATGAAACTCCAAGAAGTCTCTCCAAGTTGGGGCCGCTGCTTTTTCCACCCCCAAAAAGAACGGCTGAGTTTTACCGGACACAAAAACCCGCGCGGGAAGCACTCTCGGGCCAGGGCCGCGTTTTCGCCAGCGCGGCAACGAGTCGCCAGGCCGGGCCTCGCCGTGGCCGTGGAGCTGCAGCAGTTGATGTCTGAGCTGAGGCCGCTGGAGGGGAGGGGGTGGGCGGGGTTATGGGGGGGAGGGGGCGGCTATGGGGGGGGCTGTGGGGGGGGGCCTATGGGAAGCGGGGGTTGCTATGGGAAGGGGGGGGGTAAAAACCAATACTTTGGAGATCACACCAAAGGTCAAAACGGTTATCCAATCTACCGTTTCTGGCAAACAAGAGGCAACTTCTGCCTGTCGTGTGTCTCATCTCAGATAAGATGACACACAAGCTTGTAGCTTGTCTTTCAGGCTTTCTAGCATTGAAGATAGATTAAACTAGTATGTGCCAAGGGCACATGTGGGGGAAAAAAGAAGAAGAATGGAAAAAACAAAAAACTGATTATTTATCATGCGTCCCATGTTCCCAAGTCCAATGTTCTCCTTGGAGCATAGCCGATGTCATTAAAAACAAGCTTGCAGCTTGGAACCAATATGTGGCTTGCTAGTTTTTCTTAAAGATGAGATTGCAGCTTGTACTTCTTCACGACCAGACCTTCAAAATCCAAGTTTGGGCCTTTGGCGGTGTTGGCCTATCTTTTTCTTACATGCTCTTTTCTTATGCCCGATACGGAGCCTGGTGCGTTTCCTTGCATCGGGAATCCACAGGGCTTGCCGGGCTTACCTGTTGAGCTTCGTTTGGGAATGCAGCGGTGTGTAGCAGCCCTGGATCTCCCATGTCAGAGCCTGATCCAAGTCCTCATTTCACCGAGGAACGACGGCGCTGTGCGAAGCCCTAGCTTGATGACCGGCGACCAATTCGGCTCTCCCGTTTGGCCGGAGACAACAGTGTTCCTGTCCCGATTTTACTCTGGTTGCTCCCCATTTGAAAGTGACAACACATGACGTTTCGGTAGTGGCGCGACGAAACCAGATGCAAGCCAACCGAGACATGTTGCGTTTGACAGGGCGACTGGGATCACAGTGTTTGTGTTCCACCGATGGGGCCAATCTGAGTGTGGCACGTGTACTTGTAGCTGAAATGCAGGATGTTTCTACCAAACAATGTTGTTCGAACTCCTCCTGTGAGCAATGGAAGCTTCTCGTGGGTGCGTACTTATATACATATACACATGTGATGCGGATTTGTTGGGATCCGACACCCTGTTGTTTGCCTGCGCTTGGTCGTTGCTTCTTACTGACAAAGGCGTGCATAGTCGCGAGTCACCAGACATCATGGTCCATGCAGTAAACCTTGGAAGGGCAGGTCTGCCCAAATCTACGACTGACACTTGGTCCCTTGAAAGGCAGGTCCTTGGTCCCTTGAAAGGCAGACATGTTATCTGTACGCATGCCAAGCCTTGGCAAGAAAGATCTCAAAGCTTTCAGCAGCCAGTCCTTTAGCTCGGTGACTTTGACAAACGGATCGAAGCTCTGGCAGACATTTGAGGGACCCGGCATGATGATTTCAGGCACCGCAAATGGGTGGGTTCCAACGCAGTGGCTGCTTGCGTCGTCCTCTAGGCGAGTGAGAACCCAAACCGAAATCGCCCAGAAACTTCCAGGGACTCAGACCTCCGACTGGCAAGCTGTGAGGCGACCCTCGGAGAGCTGCGGAATGCGCTACAGGAGGTGCGGCACACGCAGCAGCGTCTGGAAAAGAAGGCGCGGGCTGGCGAGTGTGGTTAAATTAAATGGCATTAATTTTAGTGAGGAACCGCTTGGTGGCATAAATCGTTACTGAAACAATGCTCAATCGACTGGCCAGATGTATGCCAAATATATACCCCATCAGGCTGGCAAACCACTCCGGACGTGCTCTTTCGCTTGGGACAAGAGGCCAAGAGGATGGATCCAAGAGGACAAACTGGCATGGGAGGGTACAAAGAAGCATAGGGAACTCTGACTTCCTCACAATAAACTTCTCCTGGAGTGGCCAGGATAGCCGGGACCATGGATCATCGGTGGGCAAAGCTTTCCTCCCCATTGGGGAGAGTGGCAAATCGCCCAGAACCTGGCAATGTGTGAACCGTGCTGAGATGCTGAGCTGTCCTGTTCATGTGATTTCAAACTTTTATAAGACAGCCGCAAGAGGGCAAGACTTCTGTTTTCCTGAAGGACGTATAATATATCTATTTCATATTTCATACATGAAATTTGTCCATGGTTTCGGATCCTTGGCAACATCGCCTGGGCTGGATTTCGTTTGGATTGACGGAAAAGGAGCAAATGCAAGGAACCCGAAAGCAAGCGAGGGATCTAAGGCTGCCATCTGAACAGGACGGCTGTATCGAGGCTTGTCCCACAGTCGGAACCCAGCGGCGGCTAGGAACCCATGCCTTTCCTGAACTTCGAGGAGCCGATTGATCTTTCCCGACGGATCGAAAAAGGGTTCTGAGCTTGGAAAATCCCATGGTTTTTAGAAGGGTCAAAGGGTCCGCAAGAAAGCGTCCACCCATGGCTGACACGCCCATCCGAGGAATCCTTTGTGGACTCCTCTTGAGGCCAGAAAAGGCTCGAAGCCATGACGCATCCCTGATGGGTGACCATTGATATATGCGCTTGACAGGTGAGGTGATTCACATGGATTTGGTTTGCCCCCGCAGAGTGCTGGTTGTTTTGCTCTTTCAACTAGCTGGCAGGCAGCAACTTCTGCGAATTCCGCTTTCCGACCAGCCTGCGACTGGTCGGATTCGTAGGACCCTCCTTTTGGATGGTGCAAGATGTTTTAATAGTAAAGGGGAACCAAACCAATTCAGCCCTTTGTTCGTGGTGATTCAAGTTTGAAGCGACACGTTGCGGTCCCTTGTTTCAGGAACAACCACATGGACCACCTCAAATTGGCCCAAAGTCATGAATCGTGGATGGGCCCTGAATGCCACTCAAGCAAGGGAAAGTGCGTTCCTCCCTCTATTCCAAGTGAGTTCTTATGTATGCTAAGCAGAGTTTGCGGGGTGGCAAGATGTCGCCCACAAGTCAAGGCGCAGCCAAACAATCGATACCCGACCCCCAGATACCCAAGCTTGTCATTGATGGGTCACATGTTCTCGCCGTGTTGCTGCAAATTCACCGCACGTCGACGGGGCTGCCCCCGCTGCGCAACACTAAACCAAATTGGCTTCTATTTGTGGTTGCCTGCATTCTGTGGCCAATCAAGGGGCACAAGATTGAGGTCAGCTTTATCACCTTGCAGGTTGACCCAATACGAGTTGTGGCATATCTAAGATAGAACATTTGATCACCAACAAGGATGGTGGCATCAACCAAAGCCGGGAAGTTGTTTTAGCTTGTCGACCCATCCCTCAAACTCGGGACTGCGAGCATTGATTGATGCTGCTGCAACTGCCAGAAATCAGCAGGCAGCGCCAGACATCTCTGTTGAACTCCTGGGTTGTGCCAAGTTCTTCAGAAGCATGTGGTATATTTAGATACATGTACACACATGTTGATATGGATGCTGGTGAAGGGTGGCTGGCGAGCCATGATTTGAGTGCCCGTTCATCTTTTATGTTCAGCAGTTTTGTTTTGTTGGTGGGCTTCGGATGTTTGAGCTGCTTGTAGGTGGTCGGTTGCCCTACTTATGAGCCATGCACATGTAAGTTGAGTCGACCTGGTTCTACCCAGGCTACCTTTCTGGGCCGAAGATGCCAGAAATCGAGCCTCATAGCCTTCAGCTGTTGCATGCGCGCGGCAGGAGCCAGTCCCGAGGCGGGCGGAATGGCCGATCGGATTCAGCGTGGGCTGTCCGATTCCGGAAGGCGTGCATCATGCTCTACTCTTTGCGACCTCTTTGGATGCGCTGTAAATTTGCCAGCCTTTTCACTAGCGCGAGTCTAGAGTCATTTGCTGCTTCAGAGTTTCGGGCTGCGCAAAGCTGAACAGAGCTGCTTACTTGGCACACCGGCGTGATCATGAAGGCAGACCAAGCCATCAACCCACAAGTAGGCCAAGAAGGCAGAAGCTCAAAGATGTTCATGCAATTAATGCGCGATAGATCAGAGGTACCCGAAATTCACACTATGGTCCATTTCAAATGCGAACCAAGTGAGTTTCCTGTCAGGGATGTTGAACAGTCATAGGGAACCCCTGTCGAACCAAGATACCATGAGTGGTAGCGATTCTGTCTCATGCGATTTGATTTGCTGGTTGACTTGGCTCTGCCCAAGAATATCAGTTCCAGCCCTCGGTTGTTTGAATTCAGCTCGGACCGACGGAGAGTTGGTCTAGCAGATTTGTAGACCAATTCAAACGTTGCTTCCCGCCAGATTTGCCCGGCCTTTGCCAGGATGGCGCCTTTGCAGGACTGGCATTTCTAGAAGTGCCCCGCAGTTTGGGCAACTGCAGCACTGCAATCAACAAGATTGTGTATTTTATGGCGAGCTCATGTGGGAGTGTGGGAGTCAAACGAGCTGACCACGATGAAGACCCTATACTTGGGCATTCTTATTTCAGGTTTTAGAATTGTTGTAGACAGACAGTATGCAATGCTGATATTTATGACCAGATTAAAAGGGCATCGTGGGGTATGCCGGGCATTTGCAGACTTTTCACTCGTCCTTCCGGGTCAATACACTGTCAGGAATGGAGGAATCCAAGGGTTGTAAACTGGCATGAGCCATTAGAACATGAGAATGGACCGCTCCAAGGCCAGGGTTTCTCTGCTTAGCGAATTCGAACATTTTAACTAAAAGGAGATGTCCGCCACTCGTGTTTTCGGAACACTTCGGACCATTTAAACCACTTGGGACATGTCCGCAACGCTGTTGTTGCATATGCCCACCGGGACCTTGCCGGGCGTTGCTTGCCAAGCTGCGGTCTCCGAGGCTCAGGCCATCGCAACCAACTCCATTTGGTTTTTGAGCGGAGCTTTCCCTTTGTAGGCGTCCTCCCCTTTTCGACATGTGGTTTCCCAATTTTGTTGGGCTGGCAATCCCCTTTTTCATCAAGCCTGGCGGGTTTCCTTTTCGTGTTTGTCTTCTTTTTGTTTCGTTTCGGATTTCCGCTCGCGAGGAGCGCGCTGGCTTGTCCAGGCAGGTGCACAAATGCCTGCGATCTTTGGGTGCGAGGCGTTTTTGCCATGAAGCTGACCAGTGCTTATCTGTCATGTAGGTTACACATGTCTGTTGTGTGTATGTGTTTATCTATATATATATATATGCATAAATACACATCAATGCACACATGCATGCGTGCCTTCATAACAGTGCACATGGATTTTCGCTCTTGTCACGTAATCTGAGTTATATTTGAAGTGATTGGCACGGCGAGCGTACTTACAGTGTCTCAAGCCGTTCGATGGCCAAGGCTGCCCCTCGAATGTGCCATTGCTTAAGAAGTTTAAGGCTTTTGGACAGCGCTACTCTCTTGCTAGTTCTCCCCTTATGGCTCCAATGCTAGATTGCAGGCCTCTCAAGCCACGCAAGCACTGTGTGAAATTAATGACCAGAAGAACAAGGTTCACAAATCCAGCTCTCTCAATGTGCGTGAACAGGAGCCTTTGACAAGTGTTTCGCCTTCATGGTTGCCAGTCAGCTTGTGTCGGGAACATTCCTCGGGCGGGTCTGTTGGAGAAGATGATGCGCTGAAGGCCTAAGGTTGGGATATCCTTTGGTTGTTCAAGAGAAGCCAACAAGCAAAAACCAGCAGTTTGAGGCTGTTCACACAATCCTGCACCAGTTTAGGTGGTTTATCCTGTTCGGATTCTGTGCGATTTTATGCATTCCAAGAGTAAAATGAATTTTGCCCACGGGGAAACCAATGAGCCACAATCAAAACCCGGGTAGATGAAGGTTAGGGACAATCCTAAATAGCAGCGGCCTAAATCGGTCTACCCAGAACTGACCCAAGGCCCAGCGCCTCTCCAAAATGGGGCTCTGCTGGGCGCCCGGCTGGTCGTTGACGCGGGGCAAACGCTGTTTGGCCAAGCTCGTTTCTGTGGGACCCCCCTATGCGTGGAGGGTCTAAGGATGGTTAAAGGAAGTGTTTCTTATAGATTACCTTTTTCAGAAGCCCAGCAGCAAATGCCCGCTGGACGCCGATCCAGCGACATGTTACGCTCACACTTGCAACTCATTTCGCAGCTGCACACTGGATGAGCGCTTCTGCTTTGGCATTGCTACCCAGGCAACCTCGCAACCTGATGTGTTTTGAGTCTGGAGCGGCCACCAAAACATGGGGCAAACTGCTTGCCAGCGGAGTGTTTCTCCAATTGCTGGCACATCTGATGTCTCCCCCCAAAAGAGTTTTTGCCGAAGTCACTGGATCGGTATGTGTCTTTCAGCTGACCCTGTCCATTGGTTTCGCTGACCCTGTCCATTGGTTTCATCTGGATGTCCTTTTCAAAGCTAAGAGGTTGCTCCGGCCGACCTTGTTGCAAGCACAAGGACAGGGATGCCCCAAGAAGCCCCAGGGAGCAAGTTGTGGTTGCGGGTACCCGATCAGAACGCGCAGCCATGTGAATAAAGTTGTGGGTCCCTGATCAGCAAGATTTTTGTTTCAAAAAAACCTGGAGGGTTCCTTGAGGGCACGCTACAGGCGATTGCTCCGAGCCTCAGGGGAGCGTTTGGATTTGATGGCTCTCCCGCTTCGCGGCCGTTTTTCCATGTCCAGTCACCAGTCGCTCCGCGTGCCTTTCTGGCGAGGACGGAGCCACAAGTCAAGACCAAGCGGTGAGGATAGGAGGCGCTCAGCAACCACCGCAGCCGCAAAAAGTAGAAATTCGGTCCTGTGTTCACGATGACCGTGACTCTATGCGTCTTTCAAGGAGCAAACAACCATTCCCGGGACAGTTGTTGAAAGTTGCAGCATCTGCAGTAGCTGGCACGAGACCACACTCAACAGTTGCACCAAACACCAGAAAGCAGATTGTTCGCTTTTGGGCCAGAGCCTGCGCATGGCCTTATGGCGCGTGCAGGCTGGGTGACTTGGTTGACTCGGGGTTGGCAATTCTCCTGTGCTGTTTGCACTCTGACAAAGATGGCACAGCGTCAACGTCGGATACATTCGGAGTGTTCTTTCTTGCTCCCATGACAATTCAACAACTTGCTTCATTGAGATGCATTGTCCATTCCTTTATAGATGCTTGCCTTTTCCCAGCGTTCAAAATATTCAAGACAAAGGCACTAAATTCTACTGGACCTTGGAAGAAGGGTGCAATCAAGCGAAACCATTGTCTGAAAAGGGTCAGTCTCAAAATGCCATGTTTGGCACGCGTCACGCTGAGAGCCATGCTTGGCTGCACCATAGTCACTTCCCTGTCAGACTTGTGTCATCCACCGATTGCAGGTGGACTACTGAATCGATGCATTTTCCGTGTCCAGCTTCTCGTACGGGAAGCAACTGACCAACATCAAGAGGCCCATTATCAATCAATAAGCATGATCTCCATGAACATGAGTAATCATTAGGTTGATGCACACGGCAATCATTTAGAATATGCGTTGCACCTTTCGTATATCCCCTTTGGTTCCAATTGCGGTAGGTCTCAAGCTTTCCATTTCGCCTGCAACAGGATCTAGTAAGAGGCTCTTTTGAGCTCCACGGTGAATCACCCACTTTCTGATCGTACAGTTGAGTTTGGGCGCGTATAGGATGCAGTTTGGAAGACTCTTGTGGGGAGTGGTGCTCTCAAGAAATGAGGAAATCCATGAGGAAGTTTTCTCCAAGTAGACACTACACGGGTGTCCGACTCGGAGCAGCATCGTGAGAGCTTTGGAGTGATCAACTCATTTTGGAGCCAAACTTTTGGCACCAGAGCATGATTCAGCTGACCAAAGACTTGGTGACTCAAGAGACAGCTCGCTAGAAGCCTTTGCATCGTTTCAGGTCGGATCAGATTCTCCCAATGGTGCCCTTCTTGGGTTTTGAAAACCAGCTGAGGGTGCTCCATGGTCCGAGAGAGCAGAGCTCGCTCTTTCGGCAAGCAGCAGGTCCGCAGGTTTCGGGGAAAAAGCAGCATGCTGAATGCTGCGGGGCATAGTCACAAGTCAAGTGACGCTACCTTTGAATCTGTCAAGCATCACATATATTTCAGTTATTGCGCTTGTTCCACTAGGTGAGATCATTTTTCCTGGTTCCACGTGGTTTACCCTTGCCACTGTAACTATGGTGTCAAGAAGGCTGCCAACATCGGACGGCCCAGCCTTAAGCTGCCAGGTGTGCTGGCGCTGCTAACGCTGGCCCGCGCAGGGGAGTTGGATTGTTCCTCGCATGAGAATGTGGGGGGTCTACTGCAGGTGGCTACCCGGAGAAACCAACATCCATCAACATAATACGGAGACCTGCAAGTCTGATTTCTCTGGCTTGGAACCAGGACAGCCTCACAGTCCTGTGAACATTTTGCTTCAGCGGCTGGGGCTTGATACCAGGTGGAAGCTTGTTCCCGCGTCCTTCGAAATCGAGCCGAAGCCACACCTGTTGCCCCGTGCCTATCACATACCCAGCCCTTGGCGGGCTGATTGTTGGAAGATGTTTCAGAGCTCCTTAAAATAACTTCATTTTGCAACCATGTGCAACATGTTGCTTTTACCACCAAAATAAAGGGAAACCCCACCATTTACAAGTTGCAATGTTCAGGTGTTTCTATTGCATCCGGATCCCTGTTTTGGACTTCAAAGGTTGGAAAGTGACCATGTGCGGAGTTGCACTTTGCGTTCAAATCGATGTGTTCTGAGTTGCATTACAAAGCATCCCACGGGCGAAATCGGTGATTTGCCTAGTTGGAAGCGAAATTGAGCAGCAGTTGGGTTCCTGAGTTTTCGGATGCAATGCACCTGGCACGAAAGGCAATTTCGCACCATCCAAGTAGAATTGGCAAAGCATGCAACGCGGCCTGGGTTCTTGTGTGTTGTTTTCACGTGTTTCTTTTGGCAGAGTATGATTGGCAATCTGTGGTCAGCTTGGCTCGAGTTCCACTCTGAGCTTGTCGGGATTTGTGTCAGGCGGTCCATGATGCTAGCGGCATTTGTTATGATTCAGCTTGTTGGTAGCGCCTTTCTTGAGTGCTCAGCGGATGCGCTCAGAACACATACCAAGGAGCTTGCATGAATCTGTGTCTATCTATAAGTTAATAAGTATCTATCATTACATGCGATTGGGGGCTTGCCCCCCAGTTACTCCCCCCTCTCCGGGCAGAATGGTCGGGGTCTCCCCACCCCTCGTCCCACCTGTAATTTAAGAATTAGTTTGGTCCCGCCTCCCCCCTGTGGAGTGGTTGGGGGTGGGGGCGGTTAAGGCTGACCACGGGTTGGTCTAGTTGAGAGGACTAGGCTGGTTTTTGGGGCTGAGGGGTTGCTTCTTGGTTGGCCAAGGATGGGCTGAGGATTGGTTTCGAATGAAGGGTGTAGACTTGGCTTAAGGTTGGTTTGGCTTCGCTTCTAGATCAGTTTTGGGTTGTTCCAGGGCTTGTCAAGAATGGGATACGGTTTGCCGGTCATGTTATTTAAGGGTTTAGAGTCGGCAGAAGCTTAGTTTGGCATGGGTTTAGGCTTGGTTGAAGGCAAGCTGGGTTTGTTGAAGAGCCGGTGTTGAGGGATTGTGTGGTGGTTGCGTGGGTGGGTCGGGGCTTCCAGAGATGGTCCAGGATGAAGGTTTTGGGTTTGCTGGAAACTTACAGGGAGAGAGAGGATGCAGGGGCTGCCGCCGGTGCCCGGGGTGCTGAGGATGCTGAGGATCTGACGATAGCGTGGGTCTGGCAAAGGTGCGGGCTTGCCAGCTCCCGGAAAGAGAGGCCAACCCAGACCCGGGATCATACAAGCTGTAAGTTTGGGTCTGCAATGTATCACAAGCACATATAAATGTATATGCACACACAAAACAGCGTGTTCTTGTGATCAAGTTGCCCAAACCAAAGGCATCAATGCCTCAAAACACAACACACGGCCAAGCCCAAAACACAACCTCCACTGCATATCACTGGCAATGTTTTTTGCAGTCGTCATTGTCGATGGTGCTTCCTCAAGTGTGTGCGCGCTTCCACCCCAAACTGACAACTTTGGTTTGAGCACAGTATTTTGCAGGTGTTTCACCCACCAAGGCCTTGTTTTCCTCCACCCCAAACGGACAACTTTGGTTTGAACACATTATTTTCGGCCTTGCTTTTGTTTTCCACGTATGGAGAGCACATGTTCTGACTCTCGCCAGCTTTCCCGCTTCCGCCTGATACGTTCATAATACGAACCGCTCAGGCGGGCATGGGCATCTTGGCAGCTTCAGCGCTTTTCTGGGGAGGGATACCCTCCCCCAGACTAACATGGAAGCTCCCAGGGCCCCCTTGGAAGACTTGGGTCCATTTATAGAGGCATTCTGGGAGCTTCCATGTTAGTCTGAGGGAATATACGCTGCAAGATTCTGGTGAGACTTCTGGCCTTATAGCAACCAAACTGGGCGGAGCCGTTGGCCGGTTGCAAATTTGACTTGGTATGTTTTTTTTCTGACATTCGAAGAAGAGACCTGTTCGCGGCCACATCCTTGTATTCTCAGATGATCGCAAGTGACCCAGCCGTGTTCACGGGGCTTCTTCTCGTGAGAAGTTTCCCAGGCACGAGGACCCTGAGCTGAAGAACTGCCTTTGCGATGAGGGCTGGAAGAGCGCAGGCATTACGGACACTCTGCACTTTATGCAAGGCTCGAGAGACCGGGACTGCGGCCGGGTGCGAATCAGAGACTGGGGGGTCTGATCTGCAACGTCATTTGTCGGGGACGGCGAAACCCAGACGAAACCACCCAATACTTTTTGGACACCGGGTACAGCTTGCAAATCGCTGAGCGACTCCTGAGTTTTAGACACGCAATCATTGGTTTTCCAGGTCCGGCAACTCCTTTCCGGTTCCTTGTTGCATGGCAACCGACATGATGCCGGAAAGGGTCCGCACTGATGCCAGCCCACCGTGGATGGACAAAAGGGATGAATGCAACCATACTGGCAGAAGCCACAGACTTGGTGCGAAGAGGATTTTGTTCATCACAGTTGGTCTGAGGACGAGATTTGTCCTCACGACATTTGTTGTGTGCTTCTCGAAAGGGGGATCCGCAAGATTTTGAATAGCTTGTACAACAGCGTGCTTGGTCATGCAGCTGATATCCTGAAGTTTCAATGCCTTTTGCATTGGTCCCAGCATGTTCCAAAAAGGGTGTTGTCCCCATGTCAAACCAGGTAATGCCCAACCAATCCGCCGACCAAACACAGCACGACATGGTAAGCCGTGTGACGCAGGAAAGACCCAACGCATGTTGTGTTTGTTGGTGTTATGATTGCTCACGCTAGTAAATCAGCAGCTGGATTGAGTTGTCAAGCACATGACGCTTTGGTTTGTCCTAGTGTTCTCCCCCAACTTTTGGACCAGGGAACCTGATTGATGTTTCCGATCTGCTCAGCTTAGAAGGCCTTTTCCCATCCGAAGCATGCACTCGCCGCGGAGGCACTTGCTCGCAGTACGGGTGTGTCAGTGATATGGAGTGTGCCTCTTGGCAATACCAGGGTATGGGTCAAAGTCAAACCACCAGGGGACCGCAGGTTTTGGTCCATGTTTCCACGTACCAGGGTTCCATTTGGGGTACCGATTTTTGACCCACAGCCACCAAATGCCAGAGAGGAGTGCTGAGCCGGCGAGTCGCCGGCGAGGCTGAATCCCTGTGAGTTTAGATCGTGCAGCGTTGTGAAAGTGCTCCTGGCGCAGATCACGCATCAGTCTTCCGCATTGTGCGGCGCTACCGAGAAGCTGATTTCAAGTCAACTAGCGACATACTAAACATGTTGAGCACCGCTTGCTTGATGATTGAAAGTGTGATTTATTATGAACACGTCGGGCTGCTTGCCTCGACCCAACCATCACTTATTGAGCCCGAGTCACTTGCCATATCATTCTCCCCCCCCTCCCAGCAGCCTATGTCTGCGGCAACCAGACCTCTTCCTAGAGCTTTCACCCAAGTTGTGCATACATCCTTTTTTGCTTTTGAATTTCAGGCACACGTACGTCTCACTGAGGCATTTTTTGTCTTTGACCCAGTATGCAGTTCATGTAGGCGTGGTTCCCCTTTGAAGTTTTGAATCTGTCCCTGCGATGTTTTGTACTTTTGACATTCCATGGAGAACGGGGAGGGTACTGAGATTGTGTGGGAGTTTGCGTTAGTAACCATTCCCGGACCTCTCAGAAACCAGCTACAGGAAGTTCCGAGGGAAATCCCTGGCTTTGGTGAGTATTTGGCCAATTCCCTACAATCTTCAGTAGCTGGTTTCTATGAAGACCATTGAGCGTACAGCTGAAGTGCGTATTCTGCCGGAATCCGAGCCAACCGCAACTGAGGAGAGGCGCCTGGACATCAGTGGAGCCAGCTGTATGGTGCCAGGCGCGAATGGCATGTTGCCAAAAAATAAGGGCAGAGTTTGGCTCCAAATGGGCGTCGTGCTATAACCCATGTATGAGCTTCCCACTGTGTGTGCGGAAGAGACGCGGAAGGGCGGCGGAAGAGATGCGGAAGGGCCAATATTCGAAAACATTGATCGAAAACCAGCGATAACTTGTGTGTAGATTTAAAGGTTTGCGGAGGGGCGGCGGAAGGGCAGTTTGCAGGAGAAGTAATTTTGAACAACCCCCAAATGGTTGCCGGTGCCGCCAAGAAAAAGGGGACACCTCCTTTGTTTCCCTTTGGAGCCGTAGAAGGGGGGACTTCCCCTAAAACATATGAATTGGAAGTCCATTTGATCCGCAACGGGAATATGATAGCCGGAACATACACCCAAAGACTGACCAAGTACTGGAGCCCTTTGTAAATGGGTCGGGTTGGAACCTGTTCACGTTCGTGTTATTGCTTGTGGGGCAGGAATCCACGCAAATTAGAGCAGCTGCCCCACGAAGGGTTCCGCGAGTATATATAGTGTTATCCCCCTTTTGTAACTTCAGCTTTGGATTTCCTTCAGGCACTTAACCGTTCGAATTTGCCCAAGTTTGGTTCTCAGGTTGCTTGGTTGACAAGGGTGGTCATCAACCTGCCAATCGGGGATTACCACACTTCCAAGGGATTTGATCAAGGGACCCTGCCCATGACCCACGCCAGGCAGAGTTTTGATGTTTTGACAGAGGCGCATGGTGCAGAGACGACTGCTCGCAAGACTGGCCTCATGATGTGTTTCTTCCTTTCATAGTCAGATCCCAGTTGCCCAGTGGTGCCCTTTTTCCTTTTTTGGGAAGGGTTCGCTTTAAACTTAACCCACAAAAAAGATGCCCTGGGCATCTGAGAGATAGTGATGACAATCAAAGATTCCCGTAGTGGGTCACACAAGCTGGCGGCTTGGTCCTTGGAATTAGGACTGGTGGCAAGTGCGTCCTTTCGGGAGTCGGCGCAGTCCACGAAACTATTCCAGGTGTTTGACCTTTTGGTACTAAAGCAACACTTGCAGTTGCGTACCTTCATTTTTACTCGAGCTATCATTGCCTCCAAAGGCATGGACACCCTACAGGGAGTCTTGACAATACGCTTGCATGATTCAAGGCTGAGAAACTGCAGCGCTCTTGGCCTGCAGCTGCCCACGCGCTCATAAGATTTTTTAGTGAAACGTCCCCTTTTGCGCGGCAAAACAAATGGCTCGGCGTATTGGTGCGGCACAGACTACAGAGTGCCCTGTTTGAGCCGCTGTTCTTGCTCCACACAACTCGTGTGTGAGCCGACGAAATTGACTCCACTGCCACTGCTTGCAAGAAGCCGCAATTCTATGGCGCCATGACTTGACAGGCAAACTTCAGGCGGCCGCCTTGTGTTGTTTACGACTTGACATTTGCATTGTCTTTTGCACCAGGCTGGAACTGCTACTGCGGCTGGCAGTACGCGTTTCATAAGTCCCTCACGGGCTACGAGACAAACACCACCGAGAGCGCCAAGTGCATGGGAGCCCTGGCTGAGATGCTGCTGCTGGCAGTCCGTTCCATCATTCTGTCAACTTACTACGTGAGCGCCCGCCCAGATTGGTACACACTAAAGCAGGTTTGGGACAGCTCGCCTGAGAGCGAGATAGCAACATCAGAACAACATTGTCAGAGGGACTGGCAGCGCTTTTTACATTGGATCAGGCAAGCATGCAAATGGGAACGCGTCTTCTAAAATGCTTTTGTAGAGACAAAAACAGTACTGGGGTACTAAATGTTGCCACAAACAAGAGGACAGCTCCTTAATGTTCCAAGGTCCATTTGAGGTTGTCCACGGCTATAGTTGGCTACGATGGATCAAAAAGGAACCTGAGTTGGAAGGTGGAAACTAAGCTTTTTCAAGCATGGAATCTGTCACGCCATCCAGAGATGGGCTACTTTTCTTCAGACAAGGCTCCCTGTGAGACTGTCCTGATCATGTTTTCTTGGAGGAAGGGTATCCCAAGACCCCTGACCGTTGATTCCTCTCGCTTTAGCATTGCATTTGCTGCCAGATTGGCCGTCTCTCCTCAGGGAAGTTAAGCTTTGGGGTGTAGCACTTTATGCGAGGAAGAGTCCTGATACGCCCTTACATTACGATACTGCTCATGTTTGACAACCGTCCGCAAACTTTTCACTTGCATGGGTTTCTGTGCAACTACCAGTCCTCCCTGTGGGCTGGCCAGAGTTAGAGGGCTGAGCTCCTAGGCTAATTCCTGAAGAGGCAGAGCAATATGACTGACGCAATCGCGGGTTTGAGTGGTTTCCTTTCTGCTTCAGTGAGAGGAATCTTAGCACCTGGTTCGGTTTCCATGAGAGTTTGCGCTTTTAGGGTTGCAGCAACCTTGTTATAGGACGGTGTTGGGTTCAAGATTGATCCTGGGGTCCTGATTTTCGTTTTGAAACAACCGGAAGCCGGCTCCTGTACATCTGGTCAGATTACCTTTCCTTCGAACTGCCAAACCGGGTCTGCAGATGCCCGGAGGCCCGGATGGCCGGCTTTCTTTCGCTCCAGACAACTCGTTTGTGGGAAGGATGTCGGGAGGGGGCTGGACATTTTCTACACGTCCAGAACTGGGGTATACTTAGGATACATTTTACATTTTACCAGTGACTCAAATTGAAGCAACCAATAAAATGTACATTCTATAACTGGGCCCAACTCTAATCATGAAAAGACAACCCAGACGGTCACGGTCGCAAGGAGTGGTGTACACCTTCTCCATGTGGACCTCGCGGACGGTCGAGTTACTGTCTCGTGGCAGCAGAGGTTCGGGTCCGGCTTGCCGCGGCGGATGGGAAGCTGTTTCCGGGGGACTGGGAGACAGGCTCTGGACATTGCCCTTGACCGCACGGATGCGAAAGAGAATTTATTTGGTTTGGGAATCTTTCCTAAGCAACATGGAACTGAACAGAGCCACACCGCCCTTTGCCAACCATCGATTCAGCGGCAGACTTCCAAGCACTGCCTTTGCAACTTTATGCTCATGTGGCGGAGAGCAATCTGCTCGGAGTCTGGTTTTGCGGAATGATGTGCTTTTGATTAAACATGAGAGCCGTACTTGCAGACCACGGAAAGGCAGCTCAGTATGTCGTGCTTGTTGCTGCACGTGCAGCGCCCTGTGTAATTGCGTTCCCTGCTCCGGACTCCCCCAATGCTGAAAGCTTAGAGACAACCGTCTCATCACAAGGTTTGACTCCCGAGCAAATTTTAGTTCTTCGTGGCAAGTGGCCCTGTTCTTCGATGCCAATCGCATTGTCGAATACCATGACCAACCAGCCAAGATCAGGGACTGTCCTCTTTGGTGTTCACACCCCCCCCAAGCACATCTCTTGCGAGAATCCAAGCGCAAATCAGATAAGTATGCTCCCGGCAATTTCACCCACGTAGCAATTTGAGAGCAATCCTTGGGGGCTGGCTGCACCGGGGGACCCAAGTGCCGGAGATCCTTTCAGGCTCGCGAATCTCTGGCGATTCTTCCTCCCGCTGGTGCTGCTCCTGGCTCCCTTTGGCCGCAAGCGCGCCATTTGTGACCACCACAGGCGCGTGAATACGAGTGGCACGGCTCGTTTTGCTGGATCGCAGGCTAAGGCAAGGTCGCGACAAACTTTGTCCGGGGCTGAAGCTGTTTGATTCGCACATCCTGAAGGTTTTCCATCGTATCACGTTGTCAGTATGCTTTGCTGTGGCGAGTATCTTCTTCCAGAACCATGTGTGGTTTCTCCGGCAGGGCTACATTACATGGCAATGACTGCATAGTTTTCAGGTGTGAAGTGTTGCGCTGCAATGGACTTAGCAAGCAACAAAGACTGGGTGGATCAACTGTCTTGCCTTGTGGTGGAAAAATGGACGTCCACCCAGTCTTTCTTCTTCCAACAGTCTTTGTAGCTCGCGGAATAGACTGCTTGGGCGTCCTTTCTTCTTCGCGTATTGCTTGTGAACACTCTGAACGTTGCCACGTCTTTGGACCCCGAGCCGCCAAAAAAGACTCACCCAGCCGTCGCCCTGTCATCAGGCCGGGGCTGTGGCACGCCTTCCGAAGAGCCTGCGGAGTGTGGCTCGGACGGGACAGGTGGCGATTGCGTGGCACTTTTTCTGGCCTATTTCACAGCGAGCGCACCAATCCGGGGGTATAGTGAGCGAAAGCCATGATGAGGGTTCTGGAATGATAGCAGAACTTGCATATTTTTGAGGAATCCTTTTTGGGGTCGAAGGAAAATCATAGGGCCCCACTTTTGAGGCTTGAGACAAACCCGTGGGTGAACTCGTGGAATTTTGGAAGCAAATGACGGGAAGCAGCTTGAAGTCCTGGATGTACGAGGGTAGTAGCACTCATGACTCACGCAACACTGTCGCTTGTAGATCATTAGATGTGTTGGGGGTTTTCTTCGTGTAGATTGTTCTTATAAGGCGACCTGACCCAGATGCAAGTGCCATAATTGATGTTATCATAACGCATACGAAGCTCATTGTCATAGAGTACTGCTTGCGCTGCAGATTCTTCCTTGCAACACGCTCTCTTCAAGCACCATCCATAGTCGAGCCTTGATTAAGTCGCCATATACAAAACAATGCTCCTTGCAGCACCTTTGAGTTTCAGATAAGGGCAAAGCCACCACAATCCTAACTGGAAAACGCTGTTTATATCATATTATGGCATGGCTCTGAGTCAAGCACATGGCACAGTTCGAATTGCAGCCTTCGATTTGACTTGCTTTGGTCGCGCACCTCGCATTTGTTTGCCATCTCCAGGCAAAGCGTTTGCCGCGGCGACTGCGTTCTGTCATCGCGCTATGGCAGCGATGCCTTGATGGACGACCTTGCCGCTTCGCGAGGGAACGGGATTTGAGGTTTGAGGGGAGGTAGGCTCCCGGACCTTGACGCACGCACGCCACTAGTTGGTAACGGCACGTCATAGGAAGACATTGAAGGTCGCAGGGGGCCAGCAAGCGGATCGCGGGCCGCCACAAGGACGCCCACATCATGTTTTTGAGAGGATGGGGGAGGTCATGTAGGTGGGGATTAATGCCTCTGGCACTTGGGCCATACCGGTGGAAAGGCTTGGGGTTCCCAAAGACACACACACACACGTATAGTATGGTGTTGTCGGAGCCACAGATGAAGGGAACCCACATGTGGATGGAGCAATAAAGGCGGCGAGGTCTTGCTAGGATAGAGTTGGGGATAGACGTCACACCTCAGGCATAGCGGGCATACGTTGCACTTCAATGGGCGACATCGGCAAAGCAAACTCTTCGGGATTGCATGGATAGGGCGTCAACTGACGATTCTGAAGGAAACAAGAT
>CAUJNA010001202.1:314013-409013 GCA_963377175.1 Effrenium voratum
GGCGATTTTTGGCTGCCCATCCAAATTCATCAGGATTGAACTTCTCGAACCCTGCCTAAAAAAACTGAAGTCCAAGTCACTACCATCTGGCATACGGGTCACTGAAATTCAAGACCCTCGTCGATTTTTCTTAAAACAAATCCTTCGGCGCCACAAACAAGTGGCTTGTGGTTTCCTGTGGCACTGTGGGTTTTCTGGGCGCCCCATCCAAAGAGCGGGTCTCCCTACGAGCATCCAAAGAGCGGGTCTCCGTAGGGAGCATCCAAAGAACGGGCCTCCCGTGGCATTTTTTTCTGACGAATGTCAGGGTCTCCGTGGCTGTGGTCTTCCTGGCCACCGCCCTCTTCGCCGCCTGCGCCTGCTGCGGCGAGGGCCTGGCCAGTTGCGCCCAAGGCGGGGGTTGCGCGGGGCAAGAGGCGTGGGGAGCGCGCGAGAGACGCCGGGAATTCGCCGTGATCCAAGAGATTCTTTGGGTTGAGGCTGGTCACTCGGGGTTGAGCCAAAGACTGTGGTAGTTGGAATCTCCCTCCTGAAAAATGGGGGGGGTCAGTCTTTGGGAAGGCACTGTTTGTCGTACGACAGAAGTGGTCATTACCCACAACCCTGAAGAGATTCTTTGGGCTAAACAAGCTTGATAGGCTGAATCGGCGTGATAGACCTCATAGGCCTGATAACCTTCATAGGCTTGATAGACTTGCCAGGCTTGATAGACTTGATAGGCTTGATCGACTTGACGGCTTTATAGGGATTTTGTATGCTCCCCCCCGGTCTCACTTTACCACCACCCGCTCTCACAATAAGCAGATAAGGAGAAGTGAGATGGGGGGCGGGATGGCGGATGTGATTGAAAGCAAACGAACTGAGGGGCGGGCACGGGGGATGCGCTGGATGGGGGAGACCGAGCCCAGACGATCAGATTGGCCCAACCCAGCTCGACCTTGCCGAAGCCGCTCTAGTCGGCTTTAGTCGGAAGAGGCTGGACCCCTTCTGATGTGGTGCAGGGAAGGAATAAATTGCTGAAATGGAGCTTGTTCCTGCCTCCCATCGCCGGGTGGTGTTGAAGTGCATACACAGCAGCCAGAGCCCTGTCGGCTGCTCCTACGAGTTCGGCTAAGCGGTTTGGCATGCGTGAAGCTTGCATGCTTGTTTCTGAATGACTTCACTCCTTTGCTGAGGTCTTAGGAGCAGCGTGTGTTTCAAGCGGTTCATCGTCATGTGACCAAACCTTTCGACACATGCCCAAAGCACCAGAAGGGTGTTCGTGTTCCTTCTAGGCCGCTGGTGGAAGGTGTAGCCTTGAGAATTAAACCTGAAGCTGGCAAAGCCTTGGCGATCTGTGTGGACAGCTCCCCAAGGTTGGGCTGCTCAGGTTTGTTGATCGTGGTACGCAGCACATACCACTTGCGTTGACAACGAACCTGCAAAATCTGACGACAATGTTTGAATCCTTGAGTTACCAGTCAATGTTGTGATCATAACTTCACAAACCATGATATGAATAGCAACGGTAGCATGACCAACTAAAAGTGATAAGGATGACAACGCATACCACATGCTTCCCTACTAAAGCGGCGGTTGGAACCACTCGTGTACCTGTCAGGCGGCTGCTGTGAGTGCGGAGGCTGCGGCGACTGCGACTGCATGTTCGCAACCACCGGCCACGGCCCGGTGGAGGCTCGGAGCTTCCAAGTCGTGCCGTGGGCGGGTTGGGGTGACGATTGGTTACACCAGTGGACATAAAAGTCTGTACCATCCCATCCGTTCTGACAGGAAAATGGTCTTCCAGGACCCTGCTGTCAGGTTCCATGTTAATTGGTGGGAGGGTATATTCTGCCACATTTCCTCTTCGAGTTGGTTTGGTGGAAGCCCTGTTAGAGAACAGGACTAGCAGGAAAATGACCACTTGGGAAGGGTCGCAAGTGTTTACCGCTGACTGTGGTGACTGGTTATTCAGGCAGGCGAGTCAAAGGTTGGTTTCGGGGGTTGGGGCCAGCGGGTTTTCGAGGCGAGGTTTGACTCAGTCCTTCAGCCTTGCTGGTTCCGCCTGCCAAGCATACCGTGATGCCGGCTCAGGGATAGTCACAGACGTGCAGGTCGCTGATGCATGAGAGGCATCAACCATCAACCTCTCAAGCATGTAGCAAGCATCAAGTGCAGGAATGTTCTCATTCAGAATATTCTACCTTCTGCCATGTGGCACCCAGAAACGCCACACATACAGACCATAGATGAAAACATATTTTACAAATAACACAAGTTTTTCTTTGGGATGGCCTTTTTCCAAGGGGAAACCAGGGATGTTCCTTTCATCCTGGTTTTTGAGCCGTGGTTTCTATTGTTGCAGACTAGCAGTGGGAATCACGCGAGGCAGACCTTCCGGTTCAAGATAATTATTTTTCGCCCACAGATTCGGTTGGGACCCAATGCTTCCGGACCCACATTTCGTTGCGTCCACATAGTCAGATTGGCAGACTTCAGTTTTCAGCAGCTTGTCATCGCACGTTTAAGCGCGTCAAAGATGTTTGAACTCGAGCATGTCGAAGACGCAGCCCCAAGCAAGAAACAGACCAGGTCGTGTCGTCCCACCCCTTGAGATGCATTTTGTCTGACCAAATCAGTTTGCCTGTGCTGCAAGCATCAACCTCTGGCAAGCGCAGTCCTCATTGGGAAGCTGGAATGCTTGCAGCATTGCGTTTCTTTGTTTGAACCGCCTGCGGATTTCTGTGGTCACCTTACTGCGTTGAGGCAGCCCGGCGGCTGGCCATGCATCCCTCGTACGCAGAAGAAAACACGTCGTGTCAGGTGTGTTGCGAGAACCTGTGAAACATGCGGGGTGTCTACAAAATAGGGGTACCCCTGAAATGGTTGGTTCCTTTTGGTTGCCCTATTGAAACCAGAAGAAAAAGGGGATTCGACAGAAAAAGGACACATCCACATGACGCGTGAATCGAGATTTGATCGATTTGTGCACAGAAAAGAAGCTTTTTGCAGAACTTAGCCAGGCGGACATGTTCTACTTCTGGGGGCCCTTTCCCAACGACCCTTTCTGCTTCACCCCCAGCTGCCTGTCTGATGGCTTGGGAGTCGGTGACGTTTTTTGTTTGGGGCGGGGGTCGCAAGGGCCTGAATGAGAGGAATGCAGTTCTGCGTCGAAACCAATTTTTGCCATGATAGAAGGACACTATTAGGTAGTTATGTATCCGCTTATGTTAGTTTTGTGAGGGCTTCCCATTGTGTTGTTCAGCCTGCGCAATTTGTATGCACCAACTGGCATGTCTCAGACCAACTTGTGGGTATTGCAGCCGCACAAAAGGGGTCCCCAATTTGACCGCCCCACGTGTACTATATTTCACAAGGCATCAGTCTTGCAATCAGACCCGTTCATTCAATGTGTATCGCGAGACATCTGCAAAATGCGTTGCCTGCTCTGGAATGAGTAAACAGTTTGAGGGTTGTGATCGCTTACCTGCTAGGCATTTGTGCTGAAATCTTTGTGGGCTAAGCCCTGAGGATTGCGATTCAAGGACTTCAAGGCATCCAGGTTTGAGGCTTTCCAACTGTCCCATTGAGACCGTTTCTGGTCAATCCACCAACTCAGCCTTGGGGGGCACTCAGGCCTCAAAACAAATGGGAGCGGCCCCAATCCACGCAGCCCGGGATCCCCTAGTCTCCTTTGCGCTTTTTGCTGCGAGTTTTACACCCACTGGCATTTCACCAATGCAAAAGCGATTTGGCCACCTGTTTCTTTTGCTTTCTCTTGCAAGAGGAGCCTGGGGGGGGCGCCAAGGTGGATATGGCCCAGCGGTTGCGGACCGGGGCTCTGAGGATAGCTGTTCCTGCCGGGCGATTTGCTTTCCGGTCGCCTGGATGTTCTACGTGTTCCCAGCGCGAGCCCTGGAGTTCAGCGGGAACCGAGTCGGAACGAGCCATGCGGTCTTGATACAGCTGGAAGGCCCCCAATGCAGACGGACAGTGTGTGTGCAAATCGTGAAGTGTGGGCCAATCCACGTGGATCGCAGGAAATAGAAGCGTTCGAGCAAGAAAGACTTTACAGGGGTCCCTTTACTTTTGTTCAACCCTGCAAGGTGAGACGTGTTGCATGAGATGTTGCATCGAGCGAAACAATGCAGTCTGCTCGGCAAGCCCAACGAGACGCTCCAGGCAACGATGCGGAAGGACAGTTGCAGCTCCAATCGCTCCAATTCGCAAATGCCTGGGGCCGCTGAGCCCTGTCAAGTCGTAGCAGAATCGAAAGAAACCCAGGTGATCAGTTCCTTTGAAGTGTAATCAATTAAAGGTTCCCCCCGGAAAAAAAAGCACACACACACATGCCTGGTAACGGCACATGTCCGCGGGCGCCCGAGGTCCTACCCGAGAACGTGTGGGGCGGGGCAGTGGGGCACCTCGGCGTGCATCGAGCTCTTCCCTCTTAGGGTCTGCCATGTTTTGGGTCGAAACCGGTGATCCCGTGGGATGGTTGCGAAATCCAGGAATCGCTCCACGAAATGAATCCATGGTTGAAACCGTAACGTGTGTTGGTATGTGCCGGGGTAATCGAATCATCATTCCAGGGTTTCTTAGGTGCAGGATTTCGTCCATCCACAGTAGGGCAAAGATGACCCAGAGACCTCATCCATTCTCAATTCCCACCGTTGGACTGTCAAAGAAAGACACCCATTTTGGCAATCTACACTGCACTGTTGGATGCTCCAAAGGCACCAATCGCCAGGTTTCAAAGGGACGAAGAGAGAATCATGTAGGCACTGGACAAAATACCGGGAACCGCGGAAGAAAACAACTTGGGACCAATTTTCGCCTAAGGCCATCCGTGTGACCCGGAAAATCCGAACCTTGAAACGTTTCTTCCCATTTCAGGATATGCGGCTGGGCTCAAATGTGACGAGGCACAACCCCTCACCTCCCCTTTGAATCCAACGATTTTGGGTTTCCCAATCCTATGTTGAGACAAGCCCCAATACTGCACGTCAACAAGGCAAGGCCCATGTCATCTTGTGTGGCAGCGAATACGATATCGGCTGTCGCGGCGCAAATACCGCGTTAAGGTTTGGGCGGGGTTGACACGGGGAGTTTCATGGAATTTGTCTTGTCAGATAGGCAAGATATCCCTTTAGGGAAGCCGCAGACCTTCACACTCAGCGCAATCTGCACCCAAGGTGCACGGGTTGATATGTCTATGTCTGCAATGGCCTACATTTGCGGCACCTGGTTTGCGCAGTGTAGGAATGCCTCCCAAGTCACCAGTGAAGTCCTCTAGACAAGTTTCAGTGAGGTTTCTTGTGCCAGCAAAGCATCACCCCCACCAACATGGCCATCATACAGCTTCGCCCTTGACATAGGCCAGCTGGATTTGTGGCTTTCTGTATAGCATGCAGTAGTCAGAGATGATTGACTTGCTCATTGCAGGCAGCCAAGGGCAAATCCAAAAGCTGCCGTCAGGCAGATATAAGGTATATGATTAACATCCCAAGCATCGTTTGCTAACCACCAACAGCTAGTGTCGCTCTTACTTCTGTTTGGTCAGATACAATTCAAGAAGAGCGCGTCATGCCCCAAGATCAAAACTGATTGGCCTTGAGCTTGACGCTTGGCCTGGGACACACATATCACGTACCGAAATTGGTTCACACCCACTGCCCAGTGAACGGGCGCCGTTTGAGCCACAGTCAAAAATCGGGTAGATGAAGGTTGGCGCGGGATAGTCCCAACCATAAATGGACGGAGCCGCCTTTTTTACTTTACATGCTTCTGGGTCAGCCATTATATTATCAGATTTTGATTCTAACTCATTTGGGTAAGGGTCAAAATTAAACCACCGGGGGACCGCAGGGTTTCGTCCTTCTTTCCATTTACGAAGGTTCTATTTTGGGTACCCTTCCTCCAACTAACATGGCAACTGACAGGGGCTCCCTTCAAAAGGAAATGAATCTTGCAGGTACCTCCCCACAGGTGTTATGTTAGTTGGACTTCCAGGTACCTCCCCACAGGTATGTTAGTTGGAGGAAGGGTACATATTTTTCTTGACCCGCACCCATTATTGCCCTCCCTCCAACAATCATGGAAGCTGACAGGAGGGTTTTGGAAGACTACCGTCCTTTTGGGGAAGCCCCATGTCCACTTCCTGATTGTTGGAGGGTGTGTACCCAGGTTTTGATCATATATCTCATTTGTTGCAAACTTCTTGGGGCTTTTTGGGTACATCTTTTTTGCGCCCCGCACCCCTTCGCAAAAAAAACAAAACAATCTTTCGGCGACAGGTACTTCTGCCTGGGCACGCACCACCACACCCCGGTGGACCGGATGTACGCGGGGGGCAACCGCCTGGTGGAGTTCCTGGGCATGGCCTGGCGCCGCCCGGAAGACCTGCACGGCGACGAGGCGAGCTTTCGCCGGTTTCGCCGGTGCCGGTGCCGGTTTTAGTGGGAGCGGTGGTGGTTGCGTGGCTGCTAGTGGCTTGGATCCTTAGACTTTCACTTTTCGGGAAATCACGGGGTTTTCCACTATCAAAAACCCCAAAAGTGAAACTTCTTGCGGGGGGGTCAATAGCAACCAAGTTTTGGGGGTTTGGTGGATGCTTTGAGGGGGTTTGTGGTTTGGGGGAAGTGGGTTTAGGGTTTGGGATGTGCGGAGATGCATTCTTCAGTTTTTTTTTTTTTTTTTTTTTTTTTTTTTTTTTTTTTTTTTTCTGGCGAGGGAAGGGAAGTGGGGGGAAGTGGGGGGAGGAGGGTCGGCTGTTCTTGCATAAGTTGGCCAGGTCCCTTTGAGGGGAGATCAGAGGGAGATTCTTTGAACAAGAACATGGGTAATGGGTGAAGACATGGGAAGAGACTAAGCCAGTTTGATCGCTTGCTGTCGTTGTTTGAAAGCAAACTCACATGAGATCAACCGTTTGGAGGGTCCTGCCCATCTGCGCCATGTTCTAGGAATGTGTCACTGAATGGGAAGGCTTCAGAGAGAGTGTAAGTTGCGCTCAAGGCTGGGCGTATGCGAAACGTGGGAGGCACTCATGTCCGGGTATGCTTCCATGTGCCTGAGTGAAGTAATTATACAGTAGCACATAGCCAGGAGCTTGAATGGGGTTTCTTATTCTTGGCTGGCGCAGCAAGATGATTCAGCCAGTTTGTGTTTCATAGGTTGAGACAGATTTGAGTGGGGAAGGTGTTTGGTTGTACATTTGTGTACGAGGCAAGTGGATGTGCGCGTGTGTGCATGGTTCTTGAGGCATGTTATATCGCAATGTTTCACATAAATGATGGTTGGTGGACATGAATCCCCGCCACCAAAGGTTACCCTACTGTGGATGGACGAACTCCTGCACCACCCAAGCAACCATGGAATGATGTGTCCCCTGTAAATACCCAGCAAACCTTATGGTGTCAACCATGGTTTCAAAGTGGTGCACCATGGAATGATGAGTGTTTCCTGCAATACCAACCAACCTCATGGTTTCAACCATGGTTTCATTTCGTGACCGGTTTCGGGATTTCGTAGCCAGCCACACCGGTTTCGTGCCAACGACTTGGGCCGTTTGCTCCTTATCCGAAGCTGAGCTCGCAGGACTGGAGGAGCCGAGTCTATGACTTCCTGGCAGGGGAGGCTTCTCCGGCGCCGTCACAGGCGGGCGGAGCGGGGACAGCTGGGTGTAAGGGTATACGTTACTCCCGCAGATTCGAACGGTAGAACGCATAAAGGAGACCTTACTTGAAACATGGGTGGCCTATCCATGTGCCGCTTGTTTGCCCATGTGTGCCACTTGTTGGCACATACATCCCCATGGTCTCATACAAGAGCTTGTCAGGGGGGTTTTAAATTTAGATAGCAAGTCATCTAGATTGGGACCCGTTGCCCTCCTACAATCATCGCCAGGAAATAGTCTTCCAAGCCCTCCCGTTAGCTTTCACTTCCCGTTGAAGGGAGGGCAAGCATAGGAAGATGGCCGGATGTGCTTCATGGCCAGTCGCAAAAAATCAGGCAGGCCCAGGATGCTTCAATTTGCATCAAAGCTTCCAGATGCACCGAGCCCCATCTATCCTTTGCCTTGAAAGTCCCAAGCAGGAACTCCCATCCTCTGGCTCCCCTTGAGGTGGTCCTGCCGGTGCACGTGAGGGAGGATGACGCTCACGCTCGTTTGCTGGATGAGTACTTGGAGGATGGCAAGCAGGCGGAAGCTTTCGAAACATGCGGACTTGAGACACGTTGTGCCTTAGACACGCCTGGACCTTGTTAATTCGCCTGCCTGTATTTCTGTCGCTCGGTTGGTCGGTCAGTTCTGGTTGGTTTGTTCCATTGCTGTGATGTAGCAAACATGCCGCACAATTTGGTTGAAGGCCATGAACAGCAAAACAACCACACTTGCTGCCAGCAGGGAATGAGGGAATGACCCCAACAAACCCATCCCTTTGTGGTGTCCTAGGGCACGGGTTCCTTCCCTCATTCCCCACCTATCGCACCATGCGGTCGTCCGTTGCGCCAAGCCTTGGATGTTCAGGTCTTGCAAGTCGGCCTGGCACGAGCGGTGATCCTGCAGCGGCCCCTGGAGAGGGGAAGAGACCGGCGCCTTGGCTTTTGGAGGTCGAAAACGGGGTGTGAATTTTAAGAAGGGACCCTTCTGATGGACATCACCTGGGTAGGGATATATGTTCACCAACCGATTGGGAGGGGGGTCCTCATTAAACTTCGGAGCCGAATCTCTTTGGGACCTCTTACTTGGATGAAATCAGAGTCAGCTTTGGGGCCAGGAGCCCCAAGTCTGTAAAATAGATAGAGAGCCTGGAGGTGGCTTTGGTTGCATTCCTAACCTGCCAGCTAAGCGGGGTAGATGTTCATGTTAGAGACAGCACTGGAGGAATGTCGAGGAGAGTGTTAAGTGTTAGCATCGCGAGAAAGAAAGCTGAGAGAAGTCTGGATGTTCATTTGGGAGTATATCTTCACACAACACCGAAAAACCTGACACCCCCCCAAAAAAAACAAAAGAAGAAGAAGGACAATACAAAAAACAATAAATCTCTCTTTCAATCAAGTGGTGATTTTTCGGCTTTGCCTTCTTGGCCTTTCTAGGGCCCAGTGAGGAGCGCCAAAAAGGGTTTGTCCTGTAGACGTCGGTCAACTGTCCATGCCCTCAGTTGGGTTAAGAGTTGATCCACAGTCAATTGCCGACAGGTTATTCACCACGCCGCTCGTTTGAGTGTGATATGGTTTGGCTTGGGCTTTGTTTGACGTTGGTCTGGTTTGCCTTGGCTTGGATGGCTCGGATGTGGCTCAATTTGGTTGAGCGTTTAGCTCGTTTGCCTCGTTTTGATCTTTTATTGACTTGTCATGTGTGATGATGTCTCACTAGGAGGTGCCTGAGCATTGTAAGTTCGGCTGAGCCGCTCTTGAACAGTTGGGCTCTCAAGCAAACCAAAAAATCAGATTCATTGGCTCCATACGCACACTTGAAGGACTGAGATCCGAGAAGGCGCCATGGCTTTTCATCGGCTCCTGGACCTCCTCCGTTTTCCCTCTTCCCAGATGAGCAGTTGAATCTATTTTTTCTCATATTTGCCTTACAAGCGGATAGAACGCTTGATGTTCCAGAAGCCTCTAAATGTGAAAACTCTGGCACGAGGGTGCAGGAGGTCGCAAGCCACCCTGTCGGGAATGGGCTTGCGAGTTGTCAGGTGTGTGCCATCTTCCTTTGATGATTACTTGCAGCTGCTTGCCTGCGATTTTACGATGAGTGCGCGGGGGTGTCCTTGCTTTCGAGTCCAGCCCGAAGGTTGCCGCTTTTCACTTTGGCTTCTGAGAAGGAGGCGGTAATAAAACGCCGGCTTGTCAATTCGCATTGCATTTCCCATCCAGGGTATCGCACGTACGCCTAGTTGCTCGGGCCATGGTCGCAGCAACTGGTCGCGTGGGGTTTAAACAAAGGGATGAAAGGCAATTTAACCGATATTAGATTTTGATTCGATTTGCACTTGTGCATTTTTTAATTATACAAATATAGAGTGTATATATATATATATAGAAATAAACTTGGCCTGTGCTAGGTTGAGGGGTTGAGGGACAGATGAGGACGAGTTCAAGTATTTTGGATGGCGGTTCACTGTGTTTTTCAAGGTCGATGTTTGTTTGCCACGGATCTGGCAGTTCGCACGAGAGCCGTGCAGATCCCACTGGCCATCAGGACTGCTGTTAATGTTTCCTGTGGCCTTTGGGTGTGTCCTTCTTGGAGTTGGTACCCCTTTTGGCTGGTTTTAAAGGGAGGCCACAAGGAAAACCCACTCTTTTGGGGGCCGCAAACAAGACATACAGTTTGTTTCTTTGGATTGTGCCTTTCTATCAGATTTACTTTGCTTCAAGGGGGAGGTTCTTGCATTTGGCTCATCGGCCTTGCAACTTGGAGTTGGGCATTCCTCCTCTCGAATTGAACTTGCAAAGGCCAGCAACCGAGGTTAAGTACTGCAACGCTCAGATTGTGGCAACATGGGTCACATGTTTCCTCGCGTCTTTTAAACTGGAGCAGCGAGCCTTGGATTTCCAAATTCTCAGGAACATTTGCTGGATTTGCCGGGAGGATGCTGAAGAGTGGGATGCTCGGCAGGCACTTGCGGCTCCACATGACACCAGTGCAATATGCAAAGCACGAGCTGTGTAGGTATTAATCAGTTTTTTGTTTAAATGGATTTCACTTAATTACTCACTGTAAGTGTCAATAAGTGTTGATTTTGTTGCTTTAATTGGAGCCACATTAGTGTCCAGAATGTGGTTTGTTCACTTTTACAGAGATCAACCACCTACCGGCGAGGGGGCAATTGTCCAAATGTATGAAGCTATTGACTCTTCACTTGGCCTGACTTTACCCGACTCTAGTGTTGGCTTCACCTCGCTTGACTTGGCTGGTCTTGACCCCAGTTGACCAGGCTTGACTTATACTTGATTTTGAGTCAAGGCGTGACCGGACTTTACTTCATGGCTCTTCACGCGAGACCGCGCTTGATCCGACTTGACTCGGCTTGCTTTGACTTCAAATATACTGCCCTGCAACTTGAATTGACCATACTGGCGCGACTTCATTGTTTGGAACATGACCTCGCTTGATTTTCGTCTGAACTTGACTTTGCTTCAGTTGACTGGACTCTACGCCGCACTTGTCCCAACTTGACGTTACTTGCTTTGACTTCACTCAAAGTTTACTTGACTTGACCAGGTTCGACTCGAACTTAATCAAATCTGCCTCACTTTGCAGGACACTGTTTATTTGATACAACATACAAGCATGTCCTTCATGAAAATGCTTGCTTCGAATTTACTTTCATTGACTGTGCTCCGTGCAAATGCGAGCATTGCACGACAACAGTTGCAGATGTTCATCGCTGACTGAGAACACACGGGTTGCGCAAGTGAGTCAAACGGGAGACGAATCGCTCGACATCCCATTTTCGTTTCTCACGATTTGGCCCCCTTTAAAGCTAGCAACACTTGGCTTTGTTACGGGCAAGGGTTGGCTCTGGGTGGGACGATGGGAAGCCCCCGAACGGAGAGTTACCCCCAGAAACACCGCAGGCCACGTCAGCTTTTCTTTTTCACACTTCCGCCTTGGCGTGTGGCACCAAAATCCGATGGCCTGGGGCATTTGAGCCCGTCGCTAAACAAAGCCTGAGGACATGTGGCTGTCGTGCCACCACATCTTCTGCAGCCGCTGCTCCAGTCAGATGCTGGTGCGGCGCATGCCCTGCCCCTTGTGCCGGGTGGCCTCTGGCACGGTGCTGCGAGGCGCGACACGGGGATCCATCCGCCAGCCCCGCGCTCTTTGGCGGGCTGGGATCACGGGGGATGACTATCGTCAAGGCAACCACAAGAGGACCCCTGTATATGAGAAGCCGTGACCATCTTCTTCCACCGGCAGCGTGACCGTGGCGTTACTTGAAATGCGGCAGTCGAATCTGCCTTGCTCGAGTGGCTAAGAAATTATCAAAGTTAGATCCCATTTGCTGGCCGAATCCGGGAGGGGGCACTTCTCATGCTTCTCTTTGCCCCTCGAATGATGATGCCATGTGATGATATGCGACGACCATGTCAATGCACGTCGGCGCGTCCTAGACTCGGGTGACTGGTTTGCCATGGTTTGCAATTGCGCCACTATCCACGAGAGGTTCCTTTGTCAGGCGACCCCCTACATTCCAGCTCTGAATATGTCATGCACCCTCCCACGTTCTAGTAGATTTTGAAGTTTGGCTGCTGGTCTTGCAACCTGACCGGAAATTCGGCAGTGGGGTCATCATGAAGGTTGTTTGAAGGAAACCGACGGAACCCGTCTGGACAGCCATGGTTAGGGGTTCCTGAATTTGACGCGCACACACACACATACATCACAATTGTATTTGTTCAGTGTGGACGAGGCTGTGAGAAGGGCTGGTTCTTTCCGAGAGGCTTGGGCAAGGAACGAGCAATCAAAGCCATTTGAGACGCTTCAAATAACTTAGCTGGGGTTGCGCAAGTGCAAAGCACACATTGTGGTAAGAAATTGGAGTCTTTGGCTGGACATCGCTGTTTGTCCCTGGCACGCTTGGTTGGCAAACGTCAATTCCCTGGGCTGGGCCACTCGTCTTGGTGCACGTGGAGTATGACCCATCAGTGATCTCCGGTCTCCATGTCCCTCCCCCCCCCTGACAGGAACCCAGGCGCTTCCGAGGCAATTTCGGCAGGTGCGGGCGGGCGGGGCCGCCGGGCTGCAGGGTTGGGAGGTTGAAACTGAGAAACTTTAGCCGTTCGCCAGCTAGAGTGGTCAAACTGTGTTGATCAACGCGGCAATTGTGCGTGAGTATCGGCATATAGTTCCGGCACAGTCCCTCAAGGTCAAGAAGCGTGCTTGCATCATGGTTGATGCATTTCCTGCACATTATCATTGCCCGCAACCAAGATCTTCAGGGAGGTTTGACAGAAATATGCTGAAGCCAGTCACGTGTTGACGGCCACTCACACAAATTGCCTGTTGTTGGCGGATTCCTTATTCCGCTTTTCGGTGATTCATTTGGTGGAGTAAGGGGTACTTACCTCCGAACGTGGGTGGTCCATCACAGTGATCGGCGCCAGGATCTTGCAGATCGAGGCGGGCGAGTCGATGACTCGAGCAAATCCAATCCCCAAGTCAGGTAGATGGTGGTCAAGACATTTGCCATGCAATGAAAGCAATCCTTTGACGGGCTGATGATTGTCCCTAACATGTGTTGTAATTAACCCTAGCACATCTGACTTTACATGATCTAGGCGAGACACTGGCGTAGCCAGGCAAGACACTCCCGAATTTGACATCATCGCGTTGCCCCCAACATGTCTTGAGGAAGTCAGTTTTAGCCATTGTAGCACCAGCGTGAATTCTTCAAGAGAGTGAGAGAGAGATGTTTTGATCCCCGCAGGACAATTCACCAGCGACAGCTGGCTGAACACAAGTGCCACATGGACCTGGAAGGTTCCAAACCTTTGTGAGAATCGGCTTGAGGACTTGAGGCGACAGGCTCCGCCTCACAGGCCTTTTGCAAGTCAATGGCACCTAGTTTCGGGGTTCGGTGCCGCAAACATACTGTGGATGAACGAAATCCATTTCGCACCACCGTTCAGAAACCCTGGTTTCAAGCTGATGATTCCCTTAGTAAATACCAACAAGCAATGGTCTCCCATGGTTTCAAGGTGGTGCGATATGGATTTCGTCCATCAGGAGTCACCCGCGAAAAGGATTCCCGGGCAACTGGGCTTGCGACTTCCTAGGACGGCAGGTCCTATGGCTCAAGCATTGATGTGTTGGGCAACGAGAATGATGTGTTTATCCTTGGTTTCCTTTGGAGCATTTTTCCAGGGAGGGGCTCAAATTCTAGAAGCCTATAGATGCTTTGTGTAATATAATCTTGTAAAACCTAGTTCTGCTTTGAACAGTGCCTTCAATACTCTATTGATATCTAGCACTTTGTTCAGCAGCGTCACACCTGTTTTTGAGGAGAGGGTCAAACTTCATCGAGTCACAGTTTTGGGCAAGGCAAGGGTCGGAGATTAGTCGCTGCCCGCTTGATCCTTTGCCTAGCTTGCTGCTGCTCAGAAGGGAATGACCTTCCGGGTTTTGGGAATGAACCTGGGAATGCCCTTAAAGGAAACCAAATCAGGGATGGTCATTCTCTGTCATTTCATTTCTCATGCCCTGCCTATCGAACCAGCAAGACCCAACCCCAGAAATTCGGGAGCTCGGGTTGCGGCTCGCCAGGCCACACAGCCCGACAGGCCAGTGCCCAGCGATCGGCAGACGGAAGCCTCCTGGGGTGAGACCAATTGGACCGAAACTGTCCACGTTCAAAGAGAAAGCCAACGTGGCACCATTTGAGGGAGCTTGTTAATGTGGCATGGGAACCGACCAGGTTGTGCCGTGGGCGCTTGAGCCTTCGGCAGCTCCAAGAAATTCGAGGTAATTGTAGTTCGCTTCCAGGTAACATTAATGGATGTTTTGTTTCGTGGGAGTTCGAGTGACCGTTTTCCTTATGGCTTGCCTTGTTACCAGGTCCTTTTGACCACCGTGAGTGGGGACGCAGCTTCGTTGCCCTCTTTCAAAGAGCCAAGCATAGTTATGGGGGTCAAGACGGTTCGGCCGCCAAAGAGTTTAGTGTTGTCTTCAGCTTGTAAAAAGCTGGTTCTTGGATTCCAAGATATGCCAAGCGCTGACAGATGCTGGTGAATTCGAGGATGCCTACTGGCACTCAAGCTCCGACCCTGGCTTGCTTGTTACCAATGAATAAAGCTGGGAAATCATTTGTTTGGGGCGATGTTCAAGGAGTTTCATTGGATTTGAACAAGTTCACAGGTTTGAACACCTCAAGCAGCCCCAACGGATCGGCGGATCCGGCACGTGGTGATGTGCGAATGTTTGACGGCCGTTGCTTGCAAGCCATTCGAAGGGACATTGCCGCGGCCAGGACGCTGTCAGCCCCGTGCCGCCGTTGCCAAAGGCTGGAGCTACCGCTTGACTGGTTGACTGGTTGGTGGTATGTTAGTTCTAAAACCATTCCAACAAAGTCCCTTGAGGTCGGTTCCATCAATGAAACACTGCCTGGGGTCCCAAGCTTTGAGACGCCGGACTTGCCGAAAGTCGGGCATTGTTTTGTGCATAGAGCAAACCGGGCAAGACGCTTCTGTCTAGGAAGTCAGAAGAACTTTCATGGCGCACCCACGGCACTTTCCAACTGGCCTGCGAGCGCTGTGTGGAAGCACGCGCAAATCAACATACAGAAAGTGCAAATGTGCGTCGCGGCACCTGCAATCGCCAAGCCTAGCTTTGTCGGAGCAGGTGCGGCCACCAGACGCGAGCGTTGTTTGGCTGCCTTGGTTCGGTGAACCATTTGCTGACTTTTCGTTGGGATGACCTGAAGCAACTGTGCTTGTTTGTGGTTTTCAGTTGGCTTGCGGAGCTCTCCTGTGCACTTTCGGGGGTCAGCAAACACTTGCCAATTGCCATTCTTGCGGTTTGAGCGATGCTGACTCTCGTGAGTCGACCCTCCGGAACGCATTTGTTTTGGTTCGATTTCCAGTTTGCTCGCGGAGCTCTCTGCCGTTCTCCGCACTTCGCAAGTGCAGCCTTTTCCCGTCAGCTCTCTGCTCTTATGGCTCTCTGATTCCAAATGGTGAGCAGAACGAAAAAACTTCTCAGCTCCTGCACCGACATGCGCAATTGACCCATTGCCAGGCGAAGGCTGGGGAGATCGAGCTCCGATCGGTGCGAGCCCCAAGGGCCTAGGTCTCCCGGCTGGTGGTTTGAAGGGAGGCGCCAAGGAGCTGGGAGTATCCAAATTGGCCACTGAATAGAGGGATCCTTGTGGAGCTAAGTCAGGAGTTCTGCAAGGGACTGGTGGAATGTGGATGGACATAAGTCTCCACGGCAAAAATGACAAGATGTCCCTCAAAGGGTACCTTACGAAGATTTACACATTAATTTAGATTCTCGCGGCTCAGCGAGAGGGCTTTCCAAGTGAGCCGATCAACGCTTTTGCCGCACAGTTGGGCAAATTGCAGCTGGTTAGCGGACAAGGCACAGTTCTTTTGTGCCCCAAGAGAGATGTCAGAGGTCCAAGTTGATCATTCTAAGAGTTGACAACCCAGCCAAGAGGGTGTTCAATAACCCAGCCAAAGGGGGATGGACACCACACCACCTGGTCCAGAGGCAACCGAAGAGAACGGTCCCGCCAAGGATCCATCGCCAATGGCTGACAGGCGCGAGGGCTTTTTGGTTCAAGCACACTTTCGCGGGTGTTGAGATTTGTTCGAGGGTTTGTTTCAGTCCAGAAATTGGTGGGCCAGGAATCATGTCCGTGGCCAGAAGTTAGAGACAGATCTGGAATTTGAAGGGACACCAGTGCGGAGGGCCCTGTGATCTTGACACGTTTGCGCATCATCTTCGAATCGGAATTGAACTGCTCTATCGTTGCTGGTGAAATTGGCTCCATCACTTGGCCAATCTCAAAGTCAACGCTAAGAGCCAGGTAGGAACGGAAGCCAGTTTCAAACAGAATCAGCCTCTCATTTTCGGAAGTCCACGAATTATAAATTTGTTTGCTCCTTTTCATGCCAAGTAGGCTCCAGCAGCAACATATTATGCTTGTCGATGTTCTGCTCATTTGCAAATGGAGCCATTTCAAAAACAAAACCCTCCCGACCAGCTTCCTGCAGTTTCCATTCAAATCATTCTGAATTGAGGGCCTACGATCTGTTTCTCACTAGAATGGCATTAATTCAATCTGCAAAAAGTGAAGCTGAACTGCAGATATTGCTTTACACAAGCTCAGATTCGCCAACCGTGATCGTGAAGAAGGCCTGCTTCAGAACAGGTTCGGTGCGCCAGAGCTGTTCACAGGCGTTTCACGCAGTAAATCTGCAGATGCCTCGCGGATTCTCCTTTTCGGGTTGGCGGGTTGCCCACCAGGCAGGCAGCGACAAAACAAGGGACCTCTTGGCAGCTGCTCCGCCTTCGGACGTGTATCGGCTGGTGCTTGACTTGTGGTGCTCTTGATTCGTCAAGCTGTCTGGATTAGTCGAACTTGGGGTGCTCTTGACTTTTCTTGTTTGCTCAGACTTGTGGTTTGAATAATCTGAGCTCTTGATTTGAACGCTACTTGTTGATGGCACGCAAGTTGTAATGCTTTGCCTGGTAGGCTGCAACTGCATCGCACGCGAACAGCAGCTTGGCGAGCATGATAACTTGATTCATCTTGTTTCACTGGACATGCACGATTCCTTGAATTTCCAACATTTTATTGATGCGAGGATCAACTAGCATATCTCACGAATGACGCCTGTAATCATTAGCTCAAATCAACCAATAGCTATGCATGTTCTCAGATTTCCTCGGCAGCACAAATGTGTCACCTACGGACCTACTGTCACCCACTTGCACAACCCCACTTAGCAAGTGGTCGACATAATCCTGATGAATAAGTCCCCAAGCGGACTGGAATGACCAAGGCTGAGATGTCAAGCCCGGGAACCCTCGTGGCGGTTTCATGTAGGGCCCCTTAGTATCACACATCCGTTTGTCTTCTCCAGCATTGGTTGAGTGACAGTTGATCTTGATTTGGGTCCTGTGTGGAGCAAGAATTGGTTGGTTGACTGAATTGACAGATCCATTTGAATCCCAAATTCGGATCCAACCTTAGGCGCCTGCCGCGGCAGTGCCATCGCCGTCCTCGTCGGTGTCATCTCCGCCGTCGCCCGCAAAGTCCCCGGCGAAGGCAAAGGCGGTGGCCAAGTCCCCGACCACGTTGCAGCCCCCCCCGGCGGCAGCTCAGAAAGGAAGCGATTTCTTGCATTTGTCTTTTCTGGTAAGTGTGGGTTGCAACCAGTGGGTTGCTATGGCCACTGGGCATCTGAGTGGTTATTGTGGGGCACATGGATTTTGCAGGATTCTAAACCGGGGTCCCATACCTTTGCTGAGGCCATGCCGATCATCGTGCCGCGGTCTGCGCGCACACCCCCTTCGTCGCCGGCGTCACCGAGCACACCTGCGCCAATGGCGCCAGCGCTGGTGCGGGCGGAGCCTCGTGCCCCACCCACCACGGCGGAGACGTCGACGCTCGTGGCGTCCCCGCTATCGGAATCGCCACCAGCAACGCTATCGCCACCGGCAACTCCAATACCAATAGAACTGCCTGCAGAAACCTCGACATCACCAACTGCCCGATCGCCATGCTCGCCGCCAGAAGTCGCAGTGCTGCCCCTTGTAGCCAAAGCTGCGGATGCTTCCTGTGGAGGTGAAGCAGAGGCGCCGAGATTGCTTGCTTGATCTGCAACGCTTGTTTGTCGGTGTCACATGTTCAGATGCACTTATTGCTAGAGGCCTGGGCAGTGTTTGGATTCCCCAGGTACGCCAAAAGGCATTGGCAGTTCACTGGAGTTGACGTATAGGTGTCCAAGTCCGGCCTTGAGCCCGGAAGGCTTCCCAAGCCTCGATTCTCCGTGTCTCACGGGGCGAGCTTGGCGAGCTTGGTAGCCACTGCCATTCGCTTGCGCATCACTGAGCATCTCCTTGCAAATGCTCCGCATGGGCGTTTTATGAAATATGCCTCCTTATGATAGCTTGACCCTTGTTTCCCTGTAAACCAGAGAGCATGTCAACTTCTCGTGACGGTCTGCCGGAATCCACCGGTCGGCGGCTATCTTTCAACATTGGACACCAGACTTGGCAAAGGCCGCAGTCGCAGCGCAGATGCAAGCCAAAATGGACTGGGGCCAACTAGGAAAACTATTCCTTAAAACACAGACATGCACGGACATGCTCTTGACCGCAGGCACAATTTCGACAGCTTGCACTTAGCCAAGGACAAAGCATGGGCACATCACTCAAGGAGACCTCGTTCTGTTCGAACTTGTCATCAACACAACATTGAATTATTGATGTCCATTTCCGAGTTTGTGAATGTGTGCATGTAATGTTGTGGCTAGGCTATGGCGGCTATAGCATAGCACCGTGTGACAGGTTACAGGTTTGCGACCTCACACATGAGGGCTCCCTTCTCGCCTGTATTTTATGTTGATGAATTATTTCGCTTCACCCAGAATATTGGGGTGTTTGTTGAAGGTTCAACTGATTCTCGAACTGTGAGGGCTGGCTCTTACAGTTTGCCTCCCAAGAAAGCTGGGCCCTTGAAGCCTTCTACGCTGCGCTCCGGGTTTGGCCCCACCCCTCTGCGGCTTTGCGGCGTAGGCGGCAGCCGCCCGCGCCCTTGGCGCCATTTGCCCGCCGGGGCTGCGAAGGCTGCGAGGCTTCAGCACCAGCACCGCGGGCAGCGCTCTGCCGAAGTCGGCGAAGTCGGCGAAGTCGGCGTCGGCGTGCCGGGTGCAGGCGGCCCGGAGGGCGAAGGTCCAAATTGGGCAAAGGGCAATCTGGGAATAGACCTGGGAGGTTGGAGTGTGCTGGGATCCCCAAACTGTTTGTCTGCAGTTTCGAGACCCTGGGGAAGCCGACTTTGTCGCTTGTGGTGCAGAGTCTCGAGGGTTCGAATCCAGCCCACTGCTTGGAATCTCCAGCGAAGGGTCTACCCGTTGGTGGTGGACAGGATGCCGTTTAGATGGTAGTCTTTCAACATCCTCCCGTCAGCTTCCTTGATGCTGGGCTTCAACTTGCCGGGGGGTTCTATAGGAGCCGCCAGCCGCAGTGTTGACCATGGGAGTGGAACTCTGGAACTCCCTCAAAAATGCGAAGCGATCAGGCGCAAGGGTGTTTCCAAGACTGGCCAGCGCATTTGTGCCATGGCTGATGGCCCGAGCGGGCGTTTGTAAACAGCTGAGTCATCATGCGACATTAGCCAAGGATTTGAAGTTGTCAAGTGGCCATGGGTGCAAATCCAAATCGTACCCCCAGTGAACATCCCAATCCAACCACTAAAATAAGGTTCTCAACTGGGTGGTGGATTCACCGAAAACCCCAAACTGGAAAACCCAAAACGGTAGTAACAACCACAGCCAAGTGGACATGTTTCATTTCTGGCGAGTGTTGGGGATGTATCCACTCCTTCGGAGCGCTGAATGAGCTTCAGCCCTGCCAGCCTTGCCATCCGTCGGTTTGTTGCCGGAGGCGGCGTCTCTCAATCCACGCCCTGCTGGGGATCCATTGAGTTTCTTCATGTAGGACCAAAATGCGTGAGCTTACCAAGCTTGGTCAAGTTACAATGAGTTCCGCCTCCAATAGTCTAGTCTACAAAAGGCCTTCTCAAGTGCCTGCCCATGCAATACATAGACCATCGCAGTCGGGTCTTTAGCACACCAAAGACCTATTCCCTCGCCGCAAGCGCAGTTTGTGCTCCTTCGTTTGGCGACTTCAAATGGAATACGTTGTTGTAGACAAAGCAGCATTGGTCTCTATCCTTTCTTGGGTTTGGCTCCGTCGAGACGAGCCCATTTGGATCTGCCAATCTGTCAGCAGGCTCAGCAATGGGAGACCTGTGCCTGGGCTAAAATATTTTGCCAGTTGGGGGGTGAATGTCCGAAACTGCAGTTGCTTCTCTTTCAGCTACCCTTTGGGGCCCCGGGTGACTTTGATGCTGCGGGTCACAAGCCATGTTTGCGCCGGTCTGCACGCCTTCCGGAGGCAGTGGACGTTGTGCAGCCACAGGCTGGGAGACTCGCCGCCGGTCTTCACACATCAGAAACGTTTGCTCAGATCGGCAAGCAATGGAGCCACACTCAGAACCGGGTACGTTTACTCGTACCACAGATGCCACAGAAGCAGCTACAGTAAGGCCACAAGCACTTGTTGCTTGAGTTGGCCAAGTTGGCGCAGAGATGTGCCTGAAGCCCGTTTGTTTTCGTCCGGCCTTTGCCTTCGAAGTGTGCTTCTTCAATGGAAATTGGCTACAAACTTGTTGTCATGGTAAACGTGGGCCTTTTGCCCGAGTTGTTCACTTTCACCAAGCAAGTCATTATGAAAGCCTGGTCTACCCACAACCGTGTAAAGATTAACCAGGCTCCCGCCTGCTGCCGCCGACCCTCGGCGCATTAAGGGAAAAGTCACAAGGACCGGTCCTGAAACACGTCCGCAAACCCAGGGACCACTTATAAGATTTTCTACCACCACAAACAAGGATTAACGGAAAAGTCAGAAATATGGCAGCTAGTCCGTTAATTGCCGCTTGGGCCGGCTTGCGCCCAAGTCACTTCGAGTTGGCCCGGGAGCAGTCGCCTGTCCCGGGTCGCCCTGAAACTGGCCCTCCCGAAGCTGCCCCGGCGACAGTGGCCCTAGTGGCCCTGGACCGGTCGCTGGCAGTAGATCCAGGGATCCTCTACTACCACAAGGATTAGCGGAAAAGTCAGACAGGCGGCAGCTCGTCCGTCAATGACCGCACGGGCCGGCTCGCGCCCAAGTCACGTTGAGCTGGTCCTAGAAACAAGGCCGTCGGTGCCCCTCAACCGGTCGCAGGGAGGGACTGGGACTTGGGACCCTGTCCGGTCCTGAAACACGGGTGCCAGTCCGGAAACAGCGACACTGAAAAAACAGGTGTCTGGAGCTGTTTGAGGTGGCACCGGGTTTCTGCAGCGGTTTGAAGTGGGATCCGATACCAGCGGCTGGGACCGGACCAGTCCTGAAAGCGGTCCTGGCCGGGACCAGTCCCAGGATCAGTCCCGCAAACCTGGGTCCCAGACCGGTCCTGGGACCAGTCCCACAGGACCGGTCCCAGGACCGGTCCCAGGACTGGTCCCAGGACCGGTCCTGGGAATCCACTTTTTGTACTTTCGGGCGTGCTCCTCAGGGACCATCATTGATTTCAATCACTTCCAGTTGCACCCCACGCCGGTCCCCTCTGCAGGAGGCTGGGACGGGAGGCAGAGGGTCGGCGGATTCTATAGTTGCGATTGTCCGTGATTACCCTACCTCACCCCACCCCACCTCACCTCACCCCATCCCCAACCACGATGAAGTCCAGTTGCCTGTGTGAGGACGGCTGACGACAAAACAAAACAAGCACATGCCCTGGGGCCAGCATACCGGAGAGTGATAGACCCCGGCTGATAAATCAGGCGCGGAGAAAGAGTGACTCGCATGACTGACTTCAGATGGATGAACTTTGCATCTTTAGTTTGGGAGGTGTTGCTATGTTGCCCGTGCTTATAAGATGCTTTCAAGATGCTTTCAGGCCTGCTACAGGCTATACAACAACCAACGTTTAGCTGAAACACTCGTTCCACCTCAAGCATCACCGCTTGCATGGCACGGTATGTTTTTAGGCTGTGCTTTGCCTGGAGGTCTCCCAGTTAGACTCAAAAGCTATCGGGAAGATCAGTGTGGTGGGACTAGCGCAGACGTCGTTGGCTAACCTTAAGTGCGTTGGGAGGGTGGCCTTCGAGCGGTCATTTTACATGTACAAGGACAATTTCCTGAATCCAATGTACGCTTTGGCAGGCTACGTCCGACTCCAGTCTCACCTAAAGGTTAAGCATGGGCAACCGGGATAGAACCATGCAATGGAACTCCGAGATTTCCGATCTAGTGTGATGCTTTACTCGTTTGTTTGAAAAAAGGGCGTGGCTGCCAGGTTGAGGCGTTCCAGATCGCGCCGCTGCCCTTTGTGGCCGTTGCGCTGCCTGGTGCTTAGCGCGAAGAGCTGCCTCACGAATGAGGATTAAGAGCATGCGAATGCAAGTGCGGAACTGGTTGCATCGTGTTTGTTGTGAGATGATCGTAGTTAGACAGAATAGATGAATCTGGCAGCAGGTGCACTGTATACCGGCTTGACAGGCAAGCCTGTGGCTGTGGGGATGCAATTAAGCAGTTTTAAATGCAACATGCCAGTGGAGCCGCCAGAACCGGCGGGCGGAAGCCTCAAACACCATGAAGCAGCCAAGGGGGAGGCGTTGGCTTGGCAGTGCCCACGCGTGGCATGCTTGTGCGTGTTTTATTTCTGCGTTGTTCTGGTAGCTAGTGCTAGCTAACTAGCGGTATAGTAGTTCTCTAGGGAGTTTCCTGCCAGCTACCTAGCCCGCCTAGCAAAGTAGCTGATTTGCCTGCTCTCAGTTAGCTAGGTAGCTAGCTACCTCCCAAGTTAGTACGAGTTTGCTAGTCCGCTAGTTTGCGAGCTAGCCAGTTGGCTCGATAGCGAATTAGCTAGGTAGCTGGCCAGCCAAGCTTAGTTGGCTCTTTAGCGAGTTCTCGAGCTGCTTGGAGAATCGCTAGTTAGCAGGTTGGTTGTCAGTTAGCTAGCCAGCCAAGCTTAGCTGCTTGACTGTCAGCTTGCAAGCAAACTAGCGAGGTTGCCAGCTAGTTTGCAGGATTGCAAATTAGATACGCAGAATCTAGAGCTGAGCATGCTGCAGATTGTCAACCGAGTTGGTCACGCATATTTTCACCCAATTACCCACAATGGACACCTGACAGCTTCCTGTGTTATCACTCTTGAAGCATTCTATCGGACCCAAGGTTTGGCCTCTTGCTAGTTCTATTCCCTGGGCTCATGTCTTGGCCATGGCAAGGAGCAATCTTCCGACCGGGGTTTTCCCAAGCTAACACGTCCCCAGTTGAAACCTGGAGGGGGGGGTCAAAAGTTGGGGCTGTCCTTGGGCATGAAAAGCACTAAGGTAAACAGCTTACAAGAACAGGCCGTAAGCTAAACACGCAGGCGCGTCAGCGAGCATAAGCATGTTGTTTCGAGTTTCTTTGTGTAAGCTGCGTGCAAGCTCCGCATAGGCTTGGAAGCGTGCTCCTGGCCAGGTGTACTTCACGTACTGCGCTTGTACTGAAAAGCTGCGATTTACGAGCTGGAGCTGCCAAAGTGCACTTCGTGCAACTTAGTACCCCGTATTGACTCGCACTTCGAGCACTGCGATCGCACCAGAAAGGCCTCGCATAGGCTAGCAGTGTGGAAGCGTGCAAGAATATTGCTAAGCACGGCTTGCGCAAGCCTCGCGTAAACTCTGCCAGGAAGCATTTTCGCGCGTGTGCGCTCGTAAGCTGCGCGTGAGGGTCGGCGTAGGCATCCCGCTACCGCAGAGGCATCGCTTTGTTTCACTCGCGCATGGGTAGGTTGGGGTCCAGCGTGCGCCACCAAGGTCCAGGACTCCTTTGCGCATTGATGGCGCTCCTTGGCAAGCCCACGGGCTTGGATTACTGGGAGGGGTGACGGATGACCGGCAGATTGCTGATTTGTATTCATAGAACTCCCAAATGCTTGGTGGACATCATTTTTCACCCAATGTACCCAAAACGGCCAATAATTGAAGCTCAGAAACGTATCTGGTTGCTCAAACACCCAGTGTTCAATGAAGCCATAGAAATACGCTTGTATCAGCAGATAGCAGGGACTGTCATCGACGCGTGTTTGTTCCTCAGAGATTGTGGCGGTCGATGTTTTGAATGCTTCCACGCACCATATGCAGCCACATGGAGAGTGATGTGGAGGCCACAAACACGGCTGCAACATGCACCACATGTCCTGCAATTACCGTGCCAGTCTCGATTCTCCCCCAGCGGGATGTCGCAAGAGGATGAATCAATATGGTTCTGCTCGACGTACGCAGTGCCGGAACACGTGCCATTGGCTCCCGCTTCTCTCCTGCTTTGCCTGTCGGAAGTTGGGGACCTGGGGTCACGGGCCTCGCTCGGCCCAATTCGTCAATTGCCCAGGAGGTGGGGATTCTCTGCAGCAGCGCTGGCATGTTGCCGCCCAGCTCAAGCAGGCCGTTATCCCCCCCCCCCCCCAGAGGACCAAGCCTTGGTTCCCAGGAAACCAACAGGTTTTTTAAACACTAGCGCTTTGGCCCCCTGACCTAAAAGTGGGAACAGGGTCTTCTTTTGGGGCAACCGCTGCGCAGCTTTCATACCTGCCACTTGCACGTTCATACCTTGTTGCCGTTCATCCCTCGTCATAATCGCAAGACTTGTCTTGTACCTCTTCGTGCCCTGTCCAAACAATTTTACGCTCCTTTACATACCATTCAGGGGTCTCGTCTTTGGTTTCATACTCTGTTGCTCAGTTAATGCAGGGGGGTCAACAGCAACCAAGTTAAAGAGGATTATTTTGCTTGCACGGAGTCCTTTTGGTAGCCGAACAAAAACATCTTTGTTCCAAAGGAGTCCTGAAGGCTTCACAGCACAGCTTCGTGACGGTCACCACGGTTTGAAGCAACCACTGGCACCATTGGATGCGGGCCGCGACCATTTTTTGCGAAGGAGTTTCGACCGTGGCAGACGTAAATGGGTGCGCAGTCGCACTTGAAGCCAGGCGATGCATGAAGGGAATCCGGCTTTCTGCAGCTGCGCTGCCACTTTGGGAAGTTAGGAATCCCCGGATGGGACATTGTCCTACTCCAGTGTGGCACTGCTAGCCTTGGTGTCTTAAAGGCGTTTTCCTAGGAGCAGCCAAGGGACTCAAGGAACAGAATGAATATCAAGATCACAGATGCGGAATCATTTGGAGCTGACTTTTAGCGATATGGTCCGCTTCCTAAGACGCATGACAGGAACCGCTACTTCTCATGTTCCAAAAGGATCTCTTCTCTGCTCATTGATGCCCCGTATGTATTGCAAGTCTGAACTGACCAGAACAAAACAAACTCAGAGGATCCGGGCAAACATGGGAGGTGGGATGTATGTGTCACTCATTTGGGCAGCTAGCTGACGTTTTAGAAACGCAACGGGGGAAATGCCTGCCCTTCGTGCAACAGACAAGGAACCAAGAGAATGGCCGCCTCAGTGCCGGGAACCTGTGCCAGTACTTTGAAAGAACGATTTTGAACCTTGATGAACCAAAAACGGTCATGTATGAGTGGAATTCCCACTACAAAGAGGCTCGTATGGAAGTGGATTGATCAGGGGTGCACTGTATATTAAAGGCTGTCGGTATCTGTGTGGGCGCGTGCGCCTTTGAGGGTACCCTGTTTGGGGTTGGTTTAAAAGTAAACCAAAGAAGGGAACCCACCCATTTTGAAGGTCCGAATCCCTATGTGGAAAATACGTCTATGGCGGTGAGGAGCCCTTTGTGAACCTCAACAGGGGCCATGGAGCCAGGGAATTTGAGTGCCTGATTCTGGGCTCTTCAGGTTTGCTCTTGCCTTGCCGCAAGATTGGAATGTTCTCGTGACCTTCCTCCAACTATCCATGTTGGAGGATTGGGGCCTTTTGCAAACAGAAGTAGTCTTCCCAAGTTTCCCAGTCGGCTTCCATTTTATTGTGCACGGAAATCTAGGGAAATAATGATTTGAAATCTTAAACCCAGAATGGCAGGATTCAAAGGACTCTGGTTTCAACTGTGGCTGAATCCAGCAACTTTTGCTGCCTGCACAGAATTGAAGTTCTGATCAGCTTGGTTGGCAGCTTCGGTCTTAGTGGTGCATCTCATTGTACATATATTGGGGTTGGCTCATCCAAGGGTCAAACAACCTCGGCAATGATCAGGACGGTGTTTTCTTGAGGACCCCTGGTTTGTACTTGTTGGCGAACGACGGCAGTGATCTAATCTGCGCAGGTCACTTCTTGCGACTACATAGAGGTGTTGATCACATTCCCAGCATGCATTTGCCTTGCAATGACCTACCATGTCGTCAACAGAAGCCGCTACAGAAGTCGGGAAGGCTTATGTGCTTTCAGGAATGTGGGTGTTTTTATTTGGCAAGTGCTTCATGCCCTGGACAACTGCAAGTAATGATCATACCTGGCAGGCGTAAGCTTGACATGTATTATGTTTGCGCCTCAGTTCCCTGTTTGCTCGTTCTGGGCTTCGACCGTTCATGGAACCCAAAGGGACGGTGTCAGGGTGCCGTTCGGGACGCCGGTAAGGTACCAGCAGTTGCCAAAGCGCGGAGAAGCCTCACCGGCGATGAAGGCCCATGGGACTCCTTGCGACTAGTCCGCCATTTGCCATCTGAGATCATGGGTTTCATCTCATTCAGATTGTGCTTCGATGGGTGGCTTCTTCCAGTCCCCATTGCACCCTTTGATTGTGCACCTTTATCAGGACGGGCAACAAATGCGCATGAGTTATGTATGTTTAGAGATAGTTCGTATATATTCATACTAATGCATGTATGAATACACAAATAAATGAATAAATCAATAAATATTGTCTGTGTGCGTGTATTCTGTAGAGAGAGAGAGAGAGCGATAGAGTCCAGCTACTCAGGTCATCGCTTGGGTGAAATCAGACGCTGTCATCGGCAAGTGTGGATCGACTTTTCAGTGGGATTGAATACATTCAGCAGCTGCAATGCTTGCCTGCAGCAGCAACAATGGCTCCAGAGCGCAAGCCGCACAGAAAGGGTCGCGGCGAAAGATTAACAGATAATTGTTTCTTGCGAGGATGGCGTTTCTGGAGGCAGGAATTGATCAACTGCCATCTCTTGCTCCGAGCATGGTGCCTTGTGTCGGCGGATTGTAGTTTGCAGGAGGGCTTTGAAAGTGAAATCTTCAAAGTTAAAATCGTGAAAACCACCTATGTCAAATCAAGGCCAGGTGGTGTTACGTCCGCAGCATGTTGTGTAGCCCAGCAGTACCAGCCCTTTACAGCATCACATTCTTTCACTCCAGCGGTCACAAGCGGAGGGCATTCCAGGGTTGCACAGGCAAACAGTGCAGCATGGCGCGCCTGATTTGTGGCTCGTGGCAGGTCCAGCCGGAGAATTTGCCTCCGGTGAAGCCGTGCGGATTGCCCCTGGGCGGCTTCCAGCGTCTACCCGGATTCGCCACCAGCGGCCCGGTGAAAGGGGGGCGATCTGCGAATCCCTTCGGACATTTCGTGGCTCGGGAAAAAGCAACACATACATCAATGACCCGTTGAATGCTTGACCTACCTGAGGGGGCTTGCCGTGTGTTTCGGCCAAATTGTTGGTTTCAGAAGACAACTATTTCGCTTTTTTGTTTTTGTTGAAATAAATAACCCTAAATGATATAACCCTCCAGAGTGGTCCCGGTGGGGTTCAAGAAGCCATCGGGTCCTCTTCTTGAGGCACCGGCGGCATGCTCAAGCTCAAGACCCCATCTCCACCTCCACCGGAGAGGCGTGGAAAGCAGGAGGGCCGTTGAATCCCCCAAGAGCGTCTACGTGAAGATACGGATCTATGCCACATGCACGTATCATATAACATGTGATGCATTGAACATTGTAACATGCGTGTGTCATGAATGACAGGTGGTAGACAGATACATAGCTAGCTAGATTCGATTAGATTGGATTAGATGCATAGATGCATAGACAGATAGATGGATGGCTAGATAGATAGATAGATAGATAGATAGACAGATAGATAGATAGATAGATACGTGACATCGACATGGAAAGTTTGGTCTTCACCTTGCACGTCGTATGTACCATTCCTCCAAGGGTTGGATGGGGTTGGCACCAAATGTGGTCATTTCTCATTTGGTGAACCCTAGGTTCAGCCAGGGTGTATCAAGGGGTCAACATCATGTGGCATCCGGTCATTCTCAGGAATTTGGCAGCATCTCATTTAGTTTGCTGGCGGGCTGCATTCACTGAAAGTTCACGATGCAACCTGTTGTTCATGTTTTTGGGTGTTCATTGCTGCCGTGTGCAGGCATGCAATGCTGGATAGATGTCGATTGCAACACTCCCCCACTTATGCTGATTTGTACACGTATGGGAATGTTGTGATTTGTTCAAGTTCAAGTCGTTGCCGGAAAGTCCATACTATCAACAATTATACGTAGATTCAGCGCAACTTTTAGCGTGCTCTCCCGATGGCGAGACGAGTTTGCCCATGGCAACGTTTCTTTCGAAGGGTTCCCCGTCGGCGATTTGTGATGGTCATCGTTCTGTAGATTCGTTGTTCGTTGGACTCTGGACTTGGCATGTATCACTTTGAAGATGTGGCGCTGGTGAGCTTGCAGAAGCTCCTGGCTCAAGGCGTTTTTCAGATAAACAAAACAGACAGGCTTTTTTGCTCTCCCAGAAACGGCTGGCACGGCAGATGCTTTGCGCCACTCGGATTGCCTTGCCCGAAGCGCGAGGCCACCCGCGCGGGTCCGGCGGGCGCTGCCAGGCAGCTGGCGCCTGAAGGGCGGCTTTCGCGTCAGTTGCGGGGGAGCGCCCCTGGCGCGCTGACTTCAGGCGGCCGAAATTCCGAAGGCGGAATCTCAGAGGTGTGGCTCTTGAAGTGGACCGGTCTGGGTGGAGTAGTGACCATGAATTTCATCCTGAATTCCCTGCTTGGGCGGCAAGTTCTGGGGGCAAGTTCTGAGAATTTGGACATGTCGCAACAAAGGATGGTACTGAGGTACAGTTCAGCAATACACGCCATTTGCAGCTCAGTCCTGAAAAAGCATTTGGCTTCATCAAAACAGAACGCTCGCCTTCAGGCCAGACATAGGGTGAGTGCGCGGGGTGGACAAATTAGATTGAAGCGGGATACTATATGTTTTGGTTGCAAAAGGGGGGAAGGCCATGTGGCGTGTGTCGAATCATGGTTTCCCCAAGCAATTTGTCCAGAAGGAAAGCAGACTGCTGGGGTTTCCAATTTTCGCGCCTTGCACGTTGACAACCTATCAAGGGCTTCGAAAATCGCCACGACGGTGATTCTGTTTGAAGCTTTCCAGCTTGGCCCAGCCCCAAATCCACCAACCTGAGCCATGAGCCTGGAGACGTGAGCTTTGGGTCTGGATGGAGTCCTCTCCTGTCTGATAAGTTCTGCACGTTCCAGGCGGGTATTTTGGGAACCCAGGACGAACCCAGGATGAACCCAGGATGAACCCTAGATTATCCGATTAGCCGTTGCAGATTCATAAGTGCTTGAAGAATGTCAAGGAGATACCCCTCGATCAAAAGTCAGCGGGTTTACTAATCCCGGGTTCCCAAGGCTGATCCTCACGGAACGCCATCCGATGCAACGGCTCGGCGAAACTGTGCAGTGGCCAAAGGGAAGCTGAAGGTAAATCTTGGGAGCCGACGAATCCAGGGGTTCCTTCCAATGGGCCCCTTGGTCACTGGTAGATTCATCTAGTGATGTAGACTATGCGAGAGTCTTGTCAAGCCCAAAGGGCTGCTTTTGTCGAAGACCAGGCTGCATGGGTGAGGCATCAGCAAATAGTTTGGGAGCTTAGAATTCCATAGTTGCACAATGTTGCCGGCGTGCACCCGTTCAGACCCTGTTGCTTGCCTGATGTTTCTCAGTCTTTGGTCATTTCGGAAGCAGGCAAAAACTGGCGAGATGCATGCCGACGCGCTGTATCCAGAGAGACTGAAGAGGCCTGTGTTAGCTAGCAACTTGCGTTTCGTGAACGCAACCCAAATACCCAAACAATCGACATGTGCCGATCACAGCGAAAGGAGGGCAGGTGCCCACGTCCGAATGACCATAAGCGTTGATGGGACCCATGGGCTCAACCTGTACTCCGGAGATTGCTCTGGAAAGGCGCTGCTTTCCGAGTTAGCGCAGTCGTGTTTGATTGAGATTTCTACTCTGAATGTGTGTTTGGATGGTTGGTTTGACAGGAATTGGTTTGGGGGAGTGCTAAGGCTTCGGCGAGTCAGAAGGGAGCGTGGGACGGCAAAGCTAGCCAACCATCTGGACTTCGACGCGGCCCTGAGGACAGCTACTCCCCATCAGCGCGGGGCCGAGCGGACAAGGGGAACCGGCATGCAGCGATAGATTCTGTTAAGTTCTTTCCTAGGTTCATCCCCCTCACACAGCCTTTTGTGACTCTTTACAGAGTGCAATTGCCGAAGCCCAGAGGGGAGTCTCTAACTTAAAACTCGCCCAGGTTCATCACCACAGACACACAAACACAAACAACCAAAAGCAACAACGCTGCAGTGACCCTGAAGCGGCGCCAAGACGAGTCCATCCCCTCGTGTCGGCTTTGATTTCAGCTATCCAACGAAGCCACCTGTGCAGAGCCCGAAATTAGTAAAGGATATTACTGCCCTGTTTGAGATTCTTGAGGATCCAGTCTTACTGTTTGGGAAGACGCAAGAGTCAAACATTTATGGGCATGGCTCATTGTAAAAGGAACCATCCAGCTAGAGACCTAGTGGAGCGGCAACTTGCTATGAACTAACTTCGGGTGTCAGAATGCTTCTTAGTTTTCGTGACACCAAGACATGCACCTGTTGCTTTAGACATCCCTTTTGCCTGGATCAACAAATAATTTTGCATCTCGACTGCGTTCTGTTGGACATTTGCTTAGATAATTTGCTTTGTTCGTTTCTTATCATCAGCATTCATCAGCATAGCATCCACACACACATTTGGTTTAGACGCTGAGAGGAAATGTCAGCTTTTGCTTACATGCCCTATCATGTACCCAATCGAAGGATTTGGCGCGTCACTATTTTGCCGGCTACGCGTGTAGGACACAGCAGTTTCAACTCGCCAATGACGTTCTATGATTCGGTGTCTCATGGCACTACGCTGTGGCTGCATGATCAGCTGCCATTGCCGCTCCTTTGCCACAGATATGTGGATCCAGAGGCATCGTCTCATCGCGTGGTCGCACCGCAAATCTTGCCAACATATTCTTTGATCCAACGTGGCAACACATGTCAATGCCGTAGCTGAAGGAGCTTGCTGGCTGGTTGGTGTTTGGCAGGTGGGTTGGTGGGTGGGTTGATGGGTTGATGGGTTGGTGGGTGGGTGGGTTGATGGGTTGGTGGGTTGGTGGGCAGGTGGGTTGGTGGGTTGGTGGGTTGGTGGGTTGGTGGTTGGTTGGTGGGTTGGTTGGTGGGTTTGTTGGTGGGTTTGTTCGAAGCCGGCTGATTTGTTCTGAGGCTTCTCAATGTCCCCACTGCGGGGAGTGCTACCTGCCCAACGCGCTTTTCTGCCGCTCCTGCCAGATGCAGCGCAGCTTGCCTCAGGCAAGCCGTGCACCGGTTCCCGGCTTCGCTTTGCTTTATCGGCTTGATTCTGTGCAGGCTCTTTGTTCCGCGTGAACACAGCGTTTTGCAAACAAATTTTAATGTGTTTGAGTTCTTTTGGGATGGCATGAGCAGGCCAGCGTGGGGCTGCCCCAAGTCTGGGCCCGGGGCACTTGGGGCTGCTGAGACGCTGTCAGGGAGCTGAATGGTGATGCTGCACGCAAAGGGGACGAAGGTTTCGATGTGCTGAGATGGGTGCAACTGCAATCCATGCGGCTGACAGAACACGTGGATGGGGTCATGTTTTACTCCGTCCTTGTTCAGCCATAGAGAGTCGGAGTTTGTTTGTGAATCCCGTTGCGGTCATTGCTTAAATAGTTCAGGGAGTCCAGGCTCCCACAGGCACAGCGCAGCCCGCATAAGCTCTGAGGCATGCACGCCGGGGGGTGGGTGGGGGGTTTGGGGGGTTTGGAGCGCAAGCGGTGGCCCCTCACAGCCTTCCTTTGGGTAGAAGCCTGGCATCGCAAGCTTCTTGACACTCAAATCGCAAACCCCTCGTTGAACCGATTGAACCAACATTTTTGCCGGGGTGCCACATATCCCACATGTTTCAGTTTCCCCGCAGATAATTGTTCTAGCCAAAGCCCACACTGGATACGGATATTATTCCAAACCCGCATCTTTCGTGCCTGACCTTCCGCAAGATGTACTTTCTTCAATATTCATGCCCGAGCATGAAGCTCGGGTGATCAGCCAATTACAGTCACACGAAACTCGCTACACATGAAAAGGCCATCGCTACCTCCTTGCCTTCCTTTTGCCTTTTGGGGTGTGCATCATGTGCCGACCAGTTGTGTTTCAGATGTCATGCTGACCGAAAACTAAGTGCCTACTGCTTTTTGGGGTGCTGGCAAGGGAAGCCGAAAGGAAAATCATTCTTTTGGGTCCCCGAGTTTAGACAAATCCCCACGTGTTGAAAGGGGGCCCTCGCGCCAGGTGCACAAGCTACGGCAGGGCGCCGGACGGAGGCGAGTGCAAGTCGAGTTGCTTTGGTTGTGCCGGTTTTTTTCTCGGACAGGCATGAGGAGTGCACGCGACTACCCACACCGGTTGGTCGCCGAAGATGAGACATAAGCTCAAAGGTCTGCAGATGGCATCAGCCAATGGGCAACATGTTTCGTCACTCAGGGCTGTGTCACTCGCTGTTTTCCAGTGCAAGTCCCTGGGGGGCCGGACTCTGGGGGATGGTAGGGGTTGGGTATGAGCGCTCGCATGCTTGCCAGCATTTCTGTGGCGATGGCTCCCTGAGCCGGGGGGACAGGGGCTGGGGGAATGTCATAAAACGTGCTCCAATGTAAAGACATGACGTGTGCTGGACACTTTTTGCATCACCTTGCTTGGCATGCTGCACACCTTACCCCGTCCGTCCCAACATGACTGGCAAAGGTGTGGTTCTCATGAAGTCTTGAGAAGAGGGGAGTCTGCGTGTCTTTGAAAGTGTCCTGAATCCGATTGGCTAGACAAAACGAACCCAAGTAAGTCACGATGACTCAGAGGAACTTAGTTTGTTGAGGGATCTGTGTCAAGGCGCTTGGCTCTCGTGTTCTGGGGTGCCAGGCGCCAGCCAACGCAGCCAATACAGGCAGGAGGGTGTTCACGATGTCGATCTGCCAAGAACGCCAGAACTCGCGGATTCTGGGAGTTGACCTCATGCTTTGTGTTAGTTTTTGTCATGGGCAAGTAAGTACGGGCTCTTCCGGTATAAGTCGGTGCAGTGTCCAGCACGTACAGATAGTTGTGTGGAGGGTGCGGTGAGGGGGGGTTCGTTTGCATTGGTTCCATCATCAGCTGTTTCCAGTTAGCGCACACGACTTTTTGCAAATGAATCGCAACTGTATCTTCATGACGTCACCTTTGAGCATACCCTTGATTTCACATTCCGCAGTCAAAGAAATCAGCCTGCCTTAGTATACAACCAACATGACAAGGGTGCGTGTGAGATCTTGGGTCCATCCCTCATCCCGCTGAAAGAAGACATGCCATGGAGCATGTGCTTTTCTATACGGATCCCGTGCTCCCCAGATTGTCACCAAGGAACATCCAAAGGGAATCATCCGATGTTGTTTTTCCAAGCTCTGAGTCGGCAGGCAGCTCTGGTTGTTGAGTGCAGTCAGTGAGAAAGCACCCAGTGGCCTTAGCTGGCGCGCAGTCGGACTCTATTAACAATGGGTGTGTGGCAAACAGTCGATTTGCACAGCATTGTCACCAAACTTACATACAAGGTAAGCAAACTGGCTGACGACTTTTGCAGCCAAGGGCTCGCGCTGCACGTCTGTTGACACAATTGTCATGGCATTCTTCAGCACGTGTGTCATGGCCCAGCTTATTTGCAGCTTGCCCCGAGCACCTGACAAAAGCCAAAAACTGCTTTCCACTGCGGACGCTTTGAAGACGACGCTTATCTCGAGAAGCCGGTGCTCCATTTACAAAAGGGGCCTGGTATTTGTTTCAGCTCTTTCGGCACATGGTTTCCCCTATTGCGCTGCTGGGCTACACTACCTACTGATTCCTTTAGGCAAGCAAGCCTTTCACGTGTGTCAAGGTATTTGGGATTGGGAGTCTCTGCGACTGCTGAACAGTGCGGCCTGAGTAAGCAAGTCTCATCTGACAGGCGTCGCCGATGCACAAAACCCCGGACGGGCTTGATGTGATGAGAAGCGTCAGGATGCCAGGCTGTCGCATGCATGGCAACATTTCCATAGCCATGATTTGAATTGTAGAACATACAACAGTTGTTGTAATATGTGTTTTTCGTCAATATGTGCACGCATGTTTTCCATAAAGCACTTTGTCACCCTTCAGTTGCAAAACCCCAAATTGCAGACCGTGCCCTTCACCCACACCCACATGGTCAGCAAATGAGCCACCCACTTCACTTAAAGCTTGGCGTGAGAAGCTGTGCAGGCATCAAGGTCTGTGGTCTTCGACAAGGAGATGGCACGTTGGGACGCAAGGCAGATCTGCCGAAGAAAGCTGTTTCGGCAGACCCGGAAATGCGAGTCACAGGGCCCGAAAAGTAGTATTCGGGAGATCAGAGGGAGCTTGTCAAAACAAAATTGGCTTTGGCGTCGCTCCCAAGGTTTACCGCCTAAGTGGGGTCCTGCACCGGTTTTGGGTCGATGCGCAGGTTTGCTGGGTTAAGGTTTAGGGTTCATGCAAACTTTGTTCGCACAAAATGTCACATTGATGCTTCCCATTCACGGCAACCTTTAGTAAAAGGCGGGCTGCAGGGTTTAGGGTTTTGGCTTAGGGGCAATATGTTGTCGGGTTGGTTTGGGTTTAGGCTCATCTCACTTTGGGGTTTAGTGATTGGGGTCAGTACATGTTGAAGGTTTTGTTTAGGGCATAGGCTTTGGGTTGAGAATCAGGTTTATGGTCGGGTTGAGGTTTTTGGCTTGGGTCAACTCAATACTCTCTAAATGGGCTTGGGTTGAGGGAAGGCATCTTACATCGTCGGATTTGGTTGAGGGTTTTGTGTGCACGGTCCACACCTTTGGGGTTTAGGGATTGGGTTTGGAATCAACAGGTTCATGCAGGCCGTTGTCGTTGGGTGGTTTGCACCGAATGCTTGAATAAGGGCTTGGCCTCACCGTCGTCCTAACAAATTGAATTGATATTCGTGAGATTCCTCGTCATGTTGCCTTTGCGAATCGACAGCCAACGCGTTATGAGTTTGACCTCACCCATTTGGGCCGTTCAGAGATCAAGCCTAAGGCCCTTGCAGAAGGTGCCAGCGTGGTGAACAGATGATACTATTTTACACGACTTGCGCTTCTACAGATAATTGGAAAATTGAAGGGGTTCCTTAGTAGTGTGTGTGTGTGTAACACAGCAACCGCCGAACACTTTGAAGCAAGCCAAGAATGGTACCAACACAAAATGAACCGCAAGCAGATGAGCAGATTGGAAACACACCCTTCGTTCAGTGGAGATAGTAGAGCTGCTTCTTGTTTGCCAGGGGAGTCTTTTTGCCAGTAAACGGTGCAAAAGATGAAGTATCAGCCATCGTATTTGCATTGTGGCAGCATTTGATTTGTTTGATCGATCTGACTCTTCACCGAAAAGTTCTCGCTTCTCGGCTGAAGCTGGGTGGTGGGTGAGAGCAGCGACACCTGCATTGCTTGTTGCATTGAACTGTTACGTGTGCGTTGAAGCGCCAAGGCGGGAGACAGCTTCTGATTGGTGGGAACCTCGCTACCTGAGTGCCCAACTCCATTGTGGATATTCTGGCTTGATTGATTGATGCAGCCCTGAATCAGACGGTTTCTTCATTGAAACACTGATTCAGCCCCAGCTCGACATGTTCAATGTGGCGTCCGCATTTTATTTCTGCCAGCCGCCAAACCCGCGTGCAGGGCAAAGCGGTTGGAGTCGCAGTTCCGGCAGCTGCACGAAGCCGGTGTGCCCGGGGGTTGCGGTACGAATCGACGCAAGCCAGGGATGTCCTTTGTTCATCGATGACTTGGCAAGACAAGCCAAAACCTGCAACACATTGTTCTTGGGGATCTCTTGTTTTTAAAGGAATTTGGCCAAGGTCCAGGGAGCAGGGCTTATCCTTGAATGGAGCGAAGGACCAGGGAGTTGCTGAGAGCCTGGATTCCTGGATCAGGGAGAGCCGGCAACAATGGGTGGGATTGAGAAATCGCCACGGAAACAGCTTGTATTGGCGTTGAAGAATTGGCGTCGTAAAGGCAGCAAACTCTAAAATGGGTTATCATCCAATATTATAAAACTGCTATTTTCTGGATGAATTACTTTGGGCGCTTCGGCGCCTTTGTGGAATTTATGTGGGTGATTGTGTAGTTGGACAGTTTAATTGCATAAATTGAACCAACTATACTTGAAGACCCTAGCCGAGTATATGTATATATATGTATGTATGTACAACAGCGAGGGTTGGTTGGTGTGTGCACTCTATTCTTACATGTAACGCCCGGACATTTGGACAGCGCAGTCAGAGTTCGTTGGCTGATTCCTCTTGGCTTCCAATGCCTTTCAGGTGAGCAGTGCTTGTGAAAAGGCACACACGCATGGCAAGTTAAATTTGAACCGCACGTAGGATATTCTTACAAGCTCGGAGCTTGTAGTATAAGCAATGACTGATGTTGTTTAAACCACGCGCGAGCATACGGGATCCTGACCAGCTTGGAGAACTCTCATTGCAGATCCTGTACGTGGACTGGCCTCCGCTGCCCAGGCATCAGATGAATGGGACTGGTTTAGTTCACAGGTTGGCCGTGGATTCTTTGCACACACATCTAGGAATCTAGGTGGTTAACAACGGCATTCTAGTGCCTTTTCAGGGTCAATCACATTGCTAGTTGTACCTCAGGGCACTGGTTGGTTGGCCTGACGTACATTCGCAAAGTTAATTCAGATAGATTCCCAGCAATTAACATGGAACCTGACGTTTGGGGGTCGAACATGGTCTTTCAGTACCCCCCTGTCAGGTTCCACGTTAATTGGTGGGAGGGTACATTCCAAGTGATTTGTCTCTCAGGCTCCGCGCTACCAGCGCTAGCAGTGCGGGTCGGAGGCCAGAGGGGTTGAGAAGGGCTTGAGTGGGTCAACAGACGGTATGAGTCTGTGACAAAGCATGGAACCCGTCTTTTGCAATCAGCTATGTAATGGCAACGCGGTTTTTATGGGGAGGCTTCGCCTGAACTTGTTTGCATCTTGGTTAGGAGGTGTCTTTGGCTTGGGCTTTGCACATTGAAGCGCAAACTTTCCACTGATTGAGTGATGCCATACTGCAGGGTAAGTTTTGACCTCTGCCTCTTTTTGTCGGATTCGCGCTTTTTAAGTGCCGAGCTTGCCACTTCTTGCCTGCAAGGCGAGTTGTGAGTTGCCTTGTTGGACCAACTGGCGGAGAAACTACTTGCTTCGCCATGTCCTCTCGATGTACAAAGGCACGTTGTATGGACCGCTTGTGCTTTGTTCGGGGACCTCGTAGCAAACGGGTGGACGCCTTCTACGTGCAATCACACAAAAACCTGGTGAGTAGCCTTTAGCAGGTGTTTTTTTAGCTGTGTGGCTTGGTTTGTCCATAAAGCACGCATTTCACCAATAGTTTGGTGTAATTTGCAAGGTACTTGGCGTGTATTTCTTTCTAGTCTGTCATTCATTTGTTGTGGTGCGCAGGCATTGAGCCTTTTGTACCCGTTCCTGTTTGCAGCAAGCCGCCAGTATATTTTTGTCGTAGACGAACCCGGCGATGCCTTGCTATAGTCAGCTGGTGGAATGTGTGAGCACGATGCCACACTAGCCACATCCAATCAGAGCCGAGATCATAGACTTCGATCAATCATTGACCATCAACATAATTGATGTCACTACAATTCCGGCCCGGCACCCAACATGATCCACATGTTCAGATAATATGTCCGGATGCAAGCAAAGATGATGGTCAGAGACATAACGTCTTGGGTAGTGAGTCATTTACACGCTGGCAGATTGTTCTCAGGCTACAGAGGTGCAGAGGTGGGACAGATGTGACATCCATTCTTTTGGAAGTTGCGTGGCCCTCTTCATGGCGACAGCAAACAAAGCTGCTTCCCCCTCAAGTTTGTGGCGTATGGGACCGCATGTGGTTCGCCGCTTCGCTTTTCGGGCCGCGCCAGGCTTTGCAAATGTCAACATTGGGCAGCTTGAATTTGAGCGGTCCGAGAAATGGCGCGAGGCTGTTTGAGTCGAGAAGGTTGGGCCTTGGCTAACAACTCTTCCATCATGGTTCATTGGCAAGCGGCCCCACTGAGCCAGTCAATCTTTAGGAACTAAACTAATTTCCTGCTACTTAGCGACGTTTTATTGAAATGTTTTGTTCTGGGCCAGGAGGCAAGCCGGAAAGCGCCACTAAGCAAGCACACAGGATGCGCGCAGGAAGGCAAGCAAAGACAAGCACAAGAGGCAAGCGCAGCGAGTTTTCAAGAACTTCAGCAAGGAGCGCAAGAAGAGCTGATGCACCGAGCTGAGCAAGCAAGCAACGGTAGGCCATGGAGGGGACAGCAGAGGCAGGAAGCAGGCAGGAAGCAGGCAAGAAGCAGGCAGGCAGGCGCAAGCAATCAAGCACGCGAGACACCGAGGTTCGAGCTGAGTGGCAAGAAAGCGCATACACTTTTTTCTTTCGGCATTCACTTTGAGTCAAAACCAAGTCGTTTCAACGCAAGGCCGCCTTGGTTTAGATTCCGTTTGCTGACTTTAGCTGTCCCAGACTACTTTAGCAGTTTTTCGGCTTGGCAGGTGTCATTCATTCCTTTGCAAGAGTTTGACTGGCCGGAAGCCAGAAGTAGGTTTAATTTGTCAGGATGCTAAAGGCTAGCGCGTGTCGTCGCTGGTGCGATCGTGAAGCCGAACCCAGCAGCTGCGTTTTCGCGAGGCTTGGGCTCATGCAGCACAAATTTAGACGCTGATCATTGCATCAAAGGGGCAACCAAGCCTGCCTTGATGTAAGTAATGCAATTAGCAAGTTTGGGTGCCCAGCCAAGCTTGTCCTACATGCTGTGCTTCTTGGGCTTTGCTCATCTTGACCGAAACCGGAATTCATCGCGAAACCACAGTGTTGCTGCCGGGAGCACACACACACACTTGTCAGCCTTCTGGAGAACACACACACAAATTAAATGTATATGCTTTTGCGGCATGGCGGCATTTCTTGCGGTGCAACTTCGAGCATGCAACAGCAATTTGGGCCCTGAATGCAGCTGTCTTACACGGCCGGGCTGTGGTCAGCCGCATACTGGCGCCCATGGAGCAACGGGCCTCCGTGAGGCAGGCATCGGACGATTTGCTGGAAGCTTCGAAAGAGACTCCCTCCCAGTTGTTGAGGGCACTTGCCTCGTTTTGTGCCAGGGTGTCCATTGAGCAGCAGTTCACGCGCTAGCTTTTAGCTGCAAATAGGAGCTAATGTTCTCCAAGGATGCCTGGGAGTCCTGCTACTGTACGAGGGAGGGCACTTAAAATACTGTAAGTACTTGGCAACTCTATCAAAGACAACTCCTCTGCAGGAGCTTGAGAAGCCATGAAAGCGATGTTTTGAAGGGTCTCATGTTGTTAGCCATCTCCCTGAGTGGTGTGCCTTTGCCAGACTATTTTGAAACTGGCAGGACCCCTTGATTTCACCACTCTCCCTTGTGGGCGTTAGCGCCTTCGAACGAGCTCACTGGGCTGGCGGCGTTTGGCTCCAGCGGGGAACATCCGCGGCAAAACGCGCTGGACATGGCTGGGAGTGCGCGAGCAGCAGATCGCATGGGCTCCTTCGGCATAGGACGGCTGCAAGAATCGCGGGTGTTGTTTAAGTGCAAGCAGGGCTGCTTGGGCTCCTTAAAGGATCTCCATTTTGCAACTTGGTTGCTTTTTCAACGCCAAAATAAAGGGAAACCTCGCAGGTGTATAAAGTAGGGATCCCTGTTGGAATGATCCTATTTGCTTCCTGTCGAACATTCTGTGGGATATGTCAATCATTCAATGATTTCCGGGCAGCTGACTGAACTGGTTTTCGCCATGGCTTCCGGCTTTCCAGTGATCCATGCCCAAAGGATCCCAAACACCTCCCTCCGGCGTCCTGGAAATTGGAGTGTTGGCGCTGCATGGGGGGGGAGAACACATTCCCTGTTGGGACCCTTTTGCCACCCAAGGTGCCGACAGTAAAGTTTGAAAATCGCAAAAAGGGCCTCTAATTTGGACAACACGAATCATGGTTGTTGTTGGGAAACATGTTTCCCATTTTTGCTTGTTGTGGGTTAGTGGTGGAAATCCCCACTTAACTGATTAAAAACATGCTCCCCTTCCAACGTCAACCAAGCCATATGACGTAAACACCAGGCGTCGGCCATCATAGCGTTGACGAAGTTGCAAGAATGCGCCGCTTTGCGTTTGGTGCATATGCTGGTTTGAGCATTGGGTTCCGATTCTTTGCTGGAATGTGTGTTTTTGTCCCCGCATATATAAGGTGAGGGGGTCTCTAGATGTTTTGTCAACGGCCCGCCTTCCTTTCTTCCTTTCTTCCTTCCTTCTATCCTTGCTCCCTCCCTCCCCTCCTTCCCTTCCCTTCCCTTCCCCTCCCCTCCCCTCCCCTCCCTTCCCTTCCCTTCCCTCCCCCCTCCCCTCCCCTCCCCTCCCCTCCCCTCCCCTCCCTCCCCCTCCCCCTCTCTCTCCCCCTCTCCCTCTCCCTCTCCCTTTGTCTCCCCTCTCCCTCTCCCTCTCCCTCTCGATCTCCCTCCCCCTCTCCCTCGCTCCCTCGCTCCCTCACTCCCTCTCCCTCTCCCTCTCCCTCTCCCTCTCCCTCTCCCTCTCCCTCTCCTCTCCCTCCCTCCTCCTTTCTTCCCTTCCCTCCTCCCTCTCCCTCCCTCCCCTCCCTCCCCCTCGCTCCCTCCCTCCCTCCCTCCCTCCCTCCCTCCCTCCCTCCCTCCCTCCCTCCCTACCTTCCTCCCTCTGTCCCTCCCTCCCTCCCTTCCTCCCTCCCTCCCTCCCTCCCTCCCTCCGTCCCTCCGTCCCTCCGTCCCTCCGTCCCTCCGTCCCTCCGTCCCTCCGTCCCTCCGTCCCTCCGTCCCTCGCTCCATCCGTTCCCTCCTTCTTTCCTTCCTCCTCCGTCCTCCTTTGTCGTCAGATGTTGTATCAGACGTCAGATTTACATGTCGGAAAATATGTTTATTCTGAAATGTTATATATATATAGCTGATAGTAGATGTGCCACCCGAGCTGTCATCGATGAGAACAGCGCTTGCATGCAAATGGTTTGCCACATTATTTGGAGGGTGGGGATCACTGGAAGCAAAGTTCTCTCCGTGTCGTTTTTTTTGTGTGTCTGTATGGTTTTTTGCTCGTGTCGCTTCAGAATTCAGGAGGCCAGACTCCAATGGCGGAGCCTTTGCAGACCAATGCGCAGGAGATGGAAGAGTGTCAAACCTCGGAATTTGGAACCCTCCAGATTCCTTCTTGGATGGTATCCTGCAAGTACCTAGTTTTATGCGTTGACACGTACCCACTGGGTGTCTGATCTTCACGACATGGCCTTGGAAGGAATATTGCGGCTTGCTTTGTCCGTGCACTTGGGCCTTTCCTTAGGAGAAGGGATGGGAGAGAATCGCCTTGTTGGCTTTGCGCCTAGGCACAATCATGGTGTCCAATGTTGCCAGCCTGAAAGTGCGAAACGCCTTCCAAAGCAATCCATCATCAAGGGTACGAGCTACCATCAACATGATTGGACTTGATTCACTAAGAAGGAACTTTTACAAGCAATCTTGTCTTAGCTTAGCATTATTAGTTGGGAACGCGGTGAGTTAGTTTTCGCCGCGTCTAATTGCCAATGAACTAGGGAATGGACGTGGGCGATGGTGTTGGGTCACAAGCAAGAAGCTGACCAGAGTGCACAAACAGAATGCCGGGGCCTTCCACCAACAGTCGTATGTGGTGAATGCCTTTGGCGTCTATCTCTGTGGGCTCAGCAAGAATCCAGTTTAGCAGGCTTGGATCCTGTTGCCATCAGTGTGTGTGTGTGTGCGCGCGCAAATGCATGTCCAAATATATATAAATACATATATATATATATAATATACACATTGAAACGTGAATATATAGTATGCGAAACTGCACCTGCAGTCTCGTCGATATCAAGGATGTTTGCTCTTCTTGTCGCTGAATCGCTATGTAAATCGTATTTCTCATGCAACACCTACATGTGCGAACATGGACAACCAAACTTCATATGTCGCCAATCCAACGTATTCTTGTTGCGGCAGTCACACAATATTCAAGAGGGCAGGGAGTTCCCCCGATCAGTAAGCACAGGTTTTGGATTTACACATCCCTCTACACTAAACGGGTTTTGGAGATCCCCCAGACATGGACAGGTCTTCCTCCATTTGGCACCTCCTTTGTGGCAGCTTCAATGGTTTTCCACCAGTCTTTTTGCAACGGGGAACTCCGGTGACCCACCCCATGGATCCGTAAATATGCAAGATGGCCCTTGGACGGATCGAAGCTTTGCTTGCCCCTTGCCGCGCGAGGAGTCGGAGTCCAAACTCTGCAGGAGGGAGTTCGCGGCATCACCGGCCCGTTTGCAACGGCAGAATGAATGGTACTGAACCAGTCGAAAGTGGTGGACATACATCCCCACCGACGTTTTGGTGTCCACCAAAGGGTCCTCTGTTGAAATTCGCACCCAAATGCTAGAAAAGACTTTAATCCTGGGTTGAAGAATGACCAAAAGCCGAACAACTCCTGGGTGGTTTCGATGAAAGCTGCACCAGGGGGTCATTGGTTGAAGGTTGTTGTTCCAGCGGGATTGGTGAGGGTGAGCCGTTTTCACGTTGGTTTCATGGGAAAGAACTGCATTGTGGGAGTCCAAATCCCTTTTTGACACATAGCCGTAAGGGACAATGGTTTTCAGTCGATGGATTGCCATAGCATCAGCGGATCCGGCGAAAAACCGCTCTCTCTCTCTCTCTCTCTCGTCCACTGGGTCTGCCTCAACCGGTCAACATTCGAACTGGTCGACTGGTCGAGTTCAGGTGATGACTTGGGCCTTTGCCATCAACCACGCCACCGTGACCACACCCATCCTGTGCCATCCTCGGGGGCTTGTGGGGGGGTGTCAAAAGGGGGGGTTCAGAGGCAGGGCGCTTAGGGGGTGTCAAAAGCAAAGCCTATTTGGGTGTGTCGTTTTTTGAGCGTGGTGTTGCAGGAACACCAAAAGAAAAGCCACCCTTTTTTTGTGTGGTCCAACTCCCGAAACAAGACACTCATTTCAAATTTGCTTCACATCTGACACCCAACAAACAGGCTTCGGAACTCCTTTGGGTTGCACTGAGATCGAGCGAGTGTGCGCTTCGTCGCAGGCACTGGCACTGTGAAGTCAAGCATATATGTTATACTACATATGTATATATATATATATATATACATATTCGTCATGTTATATCTAGTCCATGAAGAGTTTGACAAACAGAGAGATGCACGTTGTACATACTACCTGCAAATGTACACACATGTGTCTAACATGTAACACACATATAGATATATGTATACATACATTTGCATACATTTACATACATTTACATACATACATACATACATACATACATAAATACACATATATATATATATACATAGATACATGCATACATGCATACCATACCATTCCATACCATAGTACACAACACATACATACATACATACATACATACATACATACATACATACATACATACATACATACATACATACATACATACATACATACATACATACATACATACATACATACATACATACATACATACATACATACATACATACATACATACATACATACATACATACATACATACATACATACATACATACATACATACATACATACATACATACATACATACATACATACATACATACATACATACATACATACATACATACATACATACATACATACATACATACATACATACATACATACATACATACATACATATGCATACACACATACATACATACATACACACACATACATACATCCATGTCATGCATACATACACACACATGAATACATGCATTCGTGCACACATACAGGAATACATTCATACATACATACATGCATGCATGCATGAATGCATACATACATACCTATATATATATATATATATACATATATATATATATATGTACAAGTATCTGTAGGAACTCTGTTATAGACACATATGATCCCCTTGTGCTAAAAGATGTCCTCAAAGCCAAGTGCAGATCTGGGCTTGAGGTACGCCTCCTCGGTGCTCACCAACGAGAGTGGTCAAGCGGGCAATGCCATGCCGGGCGCCACGGGATCCTCCGAAACGGTGTCTCGAAATAGGGGAAGCCCTGCCAAGGTGCTTTTCGGTAGTTTTGTTTTCCGTTAAGGGTCCCTGAAAAAAACAACAACAACAACTGGTGTTGGCGATGTTTGTCTTCTGTTTTTTTTTTTGTTTTTTTTTTTTTTTTTAGGGAACCACTTTGCAGGTCTTTGGACGTAAATCTCTACCTACATGCTGTCCAAGGCCCCAACTGAGTGTGAGCTGTGCACCTAGGGGTTGGGCCAGAGTTCTCATCTCCCGGGGAACAAAAACACGGGAACACCACATCCGATCTGCCCAGACAGGGGGAGATGCTCGTGTTTTTTGCTTAAAACAAAAATAAAAATGGACAACCGTGCTAATCATGAAGAGTTCCCCACTCAGTCTGAGGGATATGGACTTGAGATCGTTCGCATGAGAATTGTTCGGATGTTCTTGCGTGAGTCTAATCTTGCCTCACTTGGGCCCTTACTTGGGAAGCCGGGATTCACCATGTCCTTTGGTTCCTACTGGAATCTCAGGTGTTGACGGGCTCAGGACAGCTTAGATGCAAAGCTCATTGCGGCCACTCAATGGATATGTATATTTTGCAGTGACTGCAGCGCACCACTCAAGGCAGTCATTGCGAGCTTACCCATGATGAAGGGTCATGGCGAGCTTACCCATGCTGAAGGTCCGTGACTTGAGGATTCCGCAATTCCAGTCGGCAAATGTATGCAATCCACACAGACAACAACATGAGGTTTTCACTGGAATCCCATGTCAGTTGGGGACAATTCGTTGTAATTGGCCCAGCTTGAGATACGCATCCTTTGGCTGTCCGAAGATCTATTTTTTGGAAAATGGATCGGCAAGGGAACCGGACTGAATCCATTTATCATTTCATGAGCCCGATTCGGTGGTAAAACGAGCTCACGTGGGTCCTTTGGGGATATCCTCATGTCACTCTTTGGCATTCACAAATCAAGCTACCTTCCCACCAATTCACGTAAAACCTGACGTTCGGGGGTCCCTTTAAAAGGAAAGCGACGTTCGGTCCCTTTCTATTCGGAAAATGGTTCAAATTCCAGGACCCCTCGAACGGCTCCTTTTCAATTGGTGGGAGGGCTTTTTCGCTGGTTCTGTGTTAACTGGTGGAAGGGTTTTCGGCTGGTTCTATGTGAAATGGTGAGAGGGTTTTTGGCTGGTTCTATGTGAACTGGTGGAAGGGTTTTGGGCTGGTTCTATGTGAATTTGTGGGAGGGTTTTGGGCTGGTTCTATGTGAATTGGTGGGAGGGCGTTTGGCTGGGTGGTTCTATGTGAATTGGTGGGAGGGTTGTTGGCTGGTTCTATGTGAATTGGTGGGAGGGTTTCTGGCTGTGTTCTATGTGAATTGGTGGGAGGGTGTTGTTCTATGTGAATTGGTGGGAGGGTGTTTGGCTGGTTCTATGTGAATTGGTGGGAGGGTTTCGGCTGGTTCTATGTGAAATGGTGGGAGGGTTTGTAGTTGGTTCTATGTGAATTGGTGGGAGGATGTTTGGCTGGTTCTATGTGAATTTGTGGGAGGGTTTTTTGCTGGTTCTATGTGAATTCGTGGAAGGGTTTTTGGCTGGTTCTATGTGAATTGGTGGGAGGGTTTTTGGCTGGTTCTATGTGAATTGGTGAGAGGGTACATCCTTTTGGCTGTTTTTTTTTGCTCATTGGTGGGAGGGTAAGTGAATTTAGATCCGGCCTTTGGACGGAGCTGGATCCATTTGAAGGATGCAGCGCCGAGGCTCTATGGCGCCACGTTGGTGTGCAGCCTTTTCTTCTCCACGGCGGTCTTCGGGATTTTGGGGGCCAAGAAGGGCCTGTCTCTGGCCATGGGCCTGCCGCTCGGGCGAAAAGCGCAGAAAAAAAGGGGGGATCCGTCTAAATAGTGGGAGTTGGAGGCAGTCAAAAATGGGCGGCCATTTTTTTTGTTTGCCCTTGAAACCAACCTGGAAAAGCTTTTCCCCCCCGAAAAGACAAAGGGTGGGCCAAGATCAAGCCAGCAGAGTTCCTTTTTGGCTTAAACATGCTTCGTTGAGCAGGTTTGTCTGTTTTCGTGCGTTCTGCAAAGCCACTGCCTCCAGCACTCTCGAAGCACTCTCAGCCAATGGAGTGATTGCCCAGGTACGCCGTTTACGTTGCCCTCTTTGCGGCTGCAGCGTCGATGTGCGCGAGGCTCTCAGTCGTTCAGTCGTGCTACGTAGCAATGGTTCTAATGATGCATATCTGCCAGGTAAGGGCGGGAAGGCTTGCAACAGGTCGATTGAAGCCGTGAGTGCAAGGGGTCCAGACTAGCAGGATTCAACAAACAAGAGACCAACACACACACACACAGATGGAGTGCATTTATCCATCGACCATCAAAGGTAGCGGGTGTGAAACAAGAAATGCCAAGAAGGTTCGCAGCATCTTGGAGTTGTCTTTGGATCAGCACAAGATTGATGCCCAACAGATGGCAGGTTCGGGACGGAAGGCCCCGGAAGGCCCTCCAGTCGACCATCGGTTTCTGTGGTTTCAGCTTACCTGGAGTCTCCATGAACCTTTCAAAATGGGTTCATGACCCCTGTATTTTGGGTAATGCCCCCCTTTTTGTAAGGGTCATGGAGGCTCCAGGTACGACCTGTACTTCTGAAATCAATCGTTCTTCGAGTCCTTGGCGCAACGCCGCCACCCTTTCGGTGGGCGGAACGACCCAGATGTCGGTCGCGACCTATTGGACGCTCTGAGGAAGAGCTGGACCCCAAGAATGGCAGTTGCCTGGTGGGGATGCCTCACCAGCTGCCCACCAACTTGCTGGGTGCCTTCATAGGCGACGGAGCGTAGGGAGGGCAGGGAATGATGGCAAGAAGTTTTTTGATATGCAGTTCATACAAACCGGTGGGTCTGCTTTGGTTTCTGGCTTCACCGAAAAGGAGGTATCTATTCTAGGAAACACCCATATTGCAGACAAAGAAAACTGCTGCATTGTTTCCTCAGCTGCCGAATGATCCCATCCACGGGTTTAGACGGCCTTCAAAACAGCATTCCCCGACTAAGGAAAGAAGTCAGTTCTGAATGGGAAACGTTTATTGCCCTTTGCAAATATCATAAAACTGCCATGAAGCACCGACGGCGGAAACCATGACCATGACGTTCAACCCGGACAGGTCAGAGGCAGTGCTGCGTATTGTCACTTGAGCAGCCTTTGATTTGACCGCACTCCGCAGACCTCGCCTGGTCGTCTGCATAACGCTTGCAAATACATTAGGTGTATATATATATATAATATATATATATATATATTATGTACGATATGTGTATGACAAGCACATATATGTAATGAATGTGCATCCATATGTGTGTCTGTGTGTGTGTGTGCGCGTGAAGGCACATATGAAAGTTCACTAACATTGCCCGTGCAGTTTTTACACAAGTTTGAACATCGACATAACAGCAAGTGTTCCCCTGTTGGTGAATTTGCCTTCGGTAGTAAGGCCTTCTATTGGGATTCCGACGATATGGTATCATGTGAAAATAGAGGGATCAGTTGCAGTACTTGGTTTGGTGTAACACATCCACAGAGACTGATTTGGAAAGGTGTTGTGCCGCTTTGATCTACTGGAGAATAGCTGCTGAGTAATCCACGCTTCAGACTTCCTAGTCGACAATCAAGGTCGGAATGGGTTGGACTAGGTGTTTGCCAGCGAGTCAGCAACTACCCTGTTCAGATAGGTGCATGCGGCAAGTGCAAGGAAGGTGTCGGGTTCTGCTCGCAGGTGGCATTGGTGCTGGAATCTTATGGACCTGCCAGGGTGCATTCTTCTCCTCCATTTGCGAAGCTTGGACGCATCTGCCAGATAGACGCCTCAACTTCGGGCCGGCAACCAATCAATGGTGAAGACATCAACTTGGAGCCGTCCAACAATCGCCGGCATGGTCCGAACAAGGGCACGGACTCATTCACTTTGGCTTCCCGAACAGGAATCTTGCCTCTGGTGGGATCCGTTGCAGAAGGTGTAGCTTTTGTGAACCAAAACGGATCAGACAGCAGTCAGCCTGATGACTTTGCCAGTTCCGGCTTCGTGTTTGTTGTCGGTTCCGCGTTGCGGAAAATGCGATCGATTTCTTCAGCAGCTGTGCGTTTCATATGGTTCATCTAGACAACGAGGGAGTTTGTACCCTGGTCGAGGACCGAGTGGCGGCCGCAGAGGACCGAGAGGCTCCGATGGCTTGGGTGGCTGCATGCACGTGAATCTTGAAAACCCAGTTGGCCGATTTGGCGTGGCTCCATGTGGCATGAATCTGGAAAACCCATTTGGCCCAAATCTGGCCATGCTTGAGAATTCACCGGTTTCTAAAGCCACAATTACCTCCAGGGCACGCATGTATTAGGGGCCAATTAGCAGGAGGAGCGACTGATTGCTTTCGCGACTCGTATGAAGCAGTGGTTGGACGGTTTCTGAGTGCAAACTAGAGGTCGTATCCAACTTTGTTGTTCCTTCGGACGAACCGGTATTTTGGAGTTGTACGGATGAATGCATGTTTTGTTCCGGGGTTGATCCATTTTGGACAGGTTTGCATATTTATACGCACCCCAAGAGTTGGAGTGGCAGGATGCCGCGGTTGCCAAGGGGGGAAGTGAGTTGCAAGAAGGAGTGGATTACTTGTGCCCTTTCACCGTTTCTTTTTTGGGGTGAGGGTTCCCCTACTAAAATAGACTACAGAAAAAAGGGTACCCTTATTCTATATAACCTCTCTACTGGAGGACCTAGATTATTGAGATACCCCATCCAGCGCATTAAAACAAGTTGGGTTGGTTTTCCGAAACAATACCCAACGTGTTTTCAAGGTGCTTCTGTTTGGCCAGACCTGGGAACCCAGCATTCCCTTGACCAAAGAAGCCAGCAGCCAGCATCATCTGAGCCAAGCTGCCTGAAGGTGTTACTAGGATGTGTTTCGCATGCGCGCAAAGCCTTCGGGGTTAGCCAAGCGCCTGGGGGCATCTAGCCTTCGGCGGTTAAACGAATGACCCCCATGTTGGGCCAGCGCGGTGAAATGTTATGACCCAAAGGGCAACCATATCTTTGTCAATCTCCCATTCCGAAGCAGACATCTATTCTGTCAAAGCCCACAGCTACGCTCAAATGGCAACCCTTTTGCTTCCCGTATGTTTTAAAGGGCGCCGATCGATGGATCCTTTCTCGGACCGGATCCCAGAGGCACAGAGCGTGACAGCCGAGTTGGCGGGCTCCTTCGCATTGGTCTTCCTCGCCATGGAGCAACTCGTTCGGAGCGGGATCCAACGTCTGGGCGGTTTGTTTGCAAAATGTGTCTTGGGGTTTTCCGAACACCAGGAACCTCAAATCGAGGATGCATTTGTTCTTGTGTGTGTGGTTCTGTGTGCGTAGTGCAGTGTATGTGTGTGTAGTGTAGTGGAGTGCAGTGCAGTGCAGTGCAGTGCAGTGCAGTGCAGTGCAGTGCAGTGTAGTGTAGTGTAGTGTAGTGTAGTGTGGAGTGGTGTGGTGTAGTATGGTGTAGTGTAGTGTGGTGTAGTATGGTGTAGTGCAGTGCAGTGTAGTGTAGGGTAGTGTAGTGTAGGGTAGTGTAGGGTAGTGTAGTGTAGTGTATGCGATTGTAGTGCAGCGTATGTGTGTGTGTGCGCGCTCGTTTCCGTTTGCATGAGTGGGTTTTGATTGAGTTGTTGTTTGTTTGCTTGCTTGCTTGCTTGCTGGCTTGTTTGCTGGCTTGCTTGCTCGTTTGCTCGCTTGCTTGCTTGCTTGCTTGCTTGCTTGCTTGCTTGCTTGCTTGCTTGCTTGCTTGCTCGCTCGCTTGCTTGCTTGCTTGTTCTGTGTATGTTTGCTTGCAGATGAACCCCGTTCATGAGAAGACGGCTGTAATTAAAGACGATGCTCCTTGGAGGTTAGTCAAGAGGTTGGTAGCAAAAAAAATCATCAGCCATTTTTTAGGGGACGCATAAACCCAGGACAACTCTTCTTGCCCTCTTTGTAGGCTTCAGACAAATTTGCTTTCAAAGGGGTCGCTAGCCGTTTTGAGGACAAAAGAACATGTTGTGCGGTTCTCGCACAGTCTTCTTGGCACAGTCATTTGGACAACTTGTTACTGTTGCTTCCTCGTGCAAGTATATTGTGAGTAGCAGAACTGCCCCGCCCACTACACGTGCTTATTAATTTATAATTACTAGCTTAGACGGACAGGCTTCTTTTCAAGCTTGGTCAACTTTGCAGGATTTTTTAGCAGTTAAAAAAAAAAAAAAAAAAAAAAAAAAGGCAGAAGGAGTGAGCAACAAAGGAGGCCAAACAATTGGGGGTCAATTGACGGACACCTAAGCATAGGACTTCAGAATCCAGCTTGCCCCAGTAGTGGTCGGTTCGCTTCAGTTCTTGCCTCCCCTCGGGCCCGAATATGGCCCAAACCGGCCATTTCCGAACAAGGGAAAGCAGGGAGCAACAATCATTCCGTGGCTTTGCGAATGTCAAATTGATTCGTGGCCAAATCACCTTACAACTGAGTGTGCCGTCTTTTGAAGGTGCCTTTTTGAGAGTGCAAAGGGAAGCCCTAGCCAAAAACCACACATTGTGGCCTTCTCCATAGAAACAAGCCCGACTGCTACGCAGCTGTTCAGGGCCTGTGGCCCCTTCCGCTCCAGCGTCCGAGGGCCGTGGTGCGCGCATCTGCCACGCTCTTCACCAAGTACGCGCACTTGGATTACCCCGCACCGGCCTGAGCACCCCGAGAGAACACAGCTGAAAGCGCGAGATGAGAGTTCCCAAGCGCCGCGAAATTGCGGGGATTTCCTTTGGTGTCCTTTCAAGAACTAAGAGTGTCCCATGATTGGATTCTCGGATGTCCTTGCCACAGGTGTACGTGGCTGGGGCAGAGAGGGTATACATATTGTAGAGTGCTGCTATTCCGTCGCCGCGGAAGTTCTCGAGGATACCGGAACATACCTTCAGATGCCTGCAAACATAGTCCAACAGCGAATACATTGATTTCGGTGCTCAACAAGTCAAGTTTTGACGACACAAAGTGGGTCCACCCTTTGCCGCTCATGTCTTCAAGATGCTCCGGCCATGCGAGTATTAGAAAGGACACTGATCAAGACGCCATGCAACTTAAGCTTAACCTGCACATGAGAAGCTGGGCTTGGCTTGGTGGCTCAGGTCGTGTTCTGCATCTTCTCCGGCCTTGCAGTTGTATCAACCCTGGCATTTATGGCGCCTCGTTCTTGAGAGGGAGCTCTTGGGTGACCTTCGTCGCCCTGGTGAGAGAGCAGTTTTCCGGCTTTCCAGGTTGGGCGAATGTGGACCTGTGCTGCTAGTGACCTGTTCGCCTGATATGAATCATCCAAGTGTGGGACATGGTTCAAGGTGGCTTTGCATGATTCATCAGTCAGACTTCGGGTTTCTGCGTTGATCGTGTTGGCTCAGCAAGTTGTCAGGGCCTGTTGCAAGGAACTCTCAAGCGGTCCCTGTAGAATGTGGTGGCTGCACGCTGGGTGCCGGGGGCAAATGGAAGATGAACAACTCGGTAGCCGTTGAATTGAAATCCTCGATCTTGGGGTGCCGTTTTTGTCAAAGCGGCCTATACGCGAGGTTCAACTTGTGATGTTGCAGCTGCTTTCGGGAAGTGCTTGAGCAATACGCTTTACACTAGGCAGCTCGGAAGAGATCCTCACTCCGAGACGTGCAGCGAGCTGCGCGGTGTTTGGGGAAACAAAAGCAAAGGGCTTCGCCGACTGCGGATGGACGAAATCCATTTCGCACCACCTGAGAAGCCCTGGAATGATTCGATTCCCCTGTAAATACCACCAAGCGTTATGGTTCAGCCATGGATTCAGGGGGCGTGTGAGTCCGACAATTCGTGGCAGTTTGGCTGGGAAGGCCAAGTCGCAGGGTGTGGGTCTAGTGGTTCTGTTGAGAGTCCACACTCAGCTTCGCGGAAACAGCAGCAAATAGCTCGCAGGCGTCAGCACATATGCGTGTCAACACAGGGGGATCTGAAAACTGGCGGCTTCCTTTTTGCTGCCTTTTAGTTAGACCAACGCAAAAGACGGGTAGCCTCAAAAAGCTCACAGCCACTGCGGTATGGCCCACCGGAACGGTAGCCGAAGTTGGGGAAAACGCAAGAGGCGACCCACATGAAGGCACCGAAGTTGTGCTGGCACTTGCGCATAGGTACACGTGGTTGTCAATCTATAATCTAAAGCTTGACAGCTCAATGGCTAAGTTCATCAACACGTTTGTCATTTCTATGATGGTTTCGACTACCCCCGAACCACTTGACCCAGGGAAATTGAAAAAGCATTCAGTATATACCCTTCACATAGTGGCCAGATTATAGGGTTTGCGCATCCCATACCCTCAGTGCAGTTGTTTGGGAGTGGTGAGAACCATCTTAGATCATTGTCACCTCTTCAGGATTGGCATCGCGACTTGCTGTGTGGTTGGCACCGGGAGCACGCGAAACGTGCACATGGGCATTCAACGGCATGCTGAGGTCCTCGAGATAACTTGTTCGCGATTCCAGGCTATGTCATGCTATGTCTACTGCGCTGTTCGGGTCAACAACGGCACATTGGGAAGCATGATCAGGCCTTGTTCCGAGACTCAATCAGCCATGCGGAGCACATTGCCATTGCGGCTGGGGATGTCAACTCAAAGAGCACCGAGGATTCTCAAGAAGGCTTGAGGCTAATAGCTTGGCGTTGGGGTTTGGTATACCATTGAGTTGCCCCAAGTGAAGTTGGTCGCGTCATTTTAAGTTGATGTGATTATTTTATGCCACTTGCCAACCAAACCTACCTCACGAGCGGATATCGCATCTATGGCCAATCTGGGAGCAACCCCTGGGGGCCTCACCATCTCAGGCCTTTGCCACGGAGGTGAATGGTGGCGGACCGCGGGGCTCCATGTGTGCCAAGGCCGGGTGAAGGGGGTGAATGGATAGGGGGGGCCAACAAGGACGGCCAAAACTTGGGCATTGAAAACGCGAGAACATGTTCATTTTATTCAAAACGTTGCACCTTTTATCGTTCCATGCTGGCAGGATGACTGGTTGACTGAACCGCTAGGCTTGGGGGGCCTCATAGTTTGGTCTGCGCAAGCTAGGCCTCACACACTCCACAAGAAGAACATAGGATCATAAGATGACGTAGCTGGTTTAGCCGATGACTCGATTCTAGCAAGAGTTGCGGGTACTATCAAGTGCATGTTTGCGAGCAGCTTGCAGGGCGTGTCAGCGATTAAAAGTTGATGACAAGACAACTGCGACATCGGTTTGCCAGGCGTTGGCGGCGGTGCGCCTGTGGAAGGATCCAAAGATCTGGGCCACTTGGATTATGTAGACTCAGGTCTCATGTGGGATCTGAAGACATCAATCACAGGCAAGTCAAGCAAGCAGGCAAGCAATCAAGCAAGTAAGCGAGCGAGCAAGCGAGCATGCGAGCAAGGAGGGAAGGAAGGAAGGAAGGAAGGAAGGAAGGAGGAAGGAAGCAAGGAAGCAAGGAAGCAAGGAAGCAAGGAAGCAAGGAAGCAAGGAAGGAAGGAAGGAAGCAAGCAAGCAACCAAGCAAACAAGCACGTAGCCAAGCAAGCGATATATATATATATAATCCAATCAACCATATCCATAGAAGCACACAAGCAACCAAACAAAAGAGCGAGCAGGCTGGCAATCAAACAAGCACAAAAGTAACAGGACTACGTACCAAGAGAACAATCAACCAACTAAGCAAACCAACACACAAACAAGCACCGCGTGTTCAAAGTGAACCCAGAAAGGTGTCTTGCAGGCTTCGTTTGCAGCATTGCCTCAGGTTCTTCAGTGCACGAACCTGACCTTCGGCTTTGCGGCCGCGTGGTTGGGGGGCTACGTTGGCAGGCGGGATTGATTGGTCGTCGCCTCACGAGAGCCTGTTCGCCTCATGAGTCGTTGATGTGTGTTTCTGCACATCTTCGCAAGGCAGGCCGTGTGTTTACACCAAATCAGAGAAAATCGAGATTAGAGTGGCTAGATGTGTGCCAAGTGATTGTGCTTGCGCAACGAACATGTTGCTGAATAGCATGCGCTTGCTGCGGGCACGATGAACACGGGCCGGACAGAGTTGCCATGTGAGTGTCAAACAACAAACTCACATCGCCGCAAACAGAACAATTTGTGCCTTTGTGCACAACAACACAAGGCCGGAGCCCACACAACAAGAGGATGTTGATCTGAATAAACAATTCAACAAAGATAACAATATTCTGCGCGAATAGCGCCAACCTCACTTATCTTTGAACTGTCCCCCAGCAGGGTTATTTCTCTAGAGGACCCATGGGGAGTTCTTCTCATTTGCGGAATCGCGAAAGTCCAGTCGCTAGCCTCAACTTTGGGAGCCCAAGGATTCGAAGTGTCGATTGGAGAAGGGAACGGGCGGGATGTGCTTCTGGCTGTAACGATGCTTTCCCTGCCGCTGGAATTGGATTCAGAGAGGGGCCGTTCTTTTAATCAGCGGCATAGAAACTTAAGATATCATCATGAGTGACCTCAAAACCCTAACCCCCCCCAAGGCCTGTGTTTGTGTTTGTTTTTATTTTATGTTTGTGTTTGTGTTTGCTTGTTTGCTTGATGGTTTTGTTTGTTTGTCAGGTCCCGGACTTTGGGATAGATTGACATGGAGACCAACGCCTCTCACACCGTGAAGGGGATGCGCAGAACCCAATGCCAGAGAAGATTCGCAAACGAGATCAAACAAGTTTCGCCCATGGTTTCGTTGATCGGCGCATCAATCGAAATGGGGCAAATTATGGATCGCCGGACAAAGGAGTTCCCTCGTGAAGGTCAATTTAAGGGGTCCGGGGTCCCTTACTTCCTTTGGAACTCCAGTTCGCCCACATCAAAGCTACGGCTACAAGGGCAGCGCCAAATTCCAGATCCAGCTGCGTTTCCCAGGCAAATCCTATCTCCTGCTCTGGGAGGCAGTGAGTTCATTGGCTTCGCAGGCGATGCGACGCAGGGGTTGGGGCACAGAGTGGGCAGACCATGCAGGTGAATTCGTCATGTCCGTAGTATGGCTTAGTGAACCTTAGAAGATGTGTGGACTCAAGTAAAAGCTGCTTCAATTTGAGAGACATGACATCCTCCGATTTGGGGAGGCTCGACCATCGCTGCCAACAGCAGGGTAAATATTTTAGATGTAGCTTCCACCAGCGTTGGAAGCCCTGCCAGGCAACCAGCGAGTTCAGATCTGCTCATTTTGGTCGGGGCTACTGCCAGGGTTTCTTCAATCAGCGCCCAGGTCCCGTCGCCACCCCACGACTTGAAGTGCTGTTAGCTCACATGAACATGAGATCCAGGCACAAACTACCGACATTTGCTGGGCATAGGGGTCACTAACCATCTAGTGTCAGAAAAAAAGGGAAAAAAACATTTTCAACAAGTGCTCTTGCGAAGGTGCCTGAGTCAACGCATTCCTCCCATCCATCAGTCGGCATATTTATTCCGTCAGTCGAGGTGCCATGCTCTCAGCCTTGGCCAGCGGCCTCTCAAAGGTGCTTGGCGGCGTCGCCGCGCGCCTCGGACCGGTCTTCGTGTTGCCAGGGACGGTCGCAAGGGACGTGGTTCGCTGTCACCCATGCCTTCAATTGGTCATGGTGCAAGAATTGGTTGTGGGTCAAAAATACGTACCCAGAATGGCTTGCCCTGGTAAATGGAAACAAGCACTATAACGTGCGGTGGTTTAATTCTGACCCATACCCAATTGATGTTGGTGATTGCGGCGTGGTACGGCTGTTGTAGGGGCTTTATCGAGGGGCCAGGAGCAGCATGCCAGTTTCATACCATATACAGTACTTGAACTATGCAATACTTAGGCTACATCGATACGCATAAACACAGGAAGGGCTGTGTCAGTCATTATGAAGCAGGTACTGTACCTCTTTGTACACATATTATGTATCTCTATCTTATAACGCTGTGATTCAGTCAGTCAACACCAGGTCTGAAGAGTCTAAGTATCGTCTCATGGGTTATTTGGCCCTCTGCCTGGCAATGCTGACGGTCCCAGTGGACGGTCTTTTCACAAGGGGCCGTTGCCGCATGCGTCACATACAGATGTCCTGATGGGAATTAAGATGTTTTGAGCTTAGACCCTTGTACAGGTGTCTAAACCTCAAAGCGGAATTAGGAGCCCTGCATCCTTATTTGGACCTAACTCTCCTCAGAAACCACATTGCCAGAGTCCATGGCCACCAAGTCACTTCTCTCAAAGCCGGCATCCATGCACTCATCTTGAAGCAGCAGTGCCTGCTTTGATCAATAAATTGGAGGACTGTCGTTGGATCATGCGACGCTGGACAGCCACATCAGAGACTGTCAATTTCAGTGTCTTTGGATGTCATTAGTTGTATCGCAGTCCCTGTCTCCTTAGGATGCGTGTCTGTGTTTGTGCGTCTTGATCTTTATGCAAGTTCATTGGTTTCATTGAATTGGCGGCCCCGTTTACAAGCCTCTCTCAAGCTTCATGACTGTGTCGCGCTTGAGATTGAGCAAACGCGAATAGTGTCATGAAGCACCGCGGCATCTCATTCTACCTGCTGGACAGTTACTTGTCCTGTTTGTGTTTATGGTTTGGGACATTCAGACTTTCTATGAGTTCAGCCCCCAGATGCCTGTTCGAGTTCAGCAAGATCCTATGTCAATTCCTTCACTTCACATGAGAAGCGACGGTTTGCATCCCTCAGGAAAGTGGGCAAGGGCCCAGTCGTATCTTTGGGAGCGCTAGCCTTCCTGATGCTCGGCTTGCTGAGCCGGTACCGTGGCGAAAATGATCGATCAGGTTTTGTTGATTCTGACGCAGGGCCTTGTAGAACGAAGATCAAATTGGTTGCTGGTTTGCGGAATGGTTGATTTGTTTGATGGATTGATGACTAGGATTCGGATAGCTGATGTTATTTGCCGCAACTATTTGCTGATTTTGTTGGTGGTTTTCTTTTCGGATTTGCTGTAACTTCTGCGCCTGGCTGTCGCGATAGCATTCGTCACCGGGGAATGTGATTGTGCCTGCGACATAGGTTGGCTGAAAAGCAACCGGGGGGGGGGGGAGGGGGTTCAGGAGAGTTGATAGCTACACAGATGGTGAAAGACCTTTGCCGCTGCCGAAGCGTAGCCCACCAATCCAACAGAGCGTTCCGTTTGAAAAGGAAAGCGCCTGTTTCAGAACGCGGGTTCCACTTGTAGACCTCGAGGTAGATCCAAACTCCTGGTTGAGTTCTCCAATCAGGACATTGGTCAAAAACTACCTTGGGCTTCCCCTGGTTTACAATGGTGGAGCTTACAACGACTTTGGCGGGCGTCCATAGGGACAATTCTGGTTGGGACGCAGCGTTTGAGCCTTGTAGGACATGATGTCATGAAATGTCCGGGATGCTATGGTTACATGGCTGATGCCAAATTGGGGTGTCTTGTTTTGGGGAACACCGCCAATATGGTGGCTTGCCTTTTGGTTTCCCTTTAAACCCACCCCAAAAAGGCTGCACTCAAAGAAAGACACAAAGACACACCCACATTGACTCTGGTTTGGAGATGGCAAAGGAGGTATTTAGACAGCTGTTTGGTTCACGGCATGAGCCTTCGTGCGCCGGATAGAGCCGGTTTTGGTGAGCAGTTGCTTTCAACAAGGGCTGGAAACTTGTCTGGCTGACTGCTGTGATTTTTCCCAAAGGGGTACAAATATATATATATATATATATATCTATATATATACACAGGGTATAGGCGGTCGGTTTGGCTGGCGTTCCCATTCAGAAATAGCATGGATTGGTATACGAGCTGTACATGAGCGCTTGGACCGATTTTCTTCAATGTCAACATCTGGTACAGGCTACGTAGGCTCCACATATCGCCACATGTATGCTGCGCATAGGCTCTGCTTCATGTGGCTTATCATTCTTTTTGGCGATCCGCGGTCGCTGGCGTTCCCTACCTCTGTCCCATAAAGAGAAGCCTTCAGGCGCAGCCAGTTTTCGCTCGCAGGCCAAAACAGTGGAATCAAGCGCTATGTAGTGCATTTTTGAGTTCCTTTTGTCAGGCGCACAGTTTATAAAGTCACATGGTATGGTCAAATGATAGCGACCTCACTAATAACCACAGGGTCCAACAATTTTTACCCTAGATTAGTTTTTTGCTTTTTCGTCTGATTTTCCTCCTGCGAATGCAGAAAGCGGAGTTAGCCTGGTCAGCCTGCTTGCACAGTTGTGAGATCCCTGGCAAACCTTTGTGGATACTGATGACCTTGAAGTCAGTACATGTGTGGTGCGTCATTTTCGTGTAGAACACTTAGGCAGGCTGCTTGTGAACAAAGCAGTATGGAGAGGAAGTGACTACGTTCTGAGCACCACGAATCCAACGCCGGCTGCCTTGACAAGCGGGGTCGCTCTGCCACGAGCATTGAATGTTGAACCCGTTTGATTGTTTGGTATTCTTTTCGTAGTATTGTTGTTAGCTTAGATGAATGGTTCTAATTTGGTCGCTCGATGCCACCGGATTGTTTGCTCACAGGAGCTCAAGGCGTGAGTCCACACGCTGCCACTCAGACTTGGGGCATCCAATAGCTTCACTATGCCGTAAATTTGTATTTTGATCGCCCGGTGTTGTTTGTCCTCCTTTCGTTTCAGTATTATAATGTCCATTTGTCCTTCCATCGATATCAATTGGTTTATCAATCGTGGTCCAAGGTTCACCAGCCACTTGCCGAGGTATGTTGGTCAGCCTGCCACGTGGGGATGGGGTGCTCTTGCCACTTGGCTGGAAGACCACAGTTGGAAGGCTGATGGACCATGGTTCGATGCGTCAACTTGCCCTATGATTTTGTGCAGCTGGAGAAGGTTAGACTCGGCTTGGCACAATCTGGGAACCCTATTGCCTGCAGGGCTCAAGGCACGGATGGCGGTTGGCAAGATCAGTATGGTGCAGGTTATTTTTTTTGTTTTATAAGGTCACCCAACTTTCCTCATAGAGCCGTATGTGCTTCAATTACCGTTCGTTGAGTTACAATTACTGCGTGCCAAACAACTTGTTTGGAGTGTGGTTGTAAGGCGTGTTGCGCAGTCGAGCATATAGAACATACACAAGCATGTCCTCTTAGCAGCGCACAACCGGACACACTTTACTACCGTCCCTCTTACTCACATAGAACGTGACGGAGTATCTCTGCAAAACAATCATCGTCGTCGAGTTTATGGGAGGCTACTTCTGGAGAATCTGTGCTGTTCACGTGCCACAAGTGGTTGGACCCGTGCCACTTCTTGAATGCCTCCTGCATGAAGTTTGGATTCATCATGCGAGGTCTCCCGTTGCAGTTAATGAAAGACTCCAAGTTTGCGTCATGTACCCATCATTCAGCGCTGGTACTCTTGTGCAAAGACCAGCAAGGAAGGTGCGGCTGAATGATGTCTCTTGGATGTTTGTGGATTGCTAGGATGTTGTGGTGCACGATTCATTCGGTATGGTAAAGCTCGTTTGGCAGCTCCGAATTGCTTGTAGTGTATCTACATAGCTGTGAAAAAAGGCATGCAGTACACAATTGTGCAAACCGCATTGATTGGTGACTTGCTGATGAATACAGCTTGTTGTTCAAGCCGGAGTGTGGTGGCGCTTCTATGTAGCGCAGCTGAAAATAGAGCTCGGGCGATGTGAAAGATTCACTTGAACAAACAGCCCTTTGCCAGGCTTCCCCCGGATTGCAGCCCCTGTGACACGAAACTTAAGCCATGAGCCGATGCCATCTAAGCGCTTGGTCCTAGCTGGTTCATGCCATCCCTGTTGCATGAGGTATTCTACGGGCTGATGGGCATTGGCCGAGCGGTGTATGAGAGCACCAACAAGGCCATTTTCGCCGACTTCTTCCACGGTGAGGAGCCTCAAGTCAAGTCAAAGTGCCCAAAGCATGACACCTTGGAGACAAGCCTAGGTTGTTGTTTGAGCTATCCAGCTAAGTGCTTTTCCCACAGATGATGCGACTTTGAGATGTTTGTTGCCCGCAATCATGCTTGTTGGTCCTTTGCGTTGCATTGCCACCTGATTCAATTGCCCTCATGAAACTTGGAAAACAATGTTCTTCCCTGTTCACCGTTTGGTACATGATACATGATACGGTGGATGGTGAAAATCCTGTTGGGATGGAGACGTCCCCATGAATTCAGGGATAGTGGGACGGGATTTCTGTTTTCTTGGGTGGTGTTCATTATAGTGCGGCAGATAGTATAGGATTTTTATAGATGACTTCCTTTGTCGACCAAAGAGAGAGGGAGAGAGAAAGAGGAAAAACAATGAGAGAGAGAGAGAGACAGAGAGAGAAAGAGAGAGTCTTCTCTCTCTCTCTCTCTCTCTCTGTCTCTCTCGCTCTCTTCGCTTTGTCTCTCTGTTTTCTTTCTTTCTCTCTTCTCTCTCGCCAAGGTGATCAGGGTGCCGAAACAAGCCTCAGCAAAAGAAGGTTTGCTTTCCGGCTGAGTGTTTTCCAGCATGCCCTTGCACATTTTTATAGTTGAGACAGCAAAAGGGGCAACTTGAGCAACTCTCGTTTCTCATGTTCCTGCTGATCTTTGGCGACTGCGTAACCTGGGCATGACTTTTCTGAAGCACGTCCGTGTTGATTTGGGCACCGGTGTGATATAGGCAGAACATTCTGGGTCCCTGTATGAGCTCCAGATGTGGAAGTCTTGGTTTCTGGGGGTTCTACGCACTCTCCTTATCATGTGGGCAACCTTTTAGTAGGGGTGCTTCGGCCAAGCCGCTGAAATCTTCTTCCTTGAGCTGAGTAGTTGCATTTTCCTCCCTGCGGCTTGCTTGTTCTTGGGTAATTTGCTTACATGAAGCCATTGCTTTCGTCATTCGTTTGGTCGTTCACTCACTTTATTGAGCCCAAGTCAAATGGGTGTGGCTCCAAGTTTAAGAGCTATATAGCGTTGCGCCGGTTTTAGTCTTTGGTTCCATTTACCAAGGTGCCACTTTGGTACATGTTTTTGAGCCACAGCCAAATCCTGAAGCTTTTCAGATGTCTCCCTGAGGACAGCGCCGGGGCCTTCGCCAACGTCTTTGTCTTTGGCACCTTGGCTTCCACCGTGGCGTTCGGCCTGGGCGCTGCTAAGCAGGACACAGGGCTTTCAGCTTCTTATGCGCAGCATGCGCCAAGGGTGCACCGGATGCATCCCAATTTGTGGTGCGTGTTTAGCAAGCCGGGGGTTCCAGCATGATCAAACATGAAACAGGTGTGTGTGTGTGTGTGCGTGTGTGTGTGTGTGTGTGTGAGTGTATGCTTTCTTAACGGACTAGGATGATAATAGAAATGTACTGTAAATTGCAAGTCTCAGATATTGGTGCTTTCTAGTTGTTATTGTTCTGTTGAGAAGGAAAGAAGGCCTTAGAGCCAAGTTGGCCCTTAAAGTTTTGCCCAGTGCGGGGCAACAGTTCATGATACATGTGTGTGGGGGGGCTTGAGGTTCCGAAATCAAGCAAATGCTGTGCTGCACCGCCGACTTTGGGATGCTATTGCATTGGTATAAGAAATTGTTTGCGCAACATTTGCTGGTCATTTGACCCACATTGCTGAATATTTTCCCTAATATGTGAATAGACAAGATGCTTATGCTACCGCCCGAAAAGCGGTAAGCTATGGACTACATATATGTATATGTGTATCAAATTATTTATTTTACGCAGTGAGCAGCCCTATATACTTTTCAGACAACATCTATCCAAGCGTTCTGCAATGCTTTGTTGATGATGCGCAGCATATTTCTGGACCAATGGAACAAAAATTTGAAACATCCACACCCCTACCACGGCTGGGATGTGTTGTTTGTTTCGTTTGATTGATTGTTTTTAATGAGTGTTCCGCAAGCGCGTGACTTTGCATTACAGTTTCCGCTCTTCAACAGGGTCACTGATGACCTCACATACTGAAGACCGAACCGGCCATATGGTATACATCCACGAACGTTGTTGCACAGTTTCCAACTTTCGGGGTCTCTTGGGCAGGAGGATAAATGAGGATTGGGTTAACTGGTGATGTTTTACATGACTGCCTTCAAGTACGATCGAGAAATAAAAAGCTTGAGGTTGAACCATGACCAACACAATGTGCAGCTACCTCCGGCTTGAAGGTTGTCCATGTCCGTGTGAGGCAAGTCCAGTTGTTCATTCGCAGGCAAAACAAAACAAAAGATTGCTTGAGGCAAGGTGTTGCGCAGGACTTGCCTGAGCTCTACCTTCTAATGACCTTTGCAGTGCTCACAGTGCCCGGGTACCTGTTGGCATCGCTCATCAAGAGCAAGGAGGCGGGATGGGCGAAAGGAGCTACTTGATATATGTACCACCGTTCATCATACTGGTGACCAAAGGCAACTCCGGAGACACGGAGCACTATTTCTAGATTATGTTAAGCAAATATCAGCCCTGGTCAAATACACATGATAATATATATATATATATGTACCAGTCCCTGGGCCACGTACCCCCCCCCCCCAATGCACTCCCCGCATCATGTGCATCTTGGGGATGATGCTGGCAATGCTGGGGATGCTGTCCAGTACCCGTGCGAGCCCTGCAGCTTCGGTCCCAGACCCCCTTTCACCCCGTCAACCAACACCCCCGCACCTCTCGCAACATCCTACCCTAAACCAAACCACCCTGCAACCCCTCCTTGACCCCAACCCAAGCCTAAATCAAACCCACCCGAAACCCACCGCAAACCAACCCTGAACCAACCCTGAACCAACCCTAAACCAACCCACCAAGCCTAAACCAACTCCGAACCACACCCCAACCACCCAACCACCCAACCACCCAACCACCCAACCACCCAACCACCCAACCACCCAACCACCCAACCACCCCACCACCCAACCACCCCACCACCCCACCACCCCACCACCCCACCACCCCACCACCCCACCACCCCACCACCCACCCCACCCCCCACAGAAAGGGGGGGGTTGGCCCAACCACCCAACCACCCAACCACCACCCCACCACCCCACCACCCCACCACCACCCCACCACCCACCCACCCCACCCCCACAGGGGGGGGGGGGGTTGGGGAAAAATAGTAAAAGGAGAATTCTAGGAATTCTACGTTTACTATTTTTTCTCCATCAGCAACACAACAAACAGAAAACAAAATCCAGAACAACAAGCAAACAAAATAAATAATCACAACCAGCAACAAAAATATTTAATCACAGCATACAACATTAAATAATTCAAACAAGCATACCAACAAAACAGCAAAAATAAAAACCATCAAAGAACCCAAACTCAAACACACACACATCAACAAAAAACAAAGCAACATACCAACAAAAAATATCAGAAGAGTATCAAACAAAATAACAACAAGAAGCCAAAGAACGAAAAAGTCAAAATAGCATACCAAGTTCAAACAACGCACTTTGAAAGAGACAAGCAAATCAATAAAAAATAAAATATTTCAATCTTTACAAACCATAAGTACAGTATAATTATAACATATAAGATTTTACATGTTATTATTATATTATGATTATAATTTCAGTACAGGATAATAATTTAATTGACAAATATTTCTTCCTTCATACATCATTTTAAAAATAATATTAACATCTCTCACTGTATTCTGAACATTAAACTTTTTACTTTCAATAAATAATTTGATATTTTCTTTAACATCTTCTCCTTTCTCTTGACTATAACACAACAACCATAATATATCATCCATCATTTCATATTTTTCTTACTAATTTTAAGAAACTGTTTAACATAATCATAAGGTGGTATTTTATTTACAGTTAGACATATTAAAATATCATCTTCTACATTTCTATTACGAATTCTTTTTATTCCCAACAGACATCTGATTAATTCTTGATAATATCTCCAATTTCTACAAAATTTACATAAATCTTCTTCATCCATTGAATAATTAATAATACTATTCACTATTTCATTAGGTAAATTCAATTTATACAATTCCATATTTTCTTTTTTGAAGTGACAACAATCATAGCATTTTTTATTGATATAATTATTGATTTTATCACCGTTCATGTTCCTCTTACTATATTAAGGCACTATTTCTTTAAGTCATTTTTAAGGCATTAAGTAAAATTAAGAAACAAACCATAAGTATAGTATAATTATAACATATACTATTTTACATGTTATTATTATAGTATGATTAATAATTATGGGTTAAATTTATAGTCAGGAAATATTTCTTCAAATATGTAATCTACATATTTATCAATATCACCAATGTCTATATATTTGATATTGTCTTTTCCTATTATTGAATAAATATATTCCCAGAAAAACAAATTAACTAGTAGCCATACTTGATATTTAGTGTTGTAGTAATACCATACATGATATTTAGTTATTCCAAATTCATTCAAGACCTCGTTTATTTTATCTTTACTTAATAAATGCCAATCAATCGCTTCAAACATGTCTCGATTTTTTTTAGCAAATGCTTTATATGGTTTAATGCTTAGTTCTCCTCCAAACCTTTTAATCAAATCTTTATTATTAAAAAACTCATCTATTTCTTTTTCAAATGACTTTCTAGCAATTTTATGGTAAACATATACTGGAAATCGTTTGTGATATCTCATAAAGAATGTCAATTGTAGCTGAAATGTTGTATATCCCATATCCTTATGTTCTTCAACAAAAAACTGTTCAAGGTCTCCAGTTATACAACACTGGTCACAATATACATTATACTCACTTATTTTACTACACAGATTAGCAGGTAATAAGTTATACAATGTAAAATTAATATCATTATTTTTATTATTACAACATTCACACTTACTATAATTAAACAGTGTCATTTTTCCTCTTAATATATTAAGTAAGTATTTATTTAAGTCGTTTTCAAATAAATTATTTTATAATGGCCATAAGCAAGTGAGTTTATACTATCTATCCAATATTTTTTGTTTTCATAACTACTAAGAGCAATTTTTTTAGTTGTTATACTAAAAAATATGTGGTTTTTACTTCTAATACTATTAAATGACTTATGTATAACCTCATTAGTTTTTAAAACCGTCTCAAACTCTTCATATTTCATTTGACGTCTTACTGTGCCTTTTGCTATGCCCAAACATTTCTTATATTCTTGTTCATCACCATAAACTGAGTAAGAGTAGCATTTAGGACGAAGGGCTATAAACCCTGTTATTGTTTCACTTTTTAATTCATCCTTAAATTTACCTAATACTTTCTTGTTATTCTCATCATAACATTTATGTTCCTTAGGATAATCTGAAAAATATATTTATTTTTTAATTGTACTCAGGTCTTCATAAATGTCATTGGTTTTAGTATGAAATACAAAACTATCAGTATCAGTATATACCATTTTAATATTATCTCCATATTTAGGTTTCATAACGTCATAATAAAATTTATACATGTGTTGCTTACTCAAATCTAAAATACTCATCCCAATAAATATAGGTTTGTCTAGTTTCAACTTTTTTTTGGTTTTCAACTCCAACCACATTCTCACTAATGATATGACTATGTTTGAAGTTAGGATTACTTACACACTTCATATATCTAGTTTCGTCACTCACAACTTCAATGTCTAAATGTTTTCGCTTATCCTCCATTGTTTTTCCAAATATGGCATTGTTCATCAATTTATAAACATCTTTCTCAAAATCATTTCTAGCATTCTTCCTCTTCTCAGTGTTAAACTCAATGTAAGGTTTTAAAACTTCTTTTTGTTCAAATTTAATTGCTCTACGAATTTTCTTAAGTTTTAACCCCTGCTTCAAATAAAATTGTAAGGTTCTTATATGGATTACATATGTTTCTTTATCATTTAAATTCAATACTAATTTATTTGTTTTCTCATCCATAGGTTTTTTATGATTGAAAAATTCATAAATTTCAATTTGTTTATCTGACAGCATGTTGGCTTTAACATTCATAACCTCAGGTGCCATTGGATAGTCATTGTGTAAATTGTGTAATTCTTTAGGATATTCTAAATCCACTTCTAGAATATATCCAATATTATTATTCTTATAATTATTTATGTCTTCTTCTTTTAATGTATCATCCCATTTTAGATTTTTATATGGCAGTTTTTGTATCATGCTTAACCCATACAAATTATTAGCGTCTAAATAGTTAATATACCTACTTTCTTTCTTTTTGTCATAATCTTCTCCCATGTATTTATTATTTGCTTCAACTTTTTTAGTAGAAACCATACACATCCCTCCTCTAAGTCCCGCTTCTATCATTTCATACATTTCTTGGTCATATATTAAATCAATCTCTACACCAGTCATTTTAAGCATAGCATCAAAAGCAAAGTTAGGCAATGTATAATAATAAGCAGGGTCCAATCCATAATATTTCATACACACATCTCTAAAATTTTCGAAAATATCAGTCAATAATAATACATCAGTTTTCAAATATAAATCATGGTATTCACCCATATTCTTAATGTTGAAATGCTTCCATATATTTTTTGCCCTTTCATAGTCGTTATCACTTATACCTTCTTCACTCAACTGACTATAAAAATCGTCCTTACTCGGTAATTGCTCATCATCAAATTTATCAAATGAATTCATGTCGTCATAAGGATAAACACCTTTATCATTTAACAAATCTAGACATGTCTCACTCTTAATCACATCATTTTTACTACTGAACCTAAAAATATCTTTCCAGTTTTCACGCAATAAACATTTACTTTTATCTTCTTCATCTGTATTATCATACTTACTCATTGAAACTAACTTATCTAATGAAGCAGTTAAAAACCCAAAAGTGTCTTTAACACTCAAACTTTCAAAACTGATATTAGTAAATGTTTCACTGTTCTGAGCGATGACACCTATTTTATTGTTGTTACTTAATTTATCAGCATTTTGAATAATTAAATGACCGTCATAATTTTTCATGTTATGGAAGAATACAGGAATTTTAAAATATCTATTACAAAAATTAAGATTGCAAACATTATGAGCACAACCTCTATACTTACCTGTAAAATGACAATGGTCTCTAACTTTTCTATATTTCTCTGCTTCCTTAGCAGTCTTATAGTTCATTCTAAACTTATCCCCACAAATAAAGCTTTTTTTTAGCATTTTTAAAATCTTCTTTGTCTTCATCAGTCATGTCTATTTTTTCGTTTTCTCCCATCTTCTCCTTTACTGCTGCCCTAATCTCATTAAGTTTTTGACAAAACACATCAACATCATCTTTACCACGATACATAAATTCATAATTTGTATTATCAACAGCATTAACCATATTAAGCATAAAACCACATGGTTTATGCTCTTGATAAGAAAAAGTGTTTTTATCTTCATCTTCATCAGGTTTTTTCAGTTCCTCTGTCAAACATTCAAAATCAGCATATACAACAAAAGGACATCTTAACTTTTTGAAGTGATGCTTAAAACTCACTTTCTCATAAGGATTAGGCATTACTATCTGCTGTCCGTCAACTTCCATACATCCACTATCATAATGTTTATTTAATAATTCTTCATTTTCAAATCCATGATTACAATATTTACAAAAATGGGACTTACCATTATGATTACTTTTTTGATTATTAATAAGTCTGCTCAAACTTTTTATATAGACACAATGACTGCAATCCTCATCATCAACTCTTAACAAATCAAAATGAAAAGAAGCATCTGTATTTTTCAATTTTCTACTAATAACAATTTGTTCATTATCATCAATTTCATAAACATTAACGGATATTGATTTATTATTTTCTTCAAATATATCTATATCATTATTATTAGCAGGAAAACTCACACCATCAAAAATCAAATCACTTTCTATCTTCTTGTAATGAAACATCTTTTCAGGGTGTGCTTTATCACAAATTTTACAATATCCACACTCAATAGAATATTTAAAACACTTGTCATCTTGATTTTTAATATTGATACATGCCTTTTTCTTTTTAATCCATTCTGGAAGTTCGATATATTTACCTGCTCTAGTCGGATTATATTTATTATACATGATATGAATATTATTAATATTGCTAATTATTAATCCTGACTGATACAAAGCCATATCTAAAATTCTTGTTTCAACATCAGGCCTCATTCTTTTCAAAGCATTCCTTAAATCCTCTTCATTTACAATAGTGTACGACCTTGTCTTAACTGTTACGTTTCTCTCCTCATCAAATAAGTTCATAACTTTCATATTTATTGTAGCATTCAGTTTCATTCCTCTATTCTCTGTCAAGTATTCATTAAGTTTGTCAAATTGATAATTAAAATAAGTCAATCCGTTCAACTCTTTTAAATGAATGTTTGAAATTGTGTAGGCGTTAGCATATGCTCTAAAGGCGCTTCTTTCTTCTGTTATTACTGCTTTTTTCTTAATAGCATGTTTTAAAACCGTTCTTGCTCCTACTCTTTCTCTGATTTGATTTGCTTTGTAGTCATTAGTTTTCTTTACTGCTTCAAGTCTCTTACTCAATCTATTGCTTATTGGTTTTTCTGGATTATATCTATACTGGTTGTTTCCTATAATTATGGTTTTAAGTTTTTTACCTTTATTATTTAATTTGTATTCTCCTAAATTTTCTTTAAGAAGATACTTAACTATTTTAGTGTTTTCATCTGGCGGTAAACATCTATTCATATTATTAACTATATAATTTGATTTATGGTTTTCTCTTTAAGTCTTTTTTAAAGTCACAAAATTCTAAGAACTAAATAACTATATCAAAGATTAGTATAAATTATTATTTTTAATTTTCAATTAACAATAATTCATGACGCAAATAATGTCTCTTCAAACCTTCTAATACATAGTAAGTTTGAAGTGTCATATCTTTTTCTATCCTTTCTATTTTGTATTTCCTTTCTGTCCACTTTGGGTTGGTCTTTCTTCGATGTATAATTACCTTTTCCTTTTTGGTATATTTTCACTGTGTCCGAAGCTGATAATTTAGGGTATTTTCTCATATGCTTTTGCTTCAGTGTAAGGTTTGCTTTTACATTTGCTCTGTTGTCATCATCATGCGCTTCACTTGGTTTCATTCCAGTTGATGAGTGAATAGCGCTATTATATTTCTTCAATGTAGGTTTCAACATATCAGTCCATCTACCTTTAGTAAAGTGTATCCTGTCTCCTATTCTTTTTTTCATCGTTCTAATAAATCTCTCCACAATATTGGCATGTGTTAGCGTTGTTTTATGTACTATACCTAAATCATCTAAATATTTCTTTACTTCTGCTTTAAATGCTCCATCATCATCAGAAAAGATTTCCACAGGCTCGCCCATAACTTTAAATGCTTCTTTCAACCCTTTCAAACCATTTGGACTGTCTCTTTGAAACATTGGATACACAAAACCTAATTTACTGAAAGCATCTATTACAATCAATGCATAGCGTTCTTCATCTTCTTTCTTAAATATTTTCATATCCATAATATCTATTTGAAATTCTGCTCTGGCATAAGGCACTAAGAAACTGTTATAATTCTGATACGGTTTTACTTGCTTGTTAGGTTGCTTCTTCAACCACTTTGCCACTTCTTCTAATGTTACACTTGCTCCTTTCTCTTTTGCTTGATTGTATAAGCTTTGTTTAGAACCATAACCTGTTTCTAAATCATAATAGATATTGCTCATTATCTCCTCATTACTTAGTTTACTCATATATTGAAATTGGATTATATTAATTAAATTAAAATTAAACTAATATTATCCAATTAGACTTTACTTTTAGTACTCTGGCACTTTCTACTTTTTTCATGTCTTGATTTGTTAGAACTGTTGGTCATTGATTTTCCACAAATATTACAAGTATAAGGTTTATTAAGTTTTTCTTGACAGTATTTTTTATGATAATCCTTTTGATATTGTTTCTCTTTATTTTCTTTTGTTTCTTCGCTATCAGTAGGACTTGGCAACACATCAGCATCTGAACCTTTATAATGTCTTTCAATGTCATCAGCAAAACTACTATTCATAAATAACATATTCATAAAGTCATTATAATCATCTTCATCATGTATTCCTCCTAACAATCTATCGCTTCCATCATCTGAGTGTCTGCTATAGAATGGCATTTATCTTATATAATAAAGGCGTTATTTCTTTAAGGCATTTGTACAAATTCTGGTATTTTTCTTCTTCTTCTTATTATTATTTTCTTTTCTTTTTTTATTGTTTTTTACTTATTATTATTATTATTATTTATTTTTATTTTTTATTTTAATTTTTATTTTATTTTTTCTTCTTACCTCGGCTACTTTTTGTATTTGTGCTTTCTGGGCTTCTGCTCCTGCTTCTTGTTTCCATTTGTTCCCTCGTCCATTCACTACCTCTAGCTATTTCTTGGGGTGAGTTGCTCCTGCTTCTTGTTTCTAATTGTCTTCTGTTCATTTGATTACCTCTTGCTCTTTCTTCTGGTGTGTGACTTCTGCTTCTTGCTTCTACCTGACGTCTTGACCAGAATGATGCCCTCGGTTGTTCTTCTTCCTGTTCTCGTGATTGTTCTGATGGAGTGGATGACTTCTTACCTCGTTGGAATAGTTCAAATACGCTCTTGTCTTCTCCACCTAAAAATATGTTTCTTAACGATTTTATTTCTCGGCTTTCCTCTTTCTTATCTTTTTCGGTTGATGCTGATGACGATGATGACGTTAAATGAAGACTTTGTAAATCTTCCTGCTTTTCATCTTTTGGTTCATCTTTTGGTTCATCTTTTAGTTCTGAAATTGCATTACTATAAATTTCATCAGCAAAATCTTTTGCTATATATCGTGTTGTTTGTGCGTCTGCCTCGTTGTTTTCATATAACTGTGATGTTGGTGCTACTTCATCAAACATATCAGGGAACAATTCGTGTTGAAGAACTTGTTTATCAGTTTGAACCCTAGCATTCAACCGTAGTCTCCTATCGTATTTTGAAAGGTCAAAATCGTCAAAATATATATTGTTGATTGACAAGTCAATTACCTGTCTTTCGGGGATGATTTCAATTTTTAATCTGTGCGTCATCGCTTCCTTTAGCATTTCTTCAAAAGTAGGGCGTCGGCGTAATCCATAATATTTATCAGTCATATTAAATATCATATATTTTATTAAACTTCCGCTGGTATTTCTTTAAATGAACCATCCATCACGGTTGGACTATCTTCTTTTTCCTTAGGTCGTGGGTGGAAAACTGAGTAATACACTTTGTCATTGTAAAACCTTACTAATTTTAGTCTGTGTTCCTTCTTTATAAAATCACCATCGCTATTAATTAAAGCACTATATAACTCAGTGAATTCTTCATAAACACTGTCTTTAATCTTTCTAAATCCTTTCAGTTTGTCCATGACTTATTTCATCTCTTCTGGTCTGCTTGCAAGATAAGCGGGTGTTAGTTCAGACGCTCTTTTCTTAAACTCGTTGTAACCATAAGCGTCTTCTGCTTTTGATTCTACTTCAACAACTGGGTCGTCTTCTCGTTCATCTTCTTCTTCGCCTTCCTCTAATGGTTCTAATTCAGGCATTTCATCAGCAGACACCGTTGAATGAACTTCTACACCGGCAGGATATGAACTCTTTGATACAGCACTTGCCATTTCTTCGTGTTGTTCTCTCCAACGTCTCATTCGTTCAGCAAGTTCTTCTTTCTGTTTGTTTGTTTCCGCCAATCCTTCTTGAATGAAAGACTGGTGTTGTTTCAGTGTGTCAGCAAGTTTCAGTTCGTCATTAAGTTTAGCTCTTACACTACCAACGTCCGACATTGCTCCTTTCATAACTTCTCCTCTCCGGTCTAGTTCTTGTTTCTTTTGAATGTCTAAGGCGTCCTTATTATCAAACTGACTACCGTATTGGTTTAATCTGTATCTTGTCGCTTTTCTGTCTATCACATTTTCAATTGATGGACGGTTCTCATCTCCTACTAATGTGTCTTTCAATAATTCATCATAAGAAGGTCTCAAATGTAATTGTGATTTCAATGACCCTACTTTTACCTGTCCTACTGTATTCAATCTATTAATTTAGAAAAATCAATTAATCAGAGATATTCTTAATCATTTCTTCTAAATGCTTCTTTCTTACAGTTAGTTGTTCCTTTGTTTGTATTCCGTCTGGTGACCGTGGGTTGTCTAATATGTTTCTTATTCTGTCTATTTCCTTTCTGTAACTTTCGGTTCTGTTGCTTTCAGCTAAATCATTTCTATACTTTATTAATGCTCCTTGTGATTGTCTCGCTTCCAGTGTTTCCTTCAACTGTTTAAAATAATTCATTCTTGAAGCAACTCCCCATAAATCTGAAACATTATAATGACGTTCTACTTGTGGCGCCCTTTTAAATTCTACATTTCTATGACTTCTCGTAAGCATGAATAATATATATTATAATTAGATTATTATTTAAAACATTGAAGATAATTTGTTTATTTTTTCTTGTTTATCTTGTTTTTCTTTTGTTTAAGTTCTTCATAATGTTGGCTTAATAGTTCTGTTGCCGTGGGTTTCTTAATAGTTTCTTTAATCACTTCTTGTTTAATCTCATTCTGAATTTCTTCTTTTACTTCTGGTTTTATCTTTCTAATATTCTTTTGCGGATTAACTGGTAGCATCTCGGTTTTTGCCCCTTTACAATTTTTAGGATGTGAGTGTCTCAAACTTTTCAATGTCATCTTTTTAGAGCATTGTTCACATTCTACTAATTCAACTTCTTTTTTAGTTCTTGGTAATGCTTTTGCTTTCGCTTTTGGTTCAGGAATGACTTCTTCTGGTTTAACTTCTTCTGGCGTTGGTTCTTCATTAACTGTTTCATTTTGTTCAACGACTTCATTATTAACAGGTGCTTCTTCTGTTTTAGTTTCATTATTAACATCTACTACCTCAATACTTGACATAATATATATATATATAGATTTTCCATATGGAAAATCTATATATTATTCTAAGTTTTTGACATTTGATATTACAATTCCATTATCAAATAATATCACTTTTTACGAAAAGGAGACTAAAACTACAATTAACTCCATTCAAATTAATTTCATTCCCTGCCGAATTAGAAATCCAAAAATCCAATTGTTTAAAGGTTCTATTAGATACATCTAAATAGTCCAAAGCATTTACTCCGTCACCATCAAACATAATTCCCGCATGTGGTGCTGTGACTGGCACTTTCTTAACAACTGTACTATCCCCCGTTCTTAAATTTATTTGATTATAATTAGACAACTGAGAAGAATGAATATAAATATTTCTAATGGGTTGAAGATTAACGAAACCAGAAACATAAGCATTACCATATTGATAAACATTCATTTGATAATTTCCTAAAACTTCATTAACAGACTTTAAATCATTAGCATCAAAACTTCCAATCCAAATATAACTTTCATATATTATCTTCATTTGTTCATCAGTTAATACTGCAAATTGTCTATCGGCATAGTTTGAAGAAATCGTGATTTTATTAGTCTTTACACTGTAAGTAACTTCATAAGTATTTGAGAAATTGACATTATCAACAATACCGTTAATTTTTGTTTTTAATTCTGTTGCCAGTTCTGTACCAGTATAAACTCCTTCTGAACATTTGTATTATCTTCATCTGGAACTAACGGAGAAGAATAAAAGTATAGTATATTATTTAATCCTGACTGTATTGAATACCAAGAGTTAGGCAATGTTACTTCGTGAATGTAGCAATGAACTCCGTTGTCTGTTTGTAATGTTTCCGGCAATTCAACTCTAAAATTTGATGATGTACCTCTAATCCTATGGGCACTGTCAATATAGACCTTCTTATATGTGAGCATTATTAATTAATTGAGAAGTTAATTTATAACTTTAATTGTATGATTAATAATAAAAAGGTAATTTCTGAAATGAAGCATGGGAAAATTAAACATTATCAACCTTACAAAAATCAATTAAAATAACTGATGTTATGAAACAAACTGACAAAATATTAAATAGTTATTATCCTAATTCAAATTTAACTGATGCACAAGGGTTAAGTAGAGCATATGGCAATGGTAACGGTTTTTATATTGATGGTGATAAAATGTATGTAAGCGGAACATTTGGAAAAGGAACGTTTGGAGGTGCTGTTAATGACATTCTGGCAGATGTAGGACTTCCGTTTAAAATGACAAAGTACTCGCAACGATATAAAGACACATCAAAAGCATTGAATGAAAACAATGAAGTTAAACATCTTATAACACACAGTCTCGGTTCAAGTGTAGGGGCACAGATAACAAAAGATTATCCTGAAAGAGAATTAACTTTAACTACTTATGGAGCGCCGTTTATATCACGAAGGTCTAAAGTTACCGATGATTATATTAGTTTTAGAAGTATCTTAGACCCTGTCAGTATTGCTGACCGTGGCGCTATAACTGTTTATACTGGTTCATTAAATCCATTTACTAACCACGATTACATAACTGGATACAGTGATATGGGGCGTGATGTTTCAAGAAGTGTTGAACCTGTAAGTGCGATAATGTAGTTAAATAAGTACTTAAATATATAAATATATAATATTATATATGTATAATCAGTTAAATGAAAACTTGACAGAAAGTGAAACAACATATAAACCATTAACAATTGAACAAAGATTAATGGATTTATATAGAGATAATAAACGAACATATGTAAAATGCCAATGTGGATGTTTCATTATTAGGAGTATCAGAGTTAGACCTGACTATATTGATTATAACTGGATTATTTCAATTTATAATATGTTTGTAAACAAATTTGAATTTGGTTATTTCCTCATCAATGACAACAGAAGCACTTGTAATCACAGTCAATCAGACATTGATGAAATAGTAACAAGAAAAAAACTAAAAATATGTTCATATCATTATTATGATGCAGCATAAGAAATATGACAATGAAACAACGGATGATATGATTAAGAAGCAAATAAAAAGTATAAGAAAAGTTCATATGAATAAATGAGAGAATTAGTAATGGAGAAAGAAAAAGGGAATAATCCAGTTGAAGATAATATTAGGAAAAGAAAATGAAAGTGTTTAACAATGATAAATCTAATCAAAGGGATTATACGAAATTATTTAATTTAGTTTAAATTATTTCTAAATTAAATTATATATAGCAATGGAAACTTTTAGTGCTGAAGATATTCTAATTGACAACCTCTCATTCAAATTAAATAAAGGTGCAAGTTATATAAATGAGCGTCGTAGCGTTTCGTTCTTCCCGTCTGGTTCAAATATTTATAAACCTTCGTCTGGAAATCGTGTATTGAAAATCGCTTTGAATGCCGAAGATAATAGTTGGTTAGACCCTCAATCGGTAATGATGTTTTTCAATGTTTCAAACAAGGAAACTACAAACAACAAACGGTTACGACCTCTGTCTCCTGCTTACTGCTTTTTCAGAAGGGCAAGACTAATTGCTGGTAATCAACTTGTTGAAGACATTGACTACTACAATAGAAACCATCATATGATGAGTTGTTTGATGTCAAAAGGAGCAAGGGACAATGAAGACGCGCAAAGTTTTGGATATAGATACGATGACGATTTATCACAACGTTTTGCTGACCCTACAACTGGTGCTATTGGAAAAACTTATAATGCTGAAACAATCCCAGGCTTTACGTCTGAAATGGTTGTCGGATTTAAACCGATGCTTGGTTTATTTAATCAGTTTAAGTATATTCCATTAAAAGCGTGTCCTCTTGTTTTAGAACTTGAACTTGTCAGTAATTTCACCGATTGCATTGTTTCACCTGATGTTTCCGGTGATTTCCCCGCCAGTGAGAGTGCGCCTAACACACATCAAAGCACAAGCGGTGAATTCGAACTTAATAATTGCTTCCTTCAATGCGATGTAGTAAGTTTGGACAATGACCTCCACAATAAATATGTCGCTCATCTACTTGATGGAAAATAATTACCTATCACATATAATACTTACATTTGTCAGTCTAATTCAGTTGTTGGTCAAGCAGCAATAAACACTACTGTTGTTCGTTCTGTGTCGAAACTCACTGCCACATTTATCACCTTCTATAAAGCAGATGCCACGGGAGGAACAACTGAAGTTCATAAGGAATACAACAGGTTTTACCATCCATCGACAAGAACAACCTTTTCAACTCACGGAAACTATAACCCTGACAATGACTTAGAATTTCAACTTCAATTAGGTTCAAAATTATTTCCTGAGTATCCTTGTAAAAGCTTAACGCAAGCGTTCTATTATTTGCGAAAGGCATTGAATTTACCTTTATTTCATCAACATCATTTATCTATTGAATTTAACCAGTATAAAACCGACAAGTTCATCTTTGCTATGAATATGGAGAAGGTTCCCGATAGTTCATATACTGGAATCAACACGAAAGCCGGGCAACAACTACTAATCCGTGTTAAACCTTCTGGAAGTATGGATATAAGTGTTATGCCAGATACAATATATATAACGTTAGTGAGTGAGCAAATATTATCCATACGCGATGCAGGCGTACAGATTTTAGATTAAAAATAAGTAAAAATGATAATATTAAAAATAAAAACATTATCATTTTCTACTATTAATATATAATGCCTTCAATAAATTTAACAAACTTCAAAAAGGTTGTAGCGCACACAATTAGCGAAATCAATTCTACAAGCGGGGTAACAAACATTAGAAACATATACGCTAATCAAACAGATATAATTGATTTACTCAACAACAAAGCAGACCAAGTAGATACTTACACAAAAGCACAGATTGACGCTAATTTTTATGATATAACTCAATCATACAATAAGACGGAAGTTAATGTATTATCAAATAATATTAGTTCAAATACATTTTTAATAAATAATTTAAATTATACTATGACAACTAATTATAATAATACTAGTCATAATACACATTTAATAAATAATTTAAATTCTACTGACAACTAATTTTAATAATATTAGTCATAATACACATTTAATAAATAATTTAAATTCTACTATGACAACTAATTTTAATAATATTAGTCATAATACACATTTAATAAATAATTTAAATTCTACTATGACAAGTAATGTTAATAATATTTCATCAAATACTAATTTAATAACAGGATCAAATAGTACAGTACATTCACATATTACTGCAATTTTAGATTACAGAATGGTGGTTCACTTAATGAAGCAGATTATTATAATAAAATAACGACTAATAATTTATTATCAGAAAAATTAAATACATCAGTGTTAAATAATACATTAATACATAATATAACAACTACTTCAACTTTCAACATAGCAGAATTTGGAAATTATAATTATTATCATGAATTATACAATAATTATATTGATACTTATGTTTATGGAAATTTATGTGGAGCAACTATGTTTTTAAATCAAAGAGGTTTTGGAGATGTAGAAATTAATAATTCTTCAACTTTTCAAAATGATAAAATAATATGAACTCATAATACCACAATAGTAAGTAATTTTCCAATATCTGGTTTATTTTCTTGTGCGTCTATTCTAGATATAGCAGGTTCTGATGCTAGATATGTTTTACAATCAGATGGATTAAATGCTTTAATAACAGGACATACAAATACAATTAATTCAATAATTACTAGCAATAATTCACAGGATACATCATTAGGACAAAAGTTGGATAAAATAGATACTAACGCTCAATCGGTAGCAGGTGCTATTAATTTTAGCGATAATGCAACTTTACACAGTGATTTAAATATGCTGACTACTGGAAGTATAATATGTAATAAGTTTAGTACTACACCTTCACCTAATCTAGGACTGCAAATGACTTTTCAAATGTTTAATAGAGAGTTCAATATTAATAGAGATGGTAGAATGTGGATGAGTAGCGCAGGAGGTCAATGGGAAACGCAAATAGGAGATGCTAATGTTGGACGTGTGTGGGTTAAGGATAGATTCGGGTTAGGTGCTGTTGGTGTTAACGGTTATGTTTTAAACTGTGTCGGAAAATCGAGATTTACTGATGCAGTTGATTTTATAGGAACTGACAAGGCAGTAAATCTTAACAATGGTTCATATTTGAATTTTAATAATAATGGTTCAATACGAAGATATACTCCCAGTTCTATTGAAGGCTTATATATGTCTCATGATGATTTTGTTGCCATTAGTGTTGGTGATGTTACAAATGCTTCTAATCAATATATGATGTGTGATGGATTAGTTAATAAAACTATTTTTAATAAACCTATTGATGTTTTAGGAAACATTTATACGAATGCTGATGTTAATTGTGATAATGTTAATATTGATACCGATGGTAAATTAACAATTGATACAAATTGTGAATTATATAAATTCGTTAGCTCTTTTTCATCTTTTGATATGAGGAATACTGATGCTAATTCTTCAATCAGATTTATTTGTGGAGACCCCGCTGTTCAGTCTAACATAGTCGGCGCAGTTAATATTACTAGCGGATGGACTTTTAATACTGCTACTGCTGATTTTATGGGTAATTTATTTGCTGATGATGTTTATGTTAAAACTAATGGAGCATTAAGAAGCAATCATTTAGCACCTAACGGAGGAACATTAATAACCGTTGATACTAACTTAGCAGTTCAAAATGCATATTTAGCAACTAATACCATTCAATCATTTGATTTAACAACGGTTTCATTTTTGAATAATATTTCAATGACAACAGGAACAGATATATTAATGGGAACAAGGGAAATATCAACTTATTATGATGGAACTAATTTATCCACAATTGATGTAATATTCAGAACGTCAAACACGGCGTTCAGAGTTTCAGATAGTTCAACTACACCTTCAGTTTTATTATCTATTGATAAGACATTTGGAACAACAGTAAATACTGGAAGTTTTACAAATAATGCCTCATCAACTTTTAATGAACATGTAACAGTTGCTGGAACGAAACAAATGTTATGTAATACACTTGAACCATCAACAGGAACTAATATAGATTTAACAGCAACGACAGTAACCATTAACGGAACGTTTGTTGATTCATCTGATTCGCGGTTGAAATATGACATAGACAATGTCAAATCTAACTGAATGAATATTATTAAGAAGTTTAAGCCAAAGAAGTTTAAGAGACACGATAGAAATGATGGCGGTAAAACTCATATAGGATATATCGCAGATGAAGCATTAAAAGCAATTCCTAGAGAGTTTGAAAATATTGTATGTAAAGATAAAGAGTATTTAGGATTGAATTATTTAGTTTTACCCGTGTTGGTTCATAAAGCAGTATTAGAATTGAATGATAAAATAGATAAACTTGAAACATATATTAAGGAATTAAAAAGAAAAGTCAAAATAATATAATGGGTATTGGTCAAAGCAAAAACGAAGAAAATAACAGTATGGAAGACATTAAGAATTTAAGAGTAGATGAAAAAACAAGAGCGGATACTTTAATACTAAAATCTATTCAAGAATGTGTAACGAGAATAGAAAAGTTAGAAAATCAAAAATCGGACAAACTATTATATAAATTACCTGCGTTGAATTTATGCAACGCTTCATTGATTTAAATTAATAATATTAATATGATTCATTAATATTATTAATTGTAAACATATGAATAAAATTTACTAATAAAACTTTGTCTTTCATCATTGATGACTTTAATAGTTATTTTATTCACTTGTAATGAAATAAAATTATCCATATTACGGCTATACACTAATTTATTTTCATGAAGGTCTTTATTAAGAAAATAATAAATATCGAATAAATTAGTTGATGTTAAAGTACGATTACGAACATGATTCAAACAAGTAAATGAGGTAGATGTAACAAATATATCATATTCAATTAATAATTTTAATGGTTTATGTTTTCGATGTAATTTATCTAACTCACTTAAGTTAAAAATATATGATAAATCATTTTTTATAATGATATTATCAATTTCAACATATTGTGTATTCTTTAATTTGTAAGACTCACCTAAATTATAAGATAATACAAGGTTTTTAATGTCTAATGGTAAATCATAAAATAACATAATAGATTTAATTCTTTATTTTATTTTAAATGATTTTTCAATTCTAACATAAAACATATTATTAACATAAATTAGGCTTTAATTATTTAATTTTCTTTTTGTTCAGTCATAAGTTGCTTTCGCTCTTTGTTTGCTTTATACTTTTCTCTTCTTTCTTGATTGAATTTATCCTTGATACGTTCATACCATTCGTGCTTTGTTTCTTTGACATGTTCTTTGTTCCTTTCTGTCCATAGTTTCTTGTATTCTTTTGCTTCATCTTCTGTTCGTGTTGGTCTGGCGGTGTTCAAGGTTGCGTTTAGTTTTTCAATATATTCTCGCTCTTTTTTCTTTGCCATCATTTCATTTTCACAGTTTAAGGTTTCTATCAGTATCATATCCCAGTTGTCCCATCCTCCATTTTCTTTAATGAATTTATATAAGTATTTATGATTTACATGGTTGTTATATGACTTACCAAAGGAATTATAATGACTTGTTTTATGAGCATATTTTCTGTTTTTGAAATTGGTTGTATGACCTACATAACAGTCTTTGATGTTTAAGTCCTTGCAAACAATTTTATAAAAGTGAGTATTTGAATAGTCTATTTCTTTTCTCGGCATTATACAGTCCTAACAAGTATTAATAAGTATTCTTTAAAACTATTTTTTATTTTACTTAACGATTTTTCAAAGCGAATGAAGAACATTTTGTTTATGTCCTTAGCATTCATATTGACGAAAAAGAAACTGTAGGCTTCATCATCAACAGCGGTATGATACATGTTTAACAGTTGTTGCTTATCAACAATGGCACTGTTTTCCTCAATGAAAGACATAAGTTCAGAAAACATTGTATTTCTGTGTTGAGAGAATAAAAGAAATCGCATCATGTCTTCCTCTTGTTGCTAATCCATGGAGTAGTTTTGAATATCTCACAAACTTAGCATCATCAGCATGGTCATCTATCACGATTAAAATTGAATGTAGTTTCTTCATCTTCTGTTCTTTCATATAATGAATTATCTTTCTTTGTGTGTTAATTATTTCTTCCAGTTCTTCAGGTTGGTAGGTGTCATAATATAACTTTTCTTTTTCATCATCAACCTTCATATTATCTTTTTGATATTTCTTGACTTCAACGAAGGTAGGGTCATTATGAACTGACGGGCTAAAAATGAATATACGGGCGAAGCAGTCCCTATAAACATTTAGGATAAGGTTTTGGATTAAAACTGTTTTGCCACCCGTTGATGAAGCAACAACAATTGAGCGAAAAGGTAGTTTTGGCACATGCTCATATTTGGATTGTTTGAAATCGTAATCAGTTATATTTATTGGTTTTATTGTTGGAACATCAGACATAATAAAATAATATTTTAGAAAATATTTTATATTCATTATTTTATATGAATAGAAATTATTCAGATTATATTGATATAATAGATAAAGTAGAAAATATAGAACAAGTTGTTATAACTGATAATAGATTTAAGAAAGTATGCTATTTTGTTTTAGAATTAATTAAGTTTGTGATACAATATATTAAAAATATAAGTATTAATATAGATGGGAAGAAAGAAAAATAATAAGACCGAGCCAGTTGTCTCTTCAACTGATGAAGAAAAAGAAGAAATTGTTAAAGACACATCAGTTATTGAGTTTGCTTGTCCAATGTGTAAAAAGATGTTAGAAATGAAAAATGAATTAGAAATTCAAAAGAAAGGACATTGTAAATGTTCGTGTATTCCAACAAGTTTCAAAATAAGTAAAAATGATAAGAAAATGAATATTGATAAAACTAAAGACAGTATAAACTTAGAAACAGATGTTCATAATATTGCTATCAAATGGGGAAGGCATGCATCACCATCCGATAATGGTGATAAGGAAACTCAGGAAACTATACGTGAAATGATGAAAAATTAGTATTTAAAGAGTAGATTTAACATAATTGCAACATTTAGTTTTAAAAGTTTAGTTTTATAATTTAGTGTATATTTACATGGATGAAGGATTAGAAAAGATTGTTAAAAAACTGAACAAGGTTTTAGAACAGAATAATAATATTTTAGAAATCTTACAAGAAATGGAAAAGAAGAAACCAGTAACAAACAGTTATCAAAGTAAAGAAGTAGATAGAACCAATGGCGAATATAAAAATAAAGGAAATATTTATTTAAACAAACTTAATAACAAAGAAATTAAAGAACCGAAGTCTTCCACTATGGCATTTTATCAGATTGACTATGATGATGAAACGCAACTTTATTCATAAAGTTACATTTACTCATTGAAAACTAAACATAGTTTAGTTTTTAACGAGGAAACGGGGATTTTTATTCATAGATAATATTGTCTAAATATCTTTAATAATGAACTTATTAGAGATGTTTAGCGGAACAGGCAGTGTTGGACTTGTTGCAAAAGCAATGGGGTTCAATGTTATTTCATTGGATTTGAAAAATGCTGATATAAATACTGATATTTTGAAATGGGATTATAAACAATTTGATAGGAACCATTTTGATTTTATCTGGGCAAGTCCTCCATGCACGGAATACAGCAAAGCAAAAACTATGGGAATTAGGAATATCGAATATGCAAATAGTATAGTTTTAAAAACTATTGAAATTATCAAATATTTCAAACCTAAGTATTTTGTAATCGAACATCCCCAAACTGGATTATTAAAAAAATCAGGAGTTTATGGATGAGTTTGATTTTAAAGATGTAGATTATTGTAAATATGGAATGCCTTACAGAAAACGCACTAGGCTCTGGAATAACATTACAACATGGAAACCTAGAGATTTATGTAAAAAGGATTGTGGCAACATCAGGAATAATAAACATATTGAAACTGCACAGAGACTGCCACAAAAAAGCAAAGCCGACTGGGGGGAAAACCCCATCATTCATTCACAGAGTGATTTACATAGAATACCTAGCGAATTAATTTGTGAAATCTTGGTGAGTTTGACGGATTAAGGATTTTGAGTTTGGGGTTGGGCTTGAAACTTGAAATTTCTAGGTTCATCCAACGACAATAAAGTAAAAAATGGAATTCTAAAATTTGAAAAGTATTGATTTTTAAGGGGATAATCCATAGTTTATCAAATTTAGAAAATACCAATATTCATATAGATATATCCCCCACCCACCCAGAAAAGAACCAAACACACCCACACCCCAAAAAACCGCCGAGAGGGGAATCCGAAAGGGCAACCTAACGACCTCCCAAACACACACGCCCAAACCCGAAGGCTTCCGGACAAGTGCCCGACCGAAGATGAAGTCGAGCGTCATACCTGCGCAGTAAAAAATCAAAAGGGCAAAAGGGGCAGAAGGGGTTGGAAGGGGCGGAAGGGTGGAAGTGGCGAACGAAGCGAAAACACAGTGACCCAACCCCAGAACCCAGAAGCCAAGCCAAACCCAAAGCCATGAGAACTTTTTTCTCGCATGCGGTCGCCCTCCTGTGCGGTTGAAGGTAACAGCAAAACGAGCGATGCGTCAGCCAGTCTTTCAAAATCAGGATTTCAACACATACCCCATGTAGGTTTCTACACATGCCCCATGTAGGTTTCTATACAATCCCCATGTAGGTTTCTTCACATGCCCCATGTAGGTTTCTACACATGCCCCATGTAGGTTTCTACACATGCACCATGTAAGTTTCTACACACGCACCATGTAGGCTTTACAGACATGGCTGAGGTCAAATCGCCACATGCTCTGACACAAAGTCACATTGCCACGTCGTTTGACGCGGTGTTCTGTGTTTGAGTCAAGCGGTCTTTCTTGATTGCTAAGGTAGTTGCCACCTTCTCACGCAGTGCCTCAATGTCAATGGTGTTGCCGTCATCCGGCTTCCCAAAGGATGCCTTCAATCCACTTGCCGCCAAATCAGCAAATTTGCTCATTGCACAAACGATTTTCTCGCTTGTCTCACTCATGATTTTGAACTCCTGCAGATTCTCATGAAACTCACGGAGTTTCATGCTGTTTGGTTTCTTTCCACCGGACATGAGAAGCACCTTGACATCCTCCAAGACATGGACAGGCATCTGCTCAATTGCGAGGTTAATGTCGTAGCTGGAACTCTTGAAGGTCTGAAGGCATGTGTTGTAGGTGGCTTGGAAAGCGCCCATGTCCTCATCAGCGACCTGCTTCTCACCTTTGGATTTGGTGATGTGTTTTGGCAACTCCCTTTGAGAGACCGCCCCCTTTCAACTTCAAACGCAAATTCACCTTGAACACGCCCTCGCCATCAAAGAAGTCGCTGATGGTCTGCGCGATGCCCATGTCGCCCTCAGTGGTGAAGAGTTCAAAATCCTCCTTGTCCAAATTTGCGTTCCCCTGAGACTTGCTGTTGATAATGTCGCGGATGTTCTCCTTAAGGCTGTCAATCGTCTCATACATGAAAGCCTTGATGTTGAACAAGTGGCGCCCCTTGTACTCATGAACGTTGATAATGACAGGGTTGAAGTCCGAAGCGTCGTGAAGGTAAACCTCGTCCAGCACCAAGACCTCATCATCCTCGGTGTCAGTCTCATCACCGAGTCCAATGAGCTGAGCCGCACTCACCTCCTCATCTTCACTCTCTGACCCCGAAGGTGTCTTTTGCAGATGCTTCACCTTCTTGAGCATCAGCGATTTCAAGTCCGCCTTGTTCTTCTCATCCTTGAGCATGTTGTCCTCCTTCATCTGACGCAACATGTTGAGCATCTCCTCGTCGTTGTCGCTCCACTCATTTGATGATAGGAGTTCATCCGCAGTCTTTCCACTCACAGACTTCAGAGCCCCCGTCATGTCAAAGCCGAAGATGGCACCGCGTTTCGGTCTCGCCTCCTCTGGTTCCTCATCAGCATCATCATCAGACGTGCCAAGTTGATGGGCTTTGCCTGAGAATGGCTTGGTAGTGGAAGTAGCAGCGGAAGACCCAGCGTAGCCCCCCGATGATGATGCACCCTGAGCAGTGATGGAACGAGCCAAAGCACGAGCTTGAATGGCGCCCCAGTTATCCATGAACGCTTCAATGTAGTTGTCCTTTGTCATCCTCACCGAACGCCCACCACGTGTAGCAGTAATGTGGAAGCCTAGCGATGACGCCATGCTCTTGATGCCATCCACTGTCATCTTTTTCAGGCAAGAGCGTAGGGCATCTTGGTCTGAACTCACATCAAAGGTGTTCAAGTTGGAGCCTTCACCCAGAGTAAGGATAGAGCCACTGGAAATAGCCAATGCCTTCATCTCATCACTCTCTGGCGAAGTCTTGACAAACACCAAGGAAGCCATGTTAGAAGCAAATGATGAGCGACTAGCTTCAAATTGAGAGAAATCGCTTCAGAAAATCGCAACACTTGTCGACTCATCAAATGTAAAACGCATTGATTGCTGACAACATCACTTTGTCAAAGCAACGCGCAACCGACTGGGGCATGGCGCACTAACCGAAGATGAGCACGATGAAGACGTAGCCGGAGCGGTGGTTTGAGGGATTGTTTCCTTAATTTGCTTGTCTCTTTCAAAGTGCGTTGTTTAGACTTGGTATGCTTCGTCAGTTTTTTCGTGCTTTGGCTGTTTGTTTTTATTTTGTTTGATACTCTTCTGATATTTTTTGTTGGTATGTTGCTTTGTTTCTTGTCGATGTGTGTGTTTGAGTTTGGGTTCTTTGATGGTTTTTATTTTTGCTGTTTTGTTGGTATGCTTGTTTGAATTATTTAATGTTGTATGCTGTGATTAAATATTTTTGTTGTTGGTTGTGATTATTTATTTTGTTTGCTTGTTGTTCTGGATTTTGTTTTCTGTTTGTTGTGTTGCTGATGGAGAAAAATAGTAAAAGTAGAATTCCTAGAATTCTCCTTTTACTATTTTTTTTTTTTTTGGGGGGGGTCCACGGCCTGGAACATATATAGAGAGAGAGAGAGAGACAGTTCAATGGTTGTTTGCTGACTTCAGGTGAAGAAAACCATGGAATGCATGTAGAACCCGAGCTCACCGTGGTAAACTGAAACGGTATTGGGCGCTTAAGATAATTTCTGACATTTTTCAGGGCTTCCTCCGCTTTCTTGCATCGTTGAACTGGCCATTTCTATGGCTGCTTGTGAACGGCCTCACGAAACAAGTAGAAAGACCATAGACAAATCCGTAAAACGGCGGCGACAAGCTGAACAAAGACCGGAAATAACTTGTAACAGGCCGAAATATAAATTTTGACAGTGACGTGAGGCCATTCAGAAGGGGACCTCAAGCAAACTAGGCCTTTGGACTCGCTGGGCAAACAAGTCCACACCCACATACCATGCACCCTTGTAAGATCTTTTGCAATCATATGTTTGCCCGGATTTGACATTTGTGAGACCTGTTGAAATGACGTGGGGACCGGAAGTTTCTTGAAGACTTTAAAGTCCTTGTGCTCTTGTGGAAGCTGAAGCCTTAATCTTCACTAGCTTAAGCATGCGAGAACCTGCAACAACGCAGTCCCGAAGCGTTTGATGCCCACGGAAAACTGATGCATGTGTGGGCCCGTAAATGTCTTTATTGAGGTGGCTGGTACTGACTTCAAACGTGCCAGAATGAAACATGTGTTTTTTTCTTTCATTTTCGGGGCGTGTCGCTTGGTAAGTGCTCCCGCAAAAAGTGACCCATCGCAACTGCAAAAGCGCGGCCAAACTGCTACGTAGAGATGGTGCCATTGCAAGCCCAATCTCCAAAGTCAAGGGCATCTCGCAGCGACGGCTCTAGAGACCCATCGGGGTCTGGTCAAATGTTCTTACAGAGGCGCGCAACATCTGATGTCGGCAAATGAGACTTGCCCTGGCGAATTTCCATTGAACGCTACGAGGCATGGAAGTCATGCAATTGGGTTGCGGAGGACTTCAGCTTGCAACCTTTCAGTTAAAATGAAACAACCTCCATTTCGTGCGGATTTCGCCGTTGATCCCTAGCATTTACGGGATACCACAGGTATGGCGGCAAAGAAAGCATCCGTATCATGGTCTTTGGCGACCGTGGGAGCCCTGAACAATCATAAACAATTACGAAACGATTTAGAACCTCAACTTTCCCCCACATTCATTTGCAACCAGGGCTTAGGTAGCTAAGCCTTCATTTACGTATACACATCACCAAATGCTTCGTGCTTAAAGAAGCATACAACAACACAATCATAAGATGAACACAGCTTGCTTGATGGATTCTATGGTGACACACCCCTTACTAAACAATTACATCATACACTTTTGTGGGCACTAGTTGCCATGGAACCTCATGACATAGTTATACATTACATCATGCTCAGGTTGGTAAGGCAAACAATACTGTTCTGCCTGCACCGTTAAGAAATCAGTCACCCCCCCTTAGGCTAGGCCTATGCAAGATGCTTTAGAATGCTGCAACAGTGCCGCGCACATTGACGTGTTCAAGATGGTCTTGGGCTTCGAATATTTTTGTCCTAAGCAGGTTGATAGTTGTTCAAAGGAAGGAACTCATCAGGACAGCTGCAGCGAACTACTTTTGGAGGGATTGGTTTGAATAAAATAGATCACATTTACCAGGGCCATCTATTTTTCCAAAAGGTCACCTATGTTTGGAGCGCTCGCGAGCTCGGGGATCGACCTAGGGATGAACCGAGGAGGGCTCCAGTCAGACCCAGACTGATGATTCCTCGTCCTGCTAGAGGCAGGGTTGCGCAGATTTGATTCCATACTGTGGATGCACGAAATCCTGCACCAGCGAAGAAGCCATGGTAAACCATTCTTTCTTGGTATTTACAGGGGAAACATCATTCCGGGGTTTCTTAGGTGGTGTAGGATTTCGTCCATCCACAGTATGTCTGAGCAATCTTTGGGCTGTTTGGGGCACCGAAGTTTCACCTTGAGGATTCCCATAGGCCACTGTTCTGAAGTTCTGAATGAACCACTTAGGTTGAGGGCGTGGTTGGTGGGCTGGAGGTTGGTTGTGTTGGTTGGTCGGTCGGTTGGTTAGTTTGATTTGGTTTAGATTGATGTGTTTTGGTTTGGTTTGGTTTGATTGGTTGTTGGTTGCTTGGCTGGCTGGTTGGCTGGTTGGCGGGTGGAGCATCCAACCTTACACATTATTTGGGTGCGCATTTGTCGAGGGTACCGTTTTTGGTGTGTTTTAAAGGGAAACCAAGAGCAACCCAACCATTTTGGGGTTCCCCTTTTTTGAGACGAACCCATTTTTAGGCCACGGTTGATTGGAACTAGCAATCCCAAGGAGTTTTGGGCAGAAAACGCAATGACCAGATCCCAATCTGAATGGTTTGACGGCGGCCTTTTGTCTGCAAAGCTTCTTCCCAAGAGGCATGCATGAGACGCATGGAGCAAGCCCGCGGTTAGACTGTGATTGAACATGGTCGTTTGCTTTGCTGGCCATGGATCCTTTCGGATTGTCAGCACAATTCCACAGATTCCTGCTGATTAGACTAGGGTTTTCTCGAATTTCACCATCGGCCGCCTGTTTGGAGAACATAGTCACACCTTCTCATGCCCTCCTTCAGTTTGATACATCCCTCGGCTTAGGACGCGGGGCCTCCAGTTCTCTCAAGCGCGAGACTCGATGGCTGGTGTTTTTTTGCGTGCAAAGCACTCGTTTTGCCGTTTCACTGGGGCCTGCGACCTCCGCACCTCCGCTTTTGGGTGGGGGGCAGAGGTCAAGGCTTGCGACGCTTTGCTGGATCCTCGATCCCGTCCCAGCGCGTCCGCTCAAGGGCATCAGATGAGCGTGAATCGGAATGTGTGTGGATGCGTTGTGGGCTACGATTTTTGTGAGCGTTTGCTTTGTGCGCATGATTTGCTTTATCAGTTGGTTTGGCAATCGCCTGCCAAGTGGTTGCTATTAGTTGTCTGTCTTAGACGCCCCAGCCGTACAGATGACGCAGGCATGGATAGGGGATGCGGTTTCAGGTTGCACGGCAGAGGTTCTGGGGATCCAATCCCAGGTTGTGCTAGCACAGCACTGGTTTGAGCTAGGATGCATGATTTGGGTTATGAGTTATTGTAATTGGCCAATCTGACGCTCTCACCAATACGTTTGATGTGCTACCTTCTCGCGTACAATGAAGGGGCGAGCAATTATGACAGGTGTTTGTCATGCAGCCAGTTTGAAAATGGCTTGCCTCGGCCACAAACGTGGCACCTCACAGTGTGCGCTCAGATGGGAGGAGAGAGGAATGTCGACTTTTCTCGATCTGGACATTTCCAGAACCTGTGCTCAAGCGACATCTGCCAGCAGCTAATGATGTGTGGCAAGTGTAGTTCAGCAGCTGACTTCCGCATTGGTTTCCAGATGTCGGGCCAACGCCCAAACGAACCCGGAGCTGTTGGGCTCCAAGAGGAGAGTCTTACTTTGCCAGTCAGAGCTCACATGTGAACTGCCCACGGTGAACTACATCGCCGTTTTTTGTTTTCTCCGTCTTTTCCCCCGATGCGCGGCTCTCTCTCCATTTTGTCAAGCTTCAAGGCGATCCTTCCTTTCCGGTGGCCAAGCACAACAATTGGGAAGCTTTTCCAGGCCGCCTTCGTCGGGATGAGCATGCCCAGGGCCAGCTTTGCACGGGAGGGAGTCGTGGTATGCTTTTCGGTCGGTCAAGAGCATCCCCGAAGCTATGCTATTGGAGACAACAGAGTCACGAGTGCCCGAATTCCAGCCTGTGCCATTTGTTTGTTATTTGAACAGCGGCAATCAGGCGTGTTCCTCTAAAGAAGCATTCCACAAACATTCACCCACAACGTGGAGGACTTTCCGTTCTTCTTATTTGTGACCTGGCAATCTTTGTTGTGAGAGTCACTTTGGGCGGGAAACCCATCAGAAAGCATCAGAAAGCAAGACTCGCCATGATTTTCGGCGTGGCCTGCGGCTGTTTGAGCGGCCTTAGAAACAGATGCAGCGCGTGGCGCGTTGGAGGCTTGATTTGCCCGTCTATGGAAGGTGAATTGACCGGAACCGAGGGATGCCTTGGAGATTTCGGATGGTTCTCTTGATTACTTGACTTGGCCATGGGCTAACCGGACTTCCTAAATCAGGGCATCGCACGTAATTACGCATCAATAAGTTGCGATTGGTATGTGTTTAGCAGAGAAAGCAGCCTGCCAAAGAGTGTTACTGACTCGTATAGCACAGCACAGCCACTGCTCGTCTTCCTTCTGAGCTTGTTGAAGCAAGCAATTTGCCGCGCAAGCATTTCCGACCTTTACCTGCTGTGTCTGTATTGTTGAAGCACTATGTCCTGCTTTGCATGCATTTCCTACGCTTGAGAAGATGCAGCTGCGCCTGGAATAGGTGTGAGTGTTTGTGTGGTTTGGATGGATGGCTGGCTGGATGGATGGACGGATTGGTTGGTTGGTTCGTTTGAATGAATGAGTGAACGAACGGACGAATGAATTAATGAGCAAACGGTTGATTGATTGAGTGCCACATGGATGAATTGACTTGATTTGATTTTATTTGATGTGATTTAGTTTGACTGATTTGAGCGATCGATTGGATTGGATTGGAATCGATTTGACTCGACTCGATGATCTGGTTTGCTTTGCTTAGATTGATTGTTTAAATGAGTGAATGAATGAATTAATGAATGAATGAATGAATGAATGAATGAATGAATGAATGAATGGATGAATGAATTAATGCTGGCTTGTGTGCGAACTTGTTTGTTTGCTTGTGTGCTTGCTTGTTTGGCCGTTGGTTGGTGATAGCGACTGAATTGCGCAAGGTGTGCCTGTCAAGAAATTGACCGTTTGAGGAGGATCAAAGATGTTTTTGGGGACCAAGCGGGCAACACTCACGGCAAACTCCAGGTTTTCGTGCGGTGCTCAAACTCTTCCATTTGCAAGGAAGTTCAGAACCCTCACCTGTGTGGATAGGTGAAGTGGTTTACTGGCTGAAGTCTGAACCTTCCGTTAGGCTGTCATGCTTCAAGGCAACCACAGAGAGAGAGAGAGAGGGCGATAAGTAAAGAAAGAAAGAAAGAAAGAAAGAAAGAAAGAAAGAAAGAAAGAAAGAAAGAAAGGAACAACAGAAAATAAAAGACAAACACAAAATAAATAAAGAAACAATTGAATTCCGAAAGCCACGGGGTGAAAACCAGCACCAGTATTCCAATCGTCAGCCCGCAGGCCCAGCCACACTTTCGCCGCTGGCTCAGGTCTGTGGGCCTTTGCTTTAGCAAGAACATCATGGGTCACAGTCGCTTCATATGTTTTTGTTTGTGTGCCTTTAAAACTTTAAAAGGTGTATTAAGCATCAAGCAGGTTGGAATGTGAAACATGGTTTGCTGACTTTGGAGCTGCCATTGCGACAGGGGTGTTTGCAGAGCTTTGGCGAGTTCTCGTCACGAAGTGATTCCTGTTTCGTTCTTCGTGATGAGGCTCCAGCTCTTAAATATCATCACTCGCCTAAGACATGCCTGAACATAGTGGCGAGGCTTATCCCTAACTCCCCAACAGATTCTGAAATATAGGGGGTTAGGGTGACAGGATACGAAATGACGGAGGAATTCCCAAACAGCATATTAGTATAACTTAAAATATGTCTTACACATGTAATCTGTTTGCAGCTGACATGTTTGCAGCTGACATTAGATTGCCTTATTTACTTTTTGGTCATTCCTTCCCCCGTCCTGCTTGCTAGATACCTATGGACGGGGACAAGGAACGGAGAGAGTGATGTGGAAGGCATAGGACGGGATATAGAACGCACATGACAGTGAGCTGTCCACTTACCCATCATCGAATCCCTCCGGTCCTGCGTTCTCGCTGCTGGTAAGGATATGTGGAGAGGCGTCAAATTCCTCGCCATCAATTGGCTCGGGGAAATGGCGTGTTCGCTCCCCCATATCACCCTGTCCTCATCCATTCCAGTCAAGCCCCTATCTCATTTCGAATGCCAGGCTTGAAGGAGGGAATGAGATGAAGAACTGGAAATTGGCCAGTTAATAAGATCTCATAAAGAATCTGGCCACATTCCCATTATTGCCCCCATTCCTTCTCTATCTCTCGTCGAGGGAAGAGGCGAGAGGAAGGAATGGGAGAGGCTTGTCATTCCTCACTCTCTTCTCTCTATGTGGGACCTTATGGAAGAGAAAGAGGTTCCAAATCTCGCCCCAGATATAGAGATATGACATGAGTCGGAAGTGAGATACTGGGGGGGAAGCGACATGGCGGTGAACCGGTTCCCTTCGCCGTGTAATCCAGGAGGCGAACGGACATCTCTTTCCAGCTCCGTTCATTTGTACACTCTATAGGAAGTGGTACTGTACAGAGATGAAAGAATGGATTTTGAATGCGACCACATGATAAGTACCAATTGAGAAGGTAGATTGTGGCCGCCATGTCTCTCCACCTGCCAACTCCTAACCACTATCTCAATGGCGGTCGGAAGAGAGAAAGGGAGGGGATTGGAAATAGAGGCTTCTTCAGTCATAGCATTTCTCAGTGTCTATCCCATCCGATCCGCTCACTTTCGTTCTCCATTACCTTCCAGTTCAGAATCTATTTGTAAGGTGAAAGAAGGTGATGGAAGAGAGAACGACAATGAATGGACATGAGACTATAAGGGACACACCCAACTGTCAGACCAAATAAACCATTTGGGACTGGGAAGGTTTTCACCATGGCTGCTCCAAATATGAACTAAATCAAAAGGAACTTGGAATGGAGCCATGATCACCTGCCCTCTGTCTCTCTCACTCTTTCTCTTGTCTCCAGTTCACCTTATTGATCCTTGCATTTGGGACTGGAGGTGAAGAGTGAGAGAGGATGTCCTTCCTTCCCCAATCTATAAATTAAGCCGTGGAAACTGGGGAAGGAGAAGGACATCACCCATCTTTTTCTCTCATATCCACTCTCCACTAATTGGAGCCAGCAACCAGGATTGCCCAGGCGTCAGTGTTTGCCTCTCGAAACACACTCTCACGCAATCGGATACCTTGTGAGAAGTCAACAATGGCCGCAACGCGGTTTAGATTTGGTGTTTGACATCCCTTTGCTGTTCGGATCCCCACTGTCCCATATGCAGGTCGGTTTTCAGAAGTGAGATGCAAAAAGCACATATGCAAAGTTAGATCCATGCTCATTGAGACGGTTCATGGATGAATCCTGGAAGCAGCACGCTGTTCGCATGGACCCAAGACAAGAGCATGCAATTAGTGAAAACGCCAAAAAGTGGCAGTATCAATGAAACCAGCGGGAAGTTACAACTTTTGAGGGCGAAGCACGTTGCCTGCTCTTCCAGTTAAGCCTTGAAGCCTGACCAAGGCGGGCGGTAGCTTGGTGGCTGGGTAGCTGAGTCAGGGAAAGTGTGCGGGAACCGCAGTGTCTGGCTCTCAAGTCATTTCTCCTTCCAACCCGGCAGAGAGACGATGATGAAAAGCGTTCTTCGGCTGGCCTGGCTTCTTGGTCGAACCGCGGGGTGTAGCCGGGGTAATCATTTTGACAGTTTCTAGGGGTTACACAATATATCAAGATCAGAAGCCGGGTTTGTTTTGTGGACACCAACAACGAAGGGGATGACTTTGACAACGGTCAAGTAATTGGGCGGGTGTAACTTGTATTGTGTTATTTCCCCCGTTTGTTGTTTTTTTTTGGGGGGGTTGTTTTATTCTTTCTTTATTTTGTGGTGGGGGGGGGGGGTGTTTTGTAGGTGTGTGCTTTTGTAGGCGGTTCTCTCCTCTTATCCAGGAGAGTCCTCCTGATTGACTTGTGGGGGGAAGGGTTAATATAGAAGACATAGAGACACACACACACACAGAGAAACACACACACACACACACTCGGACCCAGACACAGATTGAACTTGTACACAAAGATGGGGCCGCTGCAATTGCAGTTGTGGCTCATTGCTTTCACATCGTTTTTCCTAGATCCAAGTCAATCTGCAGTTTCTTGTCCAAAGACAAGACTTGGTCACCGGGCTTTGCAAACAAAGCATTTGTTTTGGCCATCAACGGTGGCCTTTGGATCCGCCTGGCAGGTTGCTTTCCCTGGCGAAGGCCGATATTCCAAGCGCTTTGGCAAAAGATGCCGAGTGCCACTCCGGCGAGTGCGCCTTGAACGCGCTCCAGCCCCTTCGGTCGCAAGGGTTTGGTGGCTTCAACACCTACGCCAATTTGAAGACGGCTCTTTGGCTGGCGACGCTGGTGGTGAGAGAAGCGTTGTTCAAAGCCTATCTGCGTTTGATCTCATTGGCGCATGCAATTCGAACCGATGCATGTTGCTCATGAAGCAGGGGATATTTTGTCTCTGC
>CAUJNA010001202.1:414013-421513 GCA_963377175.1 Effrenium voratum
GGTGGGTGGGTGAGTGGTGTGGTGGGTGCGTGGGTGCGTGGGTGCGTGGGTGCGTGGGTGCGTGGGTGCGTGGGTGCGTGGGTGCGTGGGTGCGTGGGTGCGTGGGTGCGTGGGTGCGTGGGTGCGTGGGTGCGTGGGTGCGTGGGTGCGTGGGTGCGTGGGTGCGTGGGTGCGGGGGTGCGGGGGTGCAGGGGTGCGGGGGTGCGGGGGTGCGGGGGTGCGGGGTGCGTGGGTGCGTGAGTGCGTGCGTGGGTGGGTGGGTGGGTGGGCGGGCGGGTGGGCGGGCGGGTGGGTGGGTGTGTGGTCTGGTCAATGCGGACTGTTTCGCGGATAGACAGAGTCGCGGAATTAGCTTTTGATATGCACAGTTAAGATGACCTGCTTGGTGCGGCAGCATTGACATGCAATGTGGTTTTGTTTGTTTTGAACCTGTGTGTGTGTGTGTTCTTGGAAAAGTGGTTCACTGTGCAAGTGCCAACAGCCGTTTGCAAGGAGCCAGCCTAACACCAACAGAACCCCGACTTGGCAGAGCGCGAATGCTTCATCAACTTGCTGCTCAGTAGGGAATGCGGGAATGAACCCAGGCCCTGCAAGTTGACCACCAGGGGGGATGGTTTATAAGGGTCATTCCAATTCTCATTCCCTGCCTGATTTCTCACCAGGTCGCCTCTCGCCCCGGCAAGTCAATTCGGAGATGGGTGTGGCTCAAAATTTTCACCAGGAAGGGCAAACCGCAGGTTTTGGTCTATGTTTCCAACCCCTGGTTTCAATCGACCCAAGGCTCATGAAGCCGCCTTTGGTCGCCTCAGGATTGGGCTGCATCAGCTGCGCCAAGGGCCGGTTTTTGAGGAGCGCCTATGGCAAGAGGGGCAAGGCCTTGTACGCGCTCCAGGACTGGTGTTAGTTTTTTCTTTTCAGTTGGCACAGCTTCTGCTGACCGTTCCCCTGTTCCTTTCGAATCAAAAAGCAGCGTGTTCAGCTTGCGCTGGCTTTGAACGTTCTCAAACTCACCCCCACAGACCTCCAAGTTCCATGGCTGATTTATTGCAAAACCTTCGCTGGACATGGACCCCATGAAAACAACCTTGCTTTGTTCTGTATTTCAGGAGGAAGCCGAGACGGAGCTGGAGGCGGACAAGGCGTGCGAGCCGGGCAGGGCTACCAGAAATGAACCGTGCGATTTTGTTCTCGCAGGGAGATGTCCGTTCCTCGTGATGGATGCTGGTGTGGTGTTGTGCCTATTGAGATGCATTGACTGCAGGCCGACCTTGTGAACAAGCCAGAGGTGAATGCTTTTGTTATGTTGCCCTGTGCACTTCAGTTTTCTTTCAAAAGTCGCGCATGCCTACTTAACACTAGTGGGCTTCAACAAGGGGCGTGCTTTCATCGTGGCCATGCCTTCCAAGTTGACCATGCGCAAGGGATTGGTTTCGAGAACTTCAATCATTCCGTGAAGGGGAAACCATTTGGTTGTCCCGCGAAACCTCCGTCATGAACAACGCACAAGTGTTGCTTTTGGCGAATGATTTGTGACAGCCCTGCGAATGCTCCTCGATGGAGCACGGCTTTGGCACCAGCTTGCGGAACCACTATGTTTTCTTGGATTCAGTGGACTTGTTGGAACTTTTTTATTTGTTTTTGCTTCAGGCCATCCACAATCTCGGGCTCATTCGAATGGTGAAAGCTTTGTGGCTTTCTTCAATCAAACCAAGCCAGCCACTATGTTGAGTTCAATTCAATGCTTGCCGTTCTTGTTGAGCAACTTCCAGGATGTTTGTAACATGTTGTTACCCACATTCAAGCCAACCACGGAAAATGGTTCAATGGTCGGACAATGGTCGTGCCAGCAAAGTTAAGCCAAACACAAGAGCAAGGTGTTTTGTTTTGTTAAGGGCTGGGCTAGGAGTTTGTGTTTCTGATTGATTGAAGGCTGGCTTGGGCATGGTTTACGTTTGGCTTCCGTTTGGTTTAGCGCTGGTTCAAGGCCGGTTTAAGGTGAGCTCAGCGCTTAGGGTGGCTTTAGGAAGGGTTTGGCGAGCACGGCCCGTGCGAATTGAACCCAGGCAAAACCCGACCGCAAGGCTTCTTTTAGATATACTTTTATTTACACACAACGTTGATACCATGTAGAATCGTGTTAATAAAGTTATAATTGTAGCTAAAAAATCTGCTGTACAGCATATTTTTTGGATCGAATAAGCAATCAAACTACAGGAGTCTTGCACTAATTAATAAGCATATAAAATTATATGCATGAGTTATGCTTTGTTTTCAATCTTTAATTAATCAACAGAAAGCCGGGGGGGGGGGGAACGAGAGACCAACAAACACAACTGTTTAATAGTACTTAGGTTTGGTAAAGGTTTACATATTCAGGTAGTAGATGACCTGAACTCAACAGTTCTTCAAGAATTAGAGCACATGCATAGACCAATATTTACATTGAAATTGGGAGGTCTTGAACCGATAATCTCAGCAGTCGCCGGAAACACCGAGGCAGGTCCCAGGCGCAGGAGCCAAGGACACGGCCCAAGAACTCTTGTTTCCGACATAGACAAGGCGCCAGAACCGCCCAAGGCACCCACAAGGTCGGCAGCCAGGCACCGCAAACCCCATAGGCAGCAGAAGCCAAACTTAAGGAGTCAGGCTCACGTGCCGATTCTTTGAGTGGTTGAAAGGTTCGAGAAACCAAGTTTAATCTAACCACAATGCCCAGAAATGTTGGGTTCTTCGGAATGGTTGGAATGTGTTTGTTTGTTCAACCGATGGTCCGAACAGCAAGCAAGCTTGGCATCGTTTGTTGTTGATCCCGCGACTGTGACTCGTTCTTTTGGACATGGAAGAATCGAGGTCCATAGAATGGGTTTGTCTTCAAATTAGGGAAACCCGAAATGATGGTTTTCCTTCTTGCCTCCCCTGAAAACCAACCAAAAGGGGGGTCCCCGAAAAAGAACACATCGAACATTGTGTGCGCGTTTGTGTACGGTTTCTGTCTTTGGTCTTTGACTTGAAGGCAGAAGCAGTTTTGATTGTGGCTATGGGAAGCATTCGTAATCTTTTCCCATTAGGGCCTGGTACCCTTGAGACGGTGCCATTTGTTGTGGACATTCTAGCAGCTACCAGACCCTTGGCACATTTCCGTGACGCAGCTGTGCTTGCTATGCGCAGCGGGAATTTCACCTAGGCACGTTGGCACAATTCCCAGAGACCACAAGTGGGGCCGAATTCGCTCAAACGCTCGCATGCGCTAGCTTCTTCGGCAAACATTGTTTCCTTCCAGCGCGTTGAAATGTCGAAAAGCCGCTTATATAAACTTCCTGACGAATCCTTGTGTGACTCGCCCAGAAATTCCGTCAGACTTACACGGACTAGATGAGCAAACTGTAAAACCTTGGTGTGCATGTTTAACGAGGGCTGTCTCACATTAGGGCAAATTATAACGAGCTCAGCCGAGGCGCGAAGAAGCTAACTGGAATTAACCAGGCGAGGTGCGAGGTGGAGTTTCCAGAAAGCTTTTAACCATAATTATTTTAGTGCACTCTAGAAAGCGGGCCCTGGAAACCTTCAAAAACGTTGTTTTTTGTAAAAGGAGCGGGGTTCTAGACCTTCACAAGGCAGCCCACATGTTTGGCAGAGGCTTTGCTCCACGCTCCACAAGTATAAGCTGTATGTAGTAAGCAAGATGTGGTAGCTGTGTGATCTGACTTGTATTGACCTGATGCACAATCAAAACCTTCAGTGACGTAATCAGCTGCTGAGAAAACAGGCTGCATCGTGTGTAAGCTTCTGTTTTCAATCATAGCTTATTGTTCAGTCATGTTTTGAGTAGACAAGGTTAATCGGGATGGCGTGTTGTCGAACACATTGGAGAGCAGGTTGTTTTCTTTCCAGCTGGCTTTGGCGAAGATTCCCTTAGCTTTCCGTAGTCATGCAGTTTACAGAAGCCAACAGAGCTCTAGGGGCAATGTTTGCATCTCGCACTTAAGGCACGCGCAACGCAAACGGCAAGGCTGGGTGCAAGATGCCCGAATGTCCTGGCTACATGTCTGAGTAGTTGTTTGTACTTCGTGTACTACGCTTGTACTGAAAAGTTGTCTTCGAGCTGAAGCTGAAAACGTGTGTACATCGTGTGTCGTGTGCTACATGTGAGAAGAAAAAAACAAGCGGGACACGCTGCGTACGGGCATGAAGGCCATCGACGCATCGCGTCAGGTTGCGCGGCGAATCATAGCACACCTGGCTCACGTGGGTATATGGGTCAAAATTGAACGACGGGGACCTTAGATTTTGGGTCCTATTTTTGGCACAGAGGTGTTTTCTTGGCGGCAGGTGTCCTGATTTCTTGTGGAAGCGCGAATCGGGTTGAGTCAGAGAGCCTGACTGCAGAAAATATTGGCAGCTTCAAGGGAGGTCCAGGGAGACTGCAAGGGTTCCGAATGAAGCTTACTAGCGCTCCTGTGGTCCATTTCTTCATTCAGTGGTGCCCTTCTCTCCTTCTCCAAGTAGACCATTTTGAGGTTTAAGCAAACCCGACGGCAAGCCGATGCAGGCGGATGAGACAGATGTCTTCGCATCGGAGGAACTCATCGTCGTGGTTGGGGATCTCTGCCCCAGCGCAGGGAATGAGGCACCTTGGCGCTTTTGGAAACGTGGGCCTGTGGTCTATGGGCCTGTCTCTTTTTGAGGGTATCCCTTTTTAGCCAGGTCTCATTCATTTCTTGTTTATGCTTCCATGGGCCTTCTTTCAAAAAACCATCCCGAGGTTTGTGCGAATGGCCGGAATGCATGTATCATGCATTGCGTTACATGGAAGTGTTCAACATTTCATCAACTTTGGGCGTTGCAAGCAAGAATGTGTTTGCCTGAATTTGGGGATGGTTCCATGGTTGGCTCAGCGTTTTAAGATCGCCAGCTGTCCAGATTGGGAGATGCCCATAGGATGGCTCCATCCAATGCAGAGGACCACTCGCAGTCTCCAAGTTGCCAGTCTCACACTTGGGCTACTTCCTTTCGTGTCCATCAGGTTTTGGCCCAAAGTGCCATCTCAGCCGTTGCCACTCATTACAAGGGTAAACACATTTTTAGTTGAACACTCTGAGGAGGCGTAGAGATAGCACTGGAAAGACAATATCATTTGCCTGCTTGCAATCATGCAGGTGACTGCACACAGTGCTGCGGGCTGAAGTGCGGTTCAATCTCAGAGGTGTTTTGAGCACAACTCGAATGACCCCTTTGTTGTTCCAGCGTTGTCGCGTTGCCTTTTCTCCCTGAGCCGTGAAGGAACAGTGACTCCAAAAAAGAAGAGCACGGACTGCTTTCACATGGCCAGCTTTTGTCTTCCAACTTTGGTTTCGCATCGAAAGGACTGGTGCCCACCCAGACGGGGACAACGGAACGCCTACGGCTCCTTCAACCACCTGGACTTCTCGCACTATCCCAAGAGCATCCCGCACCACCATGCCCGCTGTTATAAAAAAAAAAAACAAACGAGCCTTTGGAGACCTGAGGACAAGTGTTTAATGGGTTTGAAGACGGGTGCGGCGGTTTTCAGGGAGTTGGGGTGGGGTTGAAACGGGTTTAGCCCGGAAGGATACCAACCAGGTTTGTTGAGCTTGCAAGAACAACTCTTAAAGCACACAGCTGGCTGGCCTTCCCGGCAGTCCATCCCCAACCTCAACTTTGTCTTCAGCCGCATCGAGTGCCCTCACGACCTGCAGCAGCGCTACTGGTCGATGTCCCAATGCAGGTGAAGCAGATGAGTTTGCCAGACTAGGGATGCTGAGAGCTCTGTTTTCAGTGATTTCTGTGGGAGAGCTGTTGAGGGGCCACGTCAATTCTTCAAATGCCGCGTTCTCAACCCAGCGACAAGCAAGCAACGGCAGGCCAGTGTGGTTGTATACTGCTTTTCGGAAGAGAATCCTACTGCACTCCTACCAACTTGCACAAGGCCTTGACATCATCAGTTCCCAAGCAGAGCTCATCGTTTTAGGCCCAAGCGACCCGCCGGCGTTTGAGATGCGATTTGAGAGCTGGTGAGACCTCCCCCCGACTGGCATGATCCTTAGTATAAGATCCAAGACAAGATTTAGCAGCCAGTGAAATTCAGTCAAGGCTCTGATGTATGTTGATTCTTATATAGAGGCCATGTTGTTGGTCAATCTAAGGTAGGATGCCGGGGGTTGCTCAGTACTTGCAATTCGGCAGGGGCACGCTGACAAACCCGTCAGCTCCAGCTTTTGCCCGGTGAATCACCGCCCGCCACGTCTCGGGCCAAAGGCCAAAGGCCCTCCTTGGATTTGTCCTAAACTGAAAACCGGACATCTATGGCTCGTCGCAGTGGAGATTATCACACAAATCCCACAAACTGTTCATTGACAATCAAGACTCAATGGCTCAAGTCAAAGATGGCAGAGACGATAAGAGGGGTCTGGTCACTCCTCATGATTGAGACCTCCGCATTTGGAGCTGGGAGCTACGGCCTCCGTGTTCTTAAGGCCAATTGTTCGGGCGCTATACCCGTGAACATAGCTGCCAAATTGCGGACTGGACCTTGTCCTGAGCGTATTTTCCATGCACTGAGTGCCATCATAGACTGGCCGTGGACAATCTGGTCCTTATCCTGGTCAGCTTTGCCCGAGACTTACCTTTGCACACTTTTTACTCTTGAAGAGGAAAATAAAACACCCGGAGCGAAATCAGTCTTGCCGCTAGCGCAGCTACGCACGTGGCTTCAGCAGGGCTTGCTGAACCACGGATGCGAGCTCCACCAGCCAGGGATGTTTATGCTATGGCCTGCTGTTGGCATGCTCTCTCAAGAGATCTCAAGAGCATGTTGAGTAGAACATGTTCAACAGAGCATGCTCAACAGAGCATGTTCAGCGAGCATGTTGAGCAGAACATGTTCAGACAAAGACATTTTTTAAGCAGTTTTGGGAAATATTTCTGTACTCACAGAGTCTCCATTCACAACAGACATCGTTCAAAGGGAGAAGCTGCAAAAGCAAAGGGTGAAGAAATGTAAGAGTGGCCTGGCCCATCCCTGATTTTGACTGCTTTCTTGAGTGCGAGAGATTCGCGTGCGTTCGACAGCTGCCCTTTGTTGCGCCCTTTCTTGTCCTTTCCGCAAAAGCTACGTGGCTTCTCTTGTTGAGTGTGTGAGGCAGTACCATGAAGTGGTTCAGCAGGCTTTCGGAATGTTCATTTTAAGACACCACCCATTTTTAAGGGTCCCTGAGTTTGACAAGCACGCCTAGAAAGGCAGCCGAGAAGCACAGGCCGTTCTGCTTCAAGGAGTTCTGTAGCCGGAGCAAACCTTCGTTCGATCTTCCAGACCTCAGACTTCAGACGGACCGAATTCGCTTCCCAACTTCTTGCCTAGTGAGACTGCGCCCTGCAAAGTCTTCAAACCAATTCCAGTTCTTGCCATAGCTCGAAGAGTCATTCCGACCACAGGGGTTTCGCAGACTGAGGTGTCTCCAGTTTTCTTGTGGCCTGCAAAAG
>CAUJNA010001202.1:426513-501513 GCA_963377175.1 Effrenium voratum
ACCGCTGCAGAACGACCCCGCCTTCGCCTTTGAGGCGTTCGCCAATGGGCAATTTCTGGTGGGTGAAGGGAAACCAGGGGGCAAAGCCCATCATTTCATGAAATTTCCCATGAGAAACACCCACAGTTGTTCTTTGGCTTTTCCACAAAAAGTCAACCTTAGTTCCCCCAGTTGATTGCCATAATTGTCCAACCGCCAGAAACTGGGTTTGCCTGGGTATGCGTCCCCATCATCGGTTTGTTTCATGTTGAAAGTAACCATGAGCATGCAACCAAAAGGACACCATTTGGCGGTGGCTGCTCGTTGCTTACCGCATGGGTGAGGGATTGTATCTTGTCCAAGCCATGGCAAAGCATGCGTCGATATCAACAAGTAGTGGGATTGTTCAAGGGGCACCAAGGAGGGTGACACGACAGCTGTCCAGAATGTTTGACTGCGCCAGAAGGCAAGTTGACAGGCCACTACAGCGAAAGGGAGAGTCAAAGATCATATCTCAGCACTTCCGCAGTCCGCCGTAATCTGCACGTTTGCGGGTGAAAGACATCGGAGGCTGTGCTCAGACTTAGCATGTTCCGAAATGGACAACACAGGGTTCCAGTCAGGAATACAATCATCAAGCCGGTGCAGTTCTGTAGCATGACCATGTTGGAACTTTAGTGGGAGTGTCTTCCCTATGAGGAGCGTCCCTAAACGCGTTTTCTTGTGTGGCAGGACCACACCAGCTTGGGCACATAGGGCTGTGGGTCAAAACCAATGGGATCCCATTGTAGGGTAGGTGCACCACCCTTTTCTGTCTATTTTAGTGGGGATTGGGACGTTCACTGGGGGTTCGGGCTTTTGACCCATGGCCCTAATTTCGCAGGCGTTGATTCGTGCTTTGCAAGTATGCACCGGTTCTCTTCCAGTGGTATGGGCCTTTGCAGTCAACTTCGCAGACTTCGGTGAACACCACTTTATAACACCAACAGGAAGAGGCACCTTTGCCTGCGATCGTGGCAGGAAACATTGGGCCACAACTTGCTTTGAGCTATAATAATATGGCTGTGGGTCAAAAACAGGTACCCAAAATGGAAGCCTGGTAGATGAAACCAGGGACTAAAACCTGCGGTCCCTGGTGGTTTAATTTTGACCCATACCCATATTCCCTTTTGTTGGGAAGACCCCAAATTGGGGGACTCTCTACCCTTGGAGGCATGAAGGTGAGTTTTCACACGAACACACTTGTGAACAACGCGAGGAGGCAGGCGTTTATTCGTAGATGGAAGCCCTTTTCTTTTAAGTAAGCGAGCAGGACGACATCGCTCAGCCCTTCCACTCCAGATACCCGGACAAGCAACCCAAGCTGATGATGAGGCATGCCATGGCAAGCACATTGGATTTGCAATACCAGGGAATTTCTGTCATTGTCCCTTGAGTGTCAATCCTCGCGTTCCCCATCTGTTATCGAAATCAAGGGTGCCCAGATCAGGTGCGTTGATCAACGCATGGACACATTTGATTTTGCTTTGTAGACCCAATCAGAAGAAGAGGCTTACCCTTGCGGCACCAGCATCTCCCCCAAGCAGTGCCGCCTGTTGGCGTTTTACCACGCAGGCCTTTGCATCAAACGCTCCTCTCGCAATTATACTGTGGATGGACGAAATCCTGCACCACCCAAGAAACGCTGGAATTGTGATTCCCCCGTAAATGCCACAGAACCATGGGTTTCAAACCATGGTGTCCAAGTGGTGCGAAGGGATTTCGCCCCTCGGGATACATTCCTATCCCGGATCCATATGTCGGACGGGTTCAGCCGCCAGGCGGTTTGTTGCAACCCCTGGGTCCTGGAGTTTGTGCCGGAGGCCTTCAAGGCGCGCGGTGCCGGCGCTGGAGTCGTCGGTTCGTGTTTTTGTCGCACGCCAGCATAGGTGTCCTTGTTGGTTGTTTTGCCAGAAAAATAGATGGGGTGTCGATTCCTGGTTTACCTGGCGGTTTAATCATCTACCAGGGAAATCCATCTGGTTCCCCTAAAAGGACACCTATGGTCGCTGGGTGAGCATGAGCATTTGGGAAGACTGGACCATCCAGTCACAGCAACTTATCAAACAGCGAATGGCATTTGTTGTCCTTCTGCCAGTCAAACGATGTTATTTTGACATATGTGGGATGGTCAGAGACTGAACTCACTGCGCTTTGGGAGAGCATGGGTACATTTGCCGTGTTTGGAACTGGTCCCTTTGTTTGTGGGCTTGCCCCTTTTCGACACGTGTGCAAAATGGAAGCCGGCTTGTTGACACCCCCCCCCCCACCCCACTTGCGTGTATGTGTTCGCACAGAGCCATGGGTCATTGACCTGACTTGTTTGCGTCTTTGCTCAAGAATAAATCACAATTCTCAGAGGTCTCTAGTTTGAGACTGATAACTCATATGGCGATGCATGCGTTCCATGCTTTTGGTTATGTCGGGATAGTTTATGGCCATGCGCGCACAGAAGGCAGGTGAACTCTTGTGAGCGAGACATCAACTCCGTCATGCGACCACTTGCCATAGCGCACGTCACCGCAGAGTCACTGCTTCAAAGTGTGTGTTTGTCATGTTGCATCTTTCAAGTGGGCAGACTGGAACGCACACTGATTCTCCTACGCCAAAGACAACATGAAAGGTTGAAATTGATTGATGCAACAAGCAGGTGGCACAGTGGAATGTGTTTCTTTCTCGAGCCATCACTCAATTCCACGACGCAAAGGAAGCTTCTACGTCGGGGTGAACCTCCTGAACAAAATCAAAACCAAGCCGAAGTCCACTGTAAACTCAACTAACCCTTGACCAGCCGCAGCCGCCCTTACCCCCAAACACTTCACGGAGAACGGAGATGGGTGTGAGGCCGGGACCGAATCCACCGAGTCCACGCAGGAATGCGGGCCCCTATTCCACAGGGGAGGGATGTTTGGGGCGGGGGGGGGATGCTTGATGTGCTTCAACAGCTGGAAGCTTTGGGGTCTTTGCCCAAATACGCTCTGGGGTTCGGAGCGGGTTTCAGGTTCCGGTTGGCTCCTGTGAGCAGAAATCTGACCAGGACTTATCTTTTACTATGCGGGTCTTGGTTTATTCATGTTTTCTTTGATGTGTTGTTGTGTTTTGTTTTTCTGGTTTTATTGATTTATGTTGTATATATATATATACATATATATATATACACGCACATACACATATTCATATATATATATGTACTCAGGTTTTTTTTATCTTTATTTATGTCTTGTTTGTTTCACCTTGTTATTGTTATTTATTGTGTTTCATCTTTTAGCCATTTGGTGTTTTTGTTTGTTGGTTTGTTTTCTTTGTTTGTTGTTTGTCTTGTGGTTGGTTGGTTTAGCTTCTTTTCCCATGACTCCGGCTGAGGCGCAGCCGGAGCTGGTGGCCGCCGCGGTGGCCGCGGACGGCGCCGCGCTGCGCTGGGCGCCCGCGCTGCGCGGGGAGCGGTGGCTGGCGCTGACCGCAGTGCAGAGCCGAGCGGCGGCCATGGCGCACGTAGGCGGGCCGAGCTGAAGTCAGAGGCGGTTTTTGAAAAGCGACTCCACAAAAACCCACCAACACCCCGAGAAGACACAACGCAAGAAACAAGAGCTGGTTTTTGCTGCTGGTTTTGTCGGTTTTTGTTGGTTTTTGTTGGTTTTGGTTGTGTCGGTTGTGGTTGGTATTTGTAGAGTCGGTTTTTGCTGGTGCGAGGCAATGAGGGAATGAACCTGGGGATTGAAGTCTTCGAAGTTGGAACCCAAAGGGGCTACAGTACCCTTGGTTTGCTGGCTGGCGCGATAGGTAGGCAATGAGGGAATGAACCTGGAGACCAGTCGGAGTCGGTTTTTGGGTTGCTGGCTGGTGTGATAGGTAGGGAATGACAATTGGAATGAACCGTTGCGGGATTCCCGAAGAAAGGAAACCAGCGGCTGGATAATTTATGTTCAGTCCCTCATTCCCTGCACCAGCAAATTTGAGTGGAGGGCAATGACCAAACCAAGGTTTGGTACCTACCCAATGATTTTCAATGATTGGTTGGTGCATGTTTGAAGTGTGAGTTGGGTAAAGATTGATACCAACCTGAAAAGCTGACCTCGTTGACTTTGGTGCATCAACTCCCCAAAAAACTCGCATACCTCTTGGTGGGGTCAACAACTCCCCATTTCGTGCGTCAAAGAGGAGATCTGGGATCTCGATGCAACCCAACGCCTTCAGACCCGGAGCTGCTCAGCGACCGAAGCTTCGTGCTGGAGGCGGTGGCCCTGCAGGGCGCCGCGCTGCAGCACGCGGCGCCGTTCCAGGCGGATGAGGACAGATGCTGGCGAGCTCGAACATTCGTTTGTTTTGTACAAACCGCGTAGCCTGAGAAAAAGTCGGGCTACCAACGGTAACGGTAACGTTGTTTTTGGGACCCTGAAAATGGTTTCGGAAGTTTCTACAAGCAGCGGACCCTTCAAAACAATAAAGGACCGTTTTTTCCAGGAAGGGGGGTCCCTACCATAAGTTTCTGACAAACGGTCACGGTTTTTTGGGACCCTGAAAATGGCTTCGGACCTTTCTGCAAACCTTGGAGCCTTAAAACTTCAAGGTAATTACCAATTTTCAGGAAACACTACCCATTCTGCGGTACATCCTGTAAAATTGGGGCTGTTTGTTTTTGGTTTCCCTTGAAACCAAAAGTGGGTCCAAGTCCGCAAATGGTGATGAGCGCCCCAGGCTCAAGTGGCTCACTTTCCCATTGGTTTGCCTGTCATGATTACGGTTCTTTGGGAAAATACTGACTGGGGTCTCCCTTTCGCTTGCCCAGGTGGTGCTTTTGAAGGATCGCCATCAAACTTCACACCCTAAGCTCCAAAATACCAGGCTGTTTGAAAGGGACACCAAACCACCCGGGTCAGAGGCGTCCCAGTTCCTTGCTCAAATGGACCCGTTCTCGAAAGGGACTCGGGGCTGGTTGGCTTTGTTCCCTCCAACAACAAGACCCTTGGAGCAACACCCAAAGGAGCCATGCACCAAAAAGGACATATGGTAGAAGGTTAGGGGTCGTCCCAACCACAAAGAGTTGCGGAAATCTCTTCTACGCATGATTTGCGATGCCAGAATATTGCCAGGTTGTAATGGGTGATGTTAAGAGGTTCTACTATGGGGATTATAGTCAGGCCTATATTAAAGCATGACCAAGCACGAATAGTCAATGGGTTTGTGGCGCCCCGATCGTTGCGTCTTAAAGATGGGACCTCCATGGTGGTTCCTTTGGTTTCCTTTAAACGCCACCCCGAAAGAGGTATTCCAAACAAGTCTGCCGAATGGAAATCCCTGACACAGGTGCTGTCACTTGGCTTCAAAACCCAACAGGGTATCGTCAAGCAAGACGGAGGCAAATGGGACTTGGGATTGCTTTCGATTTATGGCATTATCATGATTAGGATCATCTTTGGGGTCATCCTTCTGATTTCTCTTGTTATTTTCATTAAGATTGTCAATGCTAGCACGACTCATGTTTCGGAATGCCTACAATTGTTGGTAAAGGACACCAATGGCAAACCTCATGTTTCTAGGTAGTGTCAATACCCACAGCACGTGCGGTTCGCCCATAGCCACTTTGCTGCACTTTGTAGCAAGACGAATGCTGGAATCTGTTAGCCATACTTTTGTATCATCATTGGGATGTCCAGTTGTCAACCAGGACCTAGTGCTGCAGGCGCTGCGTAGCGACATCTCCGCGCTGGACTACAGCCCGCTGAAGTGCCAGCGGCGCTTTGTGCTGCAAGCGGTGGAGCTGAGAGGCCGGCCACGGGCCAGAGGTTGGTTCGGGTTTCGCAGCTAGGTCCTGCAGTAGTGCCCTTTCTCACCCCTTTTTTGGTTGGGATGGTTCCCCTACTAAAATAGACTACAGAAAAAAAGTTGGTACCCCCATTCTAACCTCTCTACTGGAGGACCTAGACAGAAACCAAGACTAAGAGGAGTTTCCACAAGTTCGTCAGCCAAGGGCTTGGTTTTTTTTTGTATTTGTAGCTGGTTTCTTAGGGAAACCATGGGGGATCCTCAATTTTGGAGGGTAGCCGAAAGCCTCAACTTGAGACTGGCGAGATACTAGTAGTTCCCTTTAGCTTTCCCTTCAAACCATTTTCGGGAAACCACCCATTGGAGACCGATGGCAAGGGGAAGCCAAAAGCGAACCAAGGGAAACCAAACTTACTGCTTCGATTGCGAAAGTTTCATGTGGGAATGAACTGGATGGAATTTGTTTGGAAAGCCATAGGGGATGGTTAATTTCGGGGTCATTGCCTCATTCGCTGACCAGAAAGAGAGCTCATTGGTGGAACCGTGTGCCGCGTGACCCATTGCAGCCAAAATGCGTCTCAACACGGGGAAAGCCCCCAAAGTTTGAGTTTCCCGCCAAACACAGAGCAACAAAGAAACCGCTACCCTCAACAAAAAGACCCCGCCCCACCCACATCCAGGAGTCCATGGTCAATTCTGTTTTCTGGACGTCGGAAACTTCCTAATTGTCCTAACACAGGGTGACTTACTAGGCGTCTTGGTAAGCTCATAGTTTAACTGCGACCTGTTTGTGCTACAATCCCCTAAGTCGGACAAAGTTTATTTCGGCTTCCATTGTGATTCCCTCGTTTTCCTCGAAGCAACACACCTTGAAATGGATAGTGCATACATGCTCCCGACCCCAAGTTTACCACCAACACCATTTGAGCCAAGTCTGTACCTCCGCATGCAGCTTGAGGCCGTATTTGGAATCATTCCCATCCAAGCGGCTGTTGTTGTGATGGCTTGCACGGTTTTGGGTATACTCTATTGATACTTGGCCTTCGCCAAGACTCTGCCCTTTATGCCTTGATTTCATCAGAGGTATTCTGTTTCAACGGCTCGGTTTTGGGCCTCATTGTTTGCAAGTCGTAAATCGGACATTATATATTTGGTCAGGGAGTTGAAGTGGTCTGGGAACTTTCTCCAGTGTTGCCAGTTTGCCTAGTCTTGCTATCTCATTGACAACGGGAATGTGCCAGCTGATGCTGTCAGAGGTGGACCAAACAGCGTTCCGACACCTAAGGTAATGCATACGGCCACCGACCGATTCTCCGACAATTGAATACGCATTGATACGGTCAGAATACCTTAAGAGTTTGCTGTGAAACCAGATGGTCCCCCCAAATGAGTGAGATCAGAATGCGATAGTGTTGCAGCACATTTGCAAGCGGGAAAGCATAGGAAACACAATGCGCTGCAAACCGAGATGTCCCGCTCGTGTTGCTTCGATTGTGTTGTACAACGAGTCTAAGCGAGTCCAAAACGAGATCAAACCAAAGTTGGCCTTGCGGAAGCCAAGAGAATCAGCCAGTTACTGACATGCATTTTATCTAATAATATACATATATATATATATATATGTACACATACACATTTGGTATATGTCAAGCACGCACGTCGTACATCTGTCGCTCGGTGTCTGCATGGCCCTATGCCTTTCCGGAGGCCTCAGCCTCCAGTTTGTGGCAGAGCTGCAGGAGGACAGGGAGGTAGTTCTGGCGGCTTGGAGCAGATGGCTCCGTGCTGGAGCCTACATGACCCTAATGGGCCGTTTCCCCAGTTGGGTAAATACTTTGGGCGGTGGTTTCAGCGTCACGGTGACGCTGTGTGCTCAGAGCCGACACGTTTGGCTTCCCTTTAGCTTTGGGTTTAGGTGTGCTGTTTCGGTGTCGTGCACCTCTTTTCAAGGGCCATGGAGACTCCAGGTAGGTGTTGTTTTGTCAGGGACGAAGCGTTGATTCCGTTGCAAGTGGACCAAGAGCTAACCCCTGATAAACGAGAAAAGGGGCTTCGGGAGGTGTACCCGTCTTTTTTCTGGGGACTTCGGGTGCTTAGCTATCCATGTCAATGTGTTCTCCTTGTGGTTCCCAAATTCATGTTTGATAAGCATGTTCTCCGAGCAAACAGCATCCGACTGCCACTTTCATGTCCCCGAGGCAGCGGTGTCGTCGGCGGGCCGGGCGCTCGAGTTCGCAAGTCAGAGCCTGCAGAAAGATCAGGAGGTGGTGTGGCGGGCGATTTGCCAGGCCAGGTGTGCGTGGTGCCTTCGAATGCTGTGGGAAGCGGGAACATGTTGATGCAGCCCACCTAGTTTTTTCTGAATTCCACAGAGGCCCTAAGATCCTTTGTGCCATTTTCAGATTTGAGCACCCACCTGACGGCCCAGACGGGCCAAAAAGCGCGTTTTCACGCGCCATGCGGTCTGCAAGGACCCTTCTGCGCTGGACTTCTCACCGCTGCGGGAGGACAAAGCCTTCCTCCTGCGCTGCACGAGCCGCCCGGCGGCGTTGGCCCACGGCTCACCAGGTGCGCACTGGGCGTCAGTTGCGGAGTGGCGGAGCGGAGGATCTGCGCAGCAAGTGGCGACCTTTAGCCCGTCAAACGGAGGCGCTCGTGTTGTTGTTTATGTATTCATCAGCGGTTTGGGATAGCCTGCCTGAGCGCATGCAAGGTCAGACGAAGGAGTCGCCTTTTTTGTGGCCGTTTTGCGTGGCCAGATAGTTTACGCTTGCGTGGACAGATGCTGAACCCTCAACGCTGACCCCCTGATCTCCCTCCTGAACTTGGCGCCCAGGACCAAAACAAGTTGCCTCACGTGGACCTTGCTGGAACACGGGCTTTGAAAATGGACCGAACTTGACACGTGCGAGAAAAAGTCAGATATTGCCTCAAAAAAGGGACTCCTCCATAAAAGGGACTCCTCCTAAAAGGGACTCCTCCTTAAAAGGGCCTCCTCCTTAAGAGGGACTCCTCCTTAAGAGGGACTCCTCCTGAAAAGGGACTCCTCCTTTTGGCTCTGAAGGTAAACCAACCAGAAAACCGGCCATAGGTCCCAAATCTTGAGGACAAATCCAATAGGCAGATATAAGTCGGACATGAACCTCCAGCAAGGACTCCGGAGACTTAAATTCAAACGTTGCACTAATCCACGCATGTTCGATCCCAGGTTTTTCTGTCGAAGCATTGACAATGGATGCCTATACTCAATGCAGTGTCAAATTTAAGATCCAACCTTTTTTGATCGAATGTCCAGCATGCGACACTTAAAGTGTATCGTTGTTCTTCTTAGCTGGGCAGTTTGTCCCGGGTGCCCAAGGGCGGGGCCCCGAACCAACATTTTTGTTTGTGTTTGTTTGATAAAATAAAGCTAAATAAAAGAATAGCAAATAAACAAGAAAGCGAGTCGAGGACAAAGCGCCAAAGCGCCGCATATTCAACCGGGGAAAATTTCAGGGTGGCTTACCTTCCCACCTCGTCCTCTAGTTGGCAGGACGGTTTCCTTCAGCTTCCTCCAATTGGGTGTTTGGAGCCGCGGTGGTGTGGTGGGCACGGGTAGTTTCCCAGCTACCCTCAAGAAGGAGGGGTTCAAACCCAAATCCACACCAATCTAAAGCACCAACTAGGGGATATGTTTTTGTCAGGTACCCCCTAGTTGGTGATTTGGATTGGTTTGGGGATTTACAGCCCTGGTTCTTGTAGGTTTAGGAGGAAACCACCTCCTCCTTGCACCAACCAGGGGATATCTGATTTCCTGTTGAGCGGTGCCAGGCCTCTTGTCCGAGAAGGCCTTCGCCTTCGCCCTGCTTGCCCAGGAAACCACACCACGTGGTTGCGCGGGGGGGGGATTTGGAGGGGACCGGGGGGGGGGGGGGCGAAGGATGGGGGACATGACTTGGGAAACAAGAGGACACCATGGACTTCTCAACTTGAGTCAGCTTGCTTTCCGGCTTCTTTGTTTTTCGCGGGCGTTTGATGGCCATGACATGAGCCATTTGTTGGTCAAACAGTTGCGCCGAGTTCTCAGAGTTGCAGATTCTCGTTGCCTTTAGTTCCCGTTGCAGGTAGCGGGAAACGGTGCCCATGGCCTGGTTGTTTCAGCAAATGGGTGTGTCTTTTTCAGGGGACCCACCCAAATTGCATTTTTCCTGTTCAGTTTGGTTTCCTTTGAAACAACACAAAGGGGCACTCTCAAGAAAAACACACCCCAAATTGTGCCGAACCCTGATTGAGCGCCATCTCGTCTCCTTTTGTTTCCTCTCAGGATGCTCGAGCGATCTTCGGGCTCCTCTCGAGCGATCTCCAGCGGGACCAACATGTGCGGCTGCACGCGGCAGCACTGGGGGCAGACCTGAACGAAGGCGCACTGGTGGGGGACGTTTCGACTTCCGAGTTTGAAAGGAACAATTTAGTGGTGGATAGTGAGAGCCTATACAAACCTTTATAAATATATTATCATTGTGGCTGAGCAAACAGACTAACGAATTTGGACGCTGCTGGCTTGTTCGACATGTCCACGCAATCCAGCGGATGGATATCTCAAATCTCAAGCTTTTGGGCTTTGTACAGCCGTATTTGTTCATGACAGTCCAACTCAAGAAGTGAAACAGGTGCCCCGAGGTCCATCAAGTTGGATTTGGGGCCTAAATTTGGCCAAGTGACCCATGAACATGAATGAACATGCCATAAAGCACGATAGTAGGCCACCGTCTAACTGTTTCCTTTCTATGCCAGCATGATCGGAAATCGACATCGACGAGGCGCAGTTTTGTCGCCAGCACTTTGATCTGGAATTCCAAGGGCTGCCAGGGTTTAATGTTTTTGTTGTGGCCAAAAGTTGGCAAAAAACAAACAGCGTGTGCCATGTCTATAGTTAGCTGCTACCTCCTTGGCTTAAAGGGAAACCTACAGGAAGGCGACAGTTCTGAGGGTTCGCAGGCTTCAGACACATCCTAGATCAGCAACTGCATTTCAATCCAAGTTTGGCAATGCAGGGGAGATCGAGCAGACGGGAAGACCGCGACAGATGGCTTGCATCTTGAATGGAATGCAAAGGGGGAATGAAAAGCTTGCATTAGAGGTGGCTCAGAGTGAGACACACCAAAGCAGAAGAGAGGATAAATGGAGGAACAGGATGACAGCGCACGTGGGGCGGGACCGCGCAGAAAGCCATGTGATTTGCCCCTGATTGTGGAAATGCAATGCATGTCGTACCGTATTATTTCATGTAGCAAAATGCACATCGTCTTGCTAATTGACCCATGAATCCTCATTTATAGGCGCTTGGGAGACTTGAACGCCAAACCATGAGCATGTGGTTTTGTGTTTTGTGATTTCTGCAGTGGAATAGGGGTTTGACTCTTTGCGAAATTTGACAGCTAGTCATTTACTTTGGTTGGAAACTCGAGCGACTTCCCTTGTCGATTCTTTACGTTCACCTGCGAGTTGCACTTCCGCTCTTTGGGTTTTTGCTGGTCAGGGAGGACTAGCCCACATCTTTTGAAACGCAGAGGGTGGGTCCCAACACCCAAAAGACCAGCCGTTTCTCGCCACAGCCCAAATAGGCCTTTGGGGAGCGGAGGCAAGGAAGCTTCATCTTCGAACCTTTTTAGGCGGCATCCCTCATGCGCCTTCCCTCAATAAGGCCTGTCGAGCACCTTTGATGGCGGTCTTTGGCACCTTTGCACAGGGCCGGAGCTACAGCTTCAAGCTCATTCGAAAGGAAACCAGCAGAGGGAGCCAAAGTCCCTTTCGGTGCTTTGATTTGTAGGCTTGTTCCGAAAACTGAACAGCACAAAGCATGCCAGTACGCAAACAAAGGCATCGCACGCACCAAAAGCCGGTGTTCACTGAAAAGTCAGAAGCAAATCACCACAGCAGGATCTAGGATTTGGAGACATCCCCTTGCGCCTTTCTTGTTGTTTGGGTCCGGAGGGAGGTTGGCTTCCCATGTGCTTTTTCCACGTGATGCTTGCTTGCTGCTTCGAGCTGGCCACAAGTTCCGCCAGGGGTCGAGGAGGTGTCGCGGCTTCGCTCAGCGCAGGGCATGGTGAAGCGGCATCCCACGAGCAGGCCGGGTGATTGGGGGCAGGGGGGTCTTTTTGCGACCTTTTGCGAGAAAATGGCCGACCCCCTCAAAAGAAAGTCCTTGACTACGAGGGAGTAATTAAATCAACTGTCCACAAAAGGTGGCAAAAGACCCCCCAATCAGGGGGAGGGTGACCTGCTGACGTTCTGGTTCCATTGTTGGTTGGGGAATTGGGGGACTCCCCTACCCCTTGACAAATTGGTAAGCCTCAAGCATTTCTGCGCCAGCATTTCGCACTTTTGAGTGACAGGCAAAGCCATAGCAACTGCCAATTTCACGCAGGCAGAGCGTTCAAGGCATTCAAAGTATCTGATCTAAGAAGGCACAGGCTGTTTGACTTTGACTGGTGGACTTGTCAAGCCCAATGTACCAGCGACGAGCTACATGATCCATTGCACTGAGTCTAACTGCTGGTAAGAAGCTCCTTGTAAAAACTCGCAGTCTTCTCCTGACCGCGGTTGTGTCGTGCTATGTGTGTGTGTTGCCTACGTGTGAGTGTGTGTGCCTATTGCACTTGTATGGCATGTGTGCTTGCTTTGCTGGCCGGTCGCTCTGTCGCTCGATCGCTTGGTCAGTTGGTTGGCAATTTGATCGATTGGTTGAGATACGTGTGTGTGTGTGTATATGTTGTTGTTGGTTTGATTTGGAGGGTTTGGTTCGGCATATTTTGCTTGGATTGGCTTGTTTGGTTGCTTGTGTGCTTGCACGTGTGCCTTTGTGTGCTTGTTTGCTTGCTGGCTTGCTGGCGTGCGTTTAGTTTGTTTGCTTGTTTGTTTGTTTGTTTGTTTGTTGGCTTGTATGTCAGTTTGCGGGTTGTTTGCGTGCTGCGTTTGTTTGTGTGTTTGTGTTTGTTTGTTTGTTTGTTTGTTTGCTTGCTTGTTTGCTTGTTTGCTTGTTTGCTTGTTTGCTTGTTTGCTTGCTTGCTTTGCTTTAGCTTTTGTCTTTAGCTTGCGTTGCTTGCTTGCTTGCTTGCTTGCTTGCTTGCTTGCTTGCTTGCTTGCTTGCTTGCTTGCTTGCTTGCTTGCTTGCTTGCTTGCTTGCTTGCTTGCTTGCTTGCTTGCTTGCTTGCTTGCTTGCTTTGATGCTTGCCTCCTTTGATGCTTGCTTCCTTTGATGCTTGCTTCCTTTGATGCTTGCTTTCTTTGCTTTGCTTTTCTGTGCGCTTTGTTTTGCTTTTGTTTGCCCTTTGCTTGCTTGATTGCTTGCTTGCTTGCTTGCTGGTGTGAATGTTTTATTGGTTGTTTGTTTGTTGATAAATTTATTTGTTTGTGTGTATGTGGTGTTTGTGGTGTTTGTGGTGTTTGTGGTGTGGGTGGTGTTTGTGGTGTGGGTGGTGTTTGCGGTGTTTGTGGTGTTTGTGGTGTTTGTGGTGTTTGTTGGCTTGCTTGCTTGCTTGCTTGCTTGCTTGCTTTGCTTTGCTAGCATGCCTGCCTGCTTGCCAGCCTGCTTGCTTGCTTTCTTTCTTGCTTGCTTGATTGGGTGTTTGATTTAGTGGTATGATTGTTTGTCCGTTCGTTTGGTTTTGTTTGTTTGGGTGTTTGCTTACTCGCTTGTTTGTTTGCTTGTTCGTGTGTTCGTGCGCGAGCTTGTTTATGTGCTTGTTTGTTTGCTTATGGTTTCTTTGGTTGGTTGTTTCTCTTTGTTTGTTTTTCTGTCTGTTTGGTTGTTTATTTTGTTTGTTTGTTTGTTTTTTTGTTTGTTTGTGTTTTATTTGTTGATTGTGTGTGTGTGTGTGCGTCTGCACGTTTGTGCGTGTGCGTGTGTTTGCGTTTATTTTGGCTTGGTTTTTGTTGTTGTTTGTTTGTTTGTTTGTTTGTTCGTTCGTTTGTTCGTTCGTTTGTTCGTTCGTGTGTGCTTGTTTGCTTGTACGTTGATGTGCTTGTGTGCTTGTGTATGTGCTTGTGTTGTCTGTATGGTTGTGTTTACGTTTGCGTTTGTGGCGCTTACTATGCATGTGTATGTGGCGTAACTCGAGAAGCGGATATGATATCTAGAAGGATGTCATGATTCCGTTGGGTTGAGATTGTCTGGAACGGTTTCACAAGTCGGCAAGACGCTGGTTGTGACACATGAGCAGCTCTAAAAACCCCCCGTTACATGCCAAGCAAGAGTTGTGTCATAACAAGGCCCCGCGTAAGCAAAAGCCCGCACGGCGTAAGCGGGCGTAAGCACTTTTTGGGGAAACATGTTGCGTAAGCACCTGCGTAAGCTCTTCTTCGTGATTGCTTGGTAAGCTTTGTAAGCATGCTCGGAAGAGTTGTCCCACATGTGCTTATGCGTTTTTTGGTGGCTTGTGCTGTTGCAACCTAGCCGAGCTTGGCAACTTGCCCGGAGGACTTTGCCTGCAGGAAGACGTCTAAGACCGCATGTGCGCACCATTAGGGGAAAAAAACAACAAGCAGAACTTTGATTGGGAGCTCTTGGGGCTCATGCTAGTTGCTGTCGCAACCTCCACTAGGACAACCAAAGGCTTCAGTAGCCGCTGATTTAGGAAAACTACAGGGGCGCGGGCGCGTAAGCTCGCACAAGCAGGCGCGTAAGGTTCGCGTAAGCTCGCCTAGCTCAGCTGCTCGCTAGCCCTCGTGACGGATGCCGCTACCGCAGAAACCGGTTTCTTGATTTGCAGCAAAAACAACAACGCCAAGCTGCTGAAGCTCGCGAGCGCAGTTCTTCATCATCTCTTCCACACAGTCATCCACATCATCTTCAACAGTTCTGGCGGCTGCACGGGAAAAGAAGCCCGCGTAAGCAATTCTTGAGGGGAAACGCTCAAAACGCCGACGCGTAAGCGATGCGTAAGCTTTACATGCTGTCTGACTGCCGCGTAAGCTAAAACATGGGTCGCGTAAGGAAAGCGCAAGCTTGCGCGTAAGATCGCGTAAGCAACTTGATACGACATAGGGATTCATGGGAGGTTTATAGAGTCGCTCACATATCTAACTGCGGCATCATTGGAAAGCGACCTGGACACTTGGTGACTTGATTGCTCCGCAGCACCCTTCATTGGCAAGCGTTCTCACTGCAAACTGTAGGTACCATGCCTTGCTTTGCGTCGCGTTGGAACATAGCCGCTGTTTCGCCTGGATTTCGCAGCCGTCCCTTACTGATCAGAGATGAGTATTTTTGGAGGTGGAGACAAGTTTCCACAAGGGGAGTGTTCAAAGTGTGCCGATCTCAAGTTGGATGTTCCAGACAAAATCCCGGGACTCAAGCGACCAAACGCGACCCTGTATCTAGAGGGAATCAGAGTGCCAGCCAAAGAGGGCCTCGAATGGATCAGAATGCTTCAGAATTTGGGGACTTCTCTTGCAAACGACCTACGTACTTGAAGTGGCATCACTTAGCCTGAGTTTGGAGGGCAAGACCTATCCAAATCAGAGATTCGTTGGATTCGACGCGAGACATCATGTGACTTGTTTGCTCCGTTCGTTTATGTGACGATCGACGGGATCATTGTTTTTGAGTCCAACGGGCGCCAGATCTGGCAGGAATATGACCTTGCGGGCGGTTGCCTTGCACCCCTTGGCGCTTTGGCACCTCGGCATGAGATGATTCGCACGTCTCAAGCTGTTGCATACCCTCCCGCGGGGGGCGGGGGGGAAAAACAACAACAACGAGGGTGTGTGCCCTGAAGTGCACTGTCATATCTTGCCCTGGTGCCCCTTTCCAAAAGATGTTTATGCACTTTCATTCTAGGAGGGGGGTAGTTGGGGCGACCAAGCAGCCCTTCATACACCTGCTTCGTAGCATACAATCCAAGCTCAACACTGTTACTGCCAACAAGCCACAAACTGGTTTGCAAACTGGAATCGTGACTGGTACTACATACCCGAGTTAAGATGGTCCCGCTCGAATGTCCATTGCAATTTCTTTTTCAGAGACCATCCTGTACCCATGACCAAAGAAGCAAGTCGTTCTTTCTATGCAAGCTATTGAGGTTTGCATCCTCATCACTTCGAGAAGCGACTTGGCTTGACCGCAAGCAGAGGAGTGTGTTTGGGGTTGGTGTTTGTTTTTTATTCTTGCCTGCGCAAGGGTATAGGGTGTTCACCCTGCATTTAAAGGCAGGGTGTTTCTGACAAGCCGGTGTGTTCCATTACAGGTCTAGTCACAATGTGATTTATAGGCGTGGTATCCCCTTGGTCAGCCGAGAGTTGTGAAGGGATTTTCTCTGAATCGGCGTGTGCACAATTGAATTGCATGCGCTACATTGTTGTCCTTGCACTAATACACATACGCAACGCGGTCTTACCAGTTACAAATGAATGGTTACTGCGGTTGGTTCATGTTAAGGCATCATTCTACATGGTTCTAAGTGCGTGTGTTTGTATGTTTGCTCAGATTTCGTGCAGACGGGAAGAAGGAGGGAGACAGGAACGGACGAAAAAGGGGAAGGATGGGAGCCAGGCCAGGAGGGCAAGGAGCGATGTAAGACAAACGCGGGGAACAAGGCAGGAAGGTGCACTGCAGGATGAGGAGAATGCAGCTACTGTAAACGTCAAAGCTTGCCGGCAGAGCAAGCGTTCGGCTACTAGCCATACGATGATCACTTTCTGAACTCCCAGCACCTTGGCTGTTGTTGGGTATGTTGCATGCTGCAACGTGTGGTCTACCAATGTTGGCTTCCGGGCTGAAACCTACGTTGTTGTGCTACTGTGTGTTTTGGGCTGGATCTACACAACAACCTTCACGCCTCGAGGATTATGAATTGCCTGCAAGTACCTCTCACCATGGCCTTTTGCAACAGCCCGGCCCACGAGTTCGTTTCAAGGAAGCCTTGTTGCTGCGGCTAGAAGACTTCCGCTGAGGATGACGACTTCTTAGCGGCGGTTGGCCTGGCAACAGGACAGCAAGCTAGGATGGCATGGTGCGTCAAAGGTAGGGTCTCTCCGTCCAACGGTGGTTTTGAGGCGACGTGACTTTTAGGGTCCGGGTTCCTGGGTTGAACCTGATTCCTTCTTGGTCTTTGAGTCATTTGAGTCCTTCGCTTTCCCTCAGATTCATTGTTGGTGACGCTCCCAGAGGCTTTTTGGGCTTGAGGTAGTTGTCGAACTCAAGTTTAAAAGATGGGATGACTAACCCCAAATGGGTGGAATGCAGCTGTCTATTTTGACGAGAGTGCAAAGACATCAAGGGAAGGGCCTCGTCAGAATGCAAACCACGGGGAGATGACGTGTTTGTGCAGCCCGGGCAAAACGGTTTGGGCCGTTTTGCCAGCCCATTTGAGGTCTCCCTGGACTTGGCACATGCACATATGAGCAAAGGGGGTTGTGATATTGCTCTGGGCATGTTGCAAGAAGCTCTCCAGGGTTGTTCCACCATCATGTTGGCCTAAAGCCCGACTGTTACCCGTTTGATTCTCCCAAGGAAGATGCACAAAAGAACAACTCGGAGCATGTCACTTCCCCGGCATGGACATTTTACATGGCAAGTGCAAGTTCATCCATCGCCACATGTTTCTTGCTGAGGAGCTTCTGGTGTGGCTGTGGACGACGATTTGCTCACTTTCCTAGCTGCTCCCAGAGAATGAACACAGGTCAGTCAACGGTCGGTCACATTCCTCGGGACAACATGTTTGGCTCTTGTGGAATACACCTCGTGTCCTTGTTTGCGTCTCTGGGCAGCGGTGGACTTTAAAGGTTGGCCGGTCAAGCCGGCAGTCGTACGAAGTGCGCAGGGCCGTAAGCCTCTGGGGGATTTGCTGGGTGCTTAAGGAAGCCCTCAATTGGTTTATGTGGTCCATACGAAAGACCCACTTGAGCAAATCAATGCAAATCACCCACAGTCTGGCCATTTTCACAGCATGCACTCGCCCAGGCTTCTCAAGGGAGCCCACAGGTAGGGAGCTTTGGATCATCGATCCCCTAGGCGGTTTCATGTTCATTCAGTTCGCTGGTGAAATCCTGCCGAGTCGCCGCTTGTGGCAAGACTGCTGAGTTGCCTCTTGTGAAAACGGCAGTGTCTGGATGTATCCCCGTTGAAGAGGCCAGCACTAGGTATCAATGTGTATATACATATGTATTAATACATATATACTGGTGTATATATGTATATATATATATATATTCACATATTTCATATTGCATGTCGACTGTGCATGCTTTGGTGCGACCAAGAACCTACACCCAGCTTGTTTGCAATGTGTTGATCGCTGCTTCCCCGAGTATGCGGACATCATTTGGGAGAGAGAAATACAGATATGCATTATGTGTACGTGTATATATATATATATAGATATGGTTGTTCCGCAGAAGCATGTCTACACATTCAGAGGCACAACCAAATGTTATGCATTTGTCTACTTGTTTTCTCACTGTGACATGTGTTGTGCCTTAAAGATGGAGGAACGTGAATTCCAGTTGTGGGCCACTGTTGCATGGTGTTTCTGCCCAATGGAACATGCTTGAGCATCCGTTTCCCACTGACACCTTGCTGACGCTTCAAACCTTCTTTGTGTCACAAGCCTTCAATTCCTCAATGCCACGTGGGGGTTCTTTGAGCTCAAAGTACGCTGAGTGGCGAGCTCGCCGCGTGCTGGCAGGGGCTACGGCAGAAAAGCTGCCGAGGCCCAGGACCGCTCTTTGATTAGAAAAGGCGCCTTGCGCGGAGGTGGGTATAGGCATCTAAGGGTTTTTGTATTACTCCCTGGAAATACACCCACTGGGTATTGACCCCGTGTAATCCCAGGGTGCAACAGTTAGGACTTTTTTGGGCCATCCACTGAGGAAGTAAGAAATAGTCTTTGGATAGGAGACGGCTGGATTGGCTCTTTGCAACAGTTCAATTGAGTTGACCAGATTGAGGACAATTTTAGCTGACTTGCCTTTCTAAAGGAGAACGCAGCTGAGAATGTGTCTCCGGACACTGTTTCAGTTGCTTGTACCAGCTCGTTCGTGACTGCCGGTTTGACAGTATATGGAACATTGCGACAACCCCTGGTATGAATCGATCCCTGGCCAGACTTGTATTCGTGTGCAGGCCCGCGCGTAGATTTCAATTATATGTTTGTTGATCCCTGTCGAACTGTCTTGCTGGTGCTCAGCAGGGAGTGAGAAAGGGAATGACCCCAAGAAAAAGCATCCCTGGTGATTCCTTTATTCGGGAAACCCAAAACGGTTCATTCCGTTTCGCATTTCTACTGCACCAGCAAGTTGTGCCCCAGGTCAGTGTCGACATCGCGGCGAGCCTCAGATGCGCGCTGGATATGCCCAGAAGCAGAAGAGTGTCAATCGTGGCTCGTTTCATAGCATATAGTCATATAGATATATCTCTTGTTGGGAAACCGAAAGGACAACCGCCAATTTGTTCGGGGGGGGGGAAGATTCGGAAGAGGGTCAATCTTGGCTGTGTGTTTGATAACATATGGATCTCTTTTCGAGGCTGCTTCTTTTTGGATGGTTTTAAAGCACCATTCGTTGTTTTTTTGGGGGGTCACCCATATACGTATATGGACTGAATCGCAACTGCATAGTTCGTTGACCAATTCTACATCCATGGGATATGAGCAACCACACTTCACTCAAAGTACAAGTCCCCAGATTGGCCGTTCAAAAGAAGCAGCCCGGAGCTGAACGCACGCGACATCTTGACCCATGACAGCTATCAACCTCATGGCATCAGGTTTTCTACACAGATGCGTGCCGAACCAAAGCCATTTTTGTCGAAATGTATAACCAGGCGGGTGGGATCAAATTTGATGCTTAGGGCAACACTTTACAGGCGGCGACCTTCCTAGCTTACCAGATGGCAAGCAGCTGCAAAACTCGCAAGAAACTCCGAAGACCTCAGTTTGGCGCCGGTTGAGCAGCCTGAATCGGCATGTGGGATCCTCAACTGGTGTATGAACTGCCTATGGGTTTACACCAGTTGCAGATCCCACATACCGATTCAGGCTGCTCAACCAGCGCCAAACTAGCATGCACACAGGATCTGAGCATATTACCCGTGAAAGTGAATTGATATAGTTCACAGACAGCAATGCGCAGCCCAACTTACCCACAACAATGCCAGTCTCCTCAGCTTCAGAAGTGGCACACATGCTAACCTGATGTGACTTGTCGGCTTCCGCATTCCTTGCCTACACATCGCCGCGCAGCATTACAGCTCAAAGAGTCCAAGCACATGTGCAGCTATGTGCAAGGACTTGTGCTGGCCTCAGGCTTGACATAGCTGCACATGGTAAGAGCGTTCGCTGGAACTTCGGAGAGCTGGTTTGTAACATAAGGCAGCTTTTTGTGTGATCCCAACCGTCAACCGTTAAACACTTTCAGTCTGCCTGATCTTCAACGATAGTGGCTATTGCGGTTGGAGGCTGTCTCATCCTGCAGGTATGGCAATGCTGGGAGAATGAAACCTACCTTGGGTCGACCCCTTTTGAGTGCCAGTTGGAAGAAGTTCTCTTGCGCTTTTACCCTGCGCTCTCCAATCTGCGCTGATCTGGTCAGGTGCCCCAAGGTGGGACCCCAAAGACGGCCACCCTGGGCCCGGGCCTTCGGAACTGACGCCTTGAGGGAGCCTTCGGACCTCGTCGCGCGATGCACCCAGCTGGCGGACGCCACCGTGGTGGGCCTGCGATTCAGCGGCTTGGCCTCGGGACATGGAACTCCCGAAGCGCCAAAACCGCCGTTCGCAGGTCCGCGCGTGAGGTTTTTGGTAGCGAGGTGTCGTTTTCCACGCGAGCAAGAAAAAACGGGTTTTAAGAAGGATGTCAGAAAGGCAATAGGAACATCGCTCTGGCTAGGCTTTTGTTTGAAGATGAAGGCCGCTGGAGAAGTCGGGAGATCCTTTGACCACCTTCAACCGTCCGAATGCCGGGCAATTGTGCGAGCCCTTGGTTTCCCGAACTTGTTGGTAAGGCAGGTGATGCGATGCACACGGTTTTGAGGAAAACACGTGATCCATTCAGTAGAGATTCACCAGGCCTGATGTGCGTATCAGTTGCCCAGCCTCCCAAGCCCAATCAACTTTGGGTGGTCAAGTTTTGAGACGGAACTCAGCAAGGGCTTGGACATCATAATTCCTAAAATTTAAAATGTCGGGCCATGCTTTGAACAATCCGAAACATACAGGTGTGAGGCACGCAAGAGTGTGTTTGGCTGTGGTTGGGCGACGTGGGCATCAGGCGACGTACTTCCGTCTCGCTTGGCCTAACACAACCAAGGGATCATTTACAATAGACCGGCCAGACCAGATTCCGCGAAAAGAAGTGCTTGAGACATTTGCACAGAGGAAGTGTGGCTTTTCGCAGCGGAAAGAACTTCATTCACAATCCCCGGTGTTATTATCAAACAACACGAATGCCACTTGCCCCCGTGACAATGACGGATTCCTGTCGCAGAGAGCAAGTGGTCACTCGTCCGATTGAAGAGGTTGGCGGTGACAGCTCCAGGCATGAACACCACTTGAGATTTGGCAGCGAACGCGTGTGTTTTACTTGGACTATCGCTTGCATATTTCCAAGAGACTTGAAAAAGACATATGGAGGGTAGGCATGCAATCATTTACACTGAACTTGCAGGAGAGAAGGCAGACATGGATCCTGAAGCACTGCACAGCAGTCAGAACGGACAAATAAACCCCAGAATCTGCAACTTCAAAGTGGATATCACAGACATTGGAGAGAGTCTGGAAAGCCTCCCCCACCCCCCCCCCCCCTCCCCCCCGGCCCCCCGCGTGTCTTCTCCAAGTGGGTGATGGCACCAGCAACGGTCTCGTCGTGAGGCCCTGATCACGCAGCGCGTGCCAAGATCCCTCCGGTGCGATTCCACTTCGTGGCTCGGCTGACGGCTGTGTTTCCGGTTGCTCAGTCGGGCCTTCCGCTTGGAAACCTCAAGGGCTTCCGGTCGCCCTGTGCTTGGAGTAAGTCATACAGTTTGATTTCAGCGGGATTGATGTACTGCAGAAGGAACAATCCCCTTGGAAATGGGTCATCCCTAGGGAGACACCACCCAACGGATTTGATGTGACCAGCTGAGAGTCCTTGTGCAGCCATTGCCGCCCATCAGGACACAGGAGGAATAGACGGCCTGATCGGTGCAATACTGCATAAGCATCAACCACCTTAAATAATTGGGTTGTTCAATCGCCATGCTTTATCTCGCCAGCATTCCCCATTTCCAGACAACGTCCTACGAGGATTTTGGATTGTTGGCCAAGCCCATTTGGAACAGCCCAGAGGAAGCATTGTCATTTAATTGACTCCATTCAGAATCCATGAATCACCTCCGCCTACTGAGGGTGACTTCTGAGAGTTTTGAGGGCGTTCCCCATTCTTTCCAGGGATCCTTCTTTTCAGGAAACCATCCAAACCCAGGGGAATTCGCGATGGGTTTTTGAAAAGAACGATGGTTGAAAAGAATGGACAAGGAATGAAGCCCTAGAACATCGATTTCGGCCGTTAAAGAGGTGTGCTCGATTTCGTGCGAGCGATTGTCGCTCCGTGTCACCAGGTGCTAGACAATAGCGGCAGCATGGGCAACAACTCCCTTGTCGCCAAGGACGCAGTGGCCGTCGCGCGCTTGGTTTGTGGTCAAATCTTTGGCTCCCTGAAGAGCAGTAAGCTTGAAGCAGGTGTCAAAATGCGGGCACCCAAAACATAGTTGGACTTGGAAGCTGTTCCTGGCGTATATATATATATTATTCATGATTCCTTACTTCAATCTTGCGAAGCATACAACTCGCTGCGAGGTGAGTGTGTGTGTGTGTTACTTGAAGCCGTCGAAAGTCCTTCATGCAAGTTAGCCCTGTTCACAAGGCAAGCTTCCTCCTTGACTGCTGGCACATCAAGTTTGGGGACCGGCAAGGGAAAGCAAACTACTGTGCAATTTAGGCGTCGAGCAAATCAATATGTCTATGTGTTTGGAATTCCGTTCACGGATCCCAACAATCGACCTGGCTCAACTAGTTGTGGCACACCTTCAATGAGGGGCTCGCCGAGCAGTGTGGCTCCCATGAACCAAACGGAAACCGCCGGCAAAAAGCGGGGGTTCCCTGCATCCAGTGAGCCGCAGGAGCGCTTTGCCGACTTGGCCTCGGTAGCCACGCCCCACGGCAAACCAACGGTCTCAGCTCGGTAGGGCATGCGCTTCCGGCCTTTGGTGCTTGTTGTGTTGTGTTTGGGGGGATGAATGGGTAGATGAACAGTGATCTTGGGTTTGTCATAGAAGGCGTGATGGGCAAAGAGGCTGAAGAGGATTATGATGGTAGATGAACTCATCAGGATTAAGATGGTACCCAAAACCTTCCTGATTAGATGCGGTCATCCCTCAACGTGCTTGACTAAAGTCGCACAAGTTGATGGCTTTCCTTTTAACTGGATCCTGCACACAATTGAAACCAGCCCCAAACAAGAAATGGGTCATGCTTTGCAACTTGAATCTTCCAGCCACAGGTTGCAACTTTAGACAGACACAGTCCTTGTTCCGCGCAACAAATCCGCACAACAAATCCCTAGGCTCCCCAGAAGCAGGTTTTCCAGCTTGGATTTGTGTACCAGGTTCATCCGAAGCCTCTGGATCGGATGAAAGGGAGCCTCAGAGAGTTATCCCCTCATTCCCGCATTCCCTGAGAACCAGCAAGTCCAAGTGATCCCCTTGCTCCGTTTTCCTCCATGAAAGGAGATCATCAGGTTTCCAGAAAATCCCAGTTGAATACCTCAGCTGAGAAGCAAGTTTGGTTCCCTAGGTCTGCCTTTTTGGTCTTCCCCTGTACCCAAACATTTGCTGAACACTTCCAACCAAAGTCCCCCGAAAGACCAGTTGCCCTCGTTTCCTGGCTCAACCCTCAACCCTGGCTTTCCAACCCATGGTTTCCTGTTTGTTTGCTGTAGGGTTCCCCTGCAGCCCCACGGGTTTTCCCAGCCCGTAGAGGTAGGAAACATGGGGTGACCGGAGCCCCTTTTGATCAAGGACAGGAGTGAAAAGCGCGGCCTGCGCATAGCAAGGGTTATGAGCCCAAACGGTCTGGTCTTCGCCTGAGTGCCATGGCAGCACTTTTGAGGAGGCGGAGGTTGCAAAGCGTGGAGGGCATCATGGTCGCCAAGCCGGAGGGCGAGATCGAAGAAATCCCGGAGGAGGAGAATCCAAGAGCCGGGGGAGTTTGTGAAAGGCGAGATGCCAGGAGGAAGGCCGGGTAAAGCCGGCGAGCACAGAGTCGGGGAAGCACGGGTGGATGTAAATCCTTTCTGGAGCCAACGAGCACATCTGCAGGCAATGAGGCCGGAAGACCTGCCCGAGGTCCCTGCATCCGAGAAGTCGAAGATGGTCGAGATCACGAAAGATCGATGGAGATGGGGGCCCTCATGCGGGATATCTTCCTGGGCATGGTCGGGCAGCGAAGCGAGTTCTGGAGCGAGCTCAAGAGAGAGATCTCATGGCGGACCTGGAAGGCGCAAGGATGGCAAATGGTAGAGAAGATCAGCCGGAACCTGGAGCTGAGTCTCTACAAGAAGAACACGAGGGACTGCCAGATCTAAGAGGAGAAGGAGTGGTCGGGCATGTTAGGAGGTGGTGGTGCTCTTCGACACGATCATGGAGCTCTACGGGGTGATGGGCTCGATGCTCAGCAGCGAGAGCAACGGGAAGCAAGGTTTAGATACTGGCAGAACAGAGAAGGAGGTTTTGGACCTTGTGGTCGAGCCCTACGGCCTGGTGAAGATGGTGCTCGAGGGCATGGACGAGAGGATCCAGAGCTTCGGGATCAACGATTGTGGGAAGAAGCGTGCCGAGAAGAGCGATTTCGGGAGAACCCTGACAAGGACCAGAAGTGCCAGGAGGAGGTGGGAGGAGCAGCAGAGATCTTCCACTGAACCTGGATTGGATCTGGGACGATGAGAGAAAGGTTAATTTCCGGAGCGACCCAGGCAACGTGATGAAGAGCTGATTGGAGAAATGGATCTTGGTGAAGAAATGGAGATGAACTTCATGAAGAGTCTGAATTGGGCCAAACTGGGGCTGGTTTTGCTGAGACAGAGCGCAAATGAGCTAAGCGTCAGTCAGTGTGTCACGACCCCGCGCCAACTTCCACCAAGTGAGTCAGAAGCGTTGAACAACAGCGCTGGGCATGTGAGCGTCACCTAGCATCGCGTCACAAAGATTTTCCTGTTCTATTGCAGAGTTCAATTTGGTTCTTTCATGTTTTTCCTCCCCCAACCTTGGTTGAGTTAGTAGGAAGGGTGTCGCTGTCTAAACACAGCACAGAGCTTGTGGTCTTTGCCAGCTCTTCATGGGTTCGCCAAACTTGCTTGATTTAATTGGAAAGGGTGGTTCGCAAAGACTTGGTTGCGACCGGCCCCGTAGCGCGGCGGCTCGAACTTTTGGAGTGCACCGTCATGCGCGCTCGCTCGCGGACCCCGCCGCCGGGGATGCGCCGGCTGGCTGCTTGGCTCGCATTGACACACGATTGTTGCTTCCTAACCGGACAGCTCAGAACGCCGTGCTGAACCTGTCTCCGCTGACCCGGTCGCAGCCAGAAGGAAGAGCCACTCAACTTTGCCCGCCTGATCTTGAATCAGGTCCAGAACATGCTGGCCAACCCGGCGCTCAGCGCTACCCGGTTATTGCGTGCCACGCCATTCTGACCGTCATGCAGGAAGCCCTCAAACAGCTCGGCGAGGATGAATACGATGTTGGTTTTTGGAGAACTTCAAAAACTCTTGAGCGTGAGCAAAGCTCGCGCGGCCCACAAAAACGTGGCCGTCACGGGGGTTGGAGAGGAAAACGAGTGCTTTGATGAGTTCGTCTTTCAGTTTCAGCCAGTTTGCTTGATCTCGTTTTTGTTCACATGCGGCTCTAGAACGACCCCTGTCACCGGTGGATGAGCTCAGCGATGATGAGCTCGGGCCCAAGTGTCCTCACTCTCACGTCACAGCACAGTGTGCTAAACTTAGTCAAGACTCCGACCACGAGATGATGGAGGAGTGCCAGGACAACATGTTTTTGGCCACCGTGTTTTGGAGTTACCGTGTTTTTAGGTCACCGCAAATTGCAAGAGTCGGGTGGCGCCAAGGTGCCGAAACATGGCCAGCTCTGCAACCAGCCCATCAAGCCCTTCACACCCGTCTACTGGCCTCAGGAAGAGTGGCCAAAGCTAAGCATGAAACTTGTGGCATTCAAGCCCAAAAAGTCTGCAAAGCTTCCAAAGAAGGGAAAGCTGGTGGACAAGAGCGTCACAATGTCTTGCTTCGGAACCCTAGCATGAGTTGCCTTTGCGTCGCAGCCTTCCTTTTCGCTACTGAGGATGCTTCACTGCCACCACCCAAAGCTTGCGCAACCCATTTGAGCGTGCGCAACTAACGAGACCGCATCTGCATTTGCTTTTGTTGATGGGCTTCAATGTTTGAGCGCCGGAGCTGGCTGGACTGCGCCACCCAAATCTACTTTTGGGACGAGTGTCGGCGGGCGTGCCGATTGACATCCTCCCCGTTGGGGATGTACCTGAATCCGGTTGTTGCAGAGCACATGTCAGGCAAGTTTGGTTTCTGTCATTGCGTACGCTGCTTGTGGCAGGTTTGGTGGGGCACGGAGCTGTGATGATGGTCACGTGCGAACAAACAAAACTCATTTGCTTTTTGCCAGGACAGCAGGCATGTGGTCTGCAGCCTCTTCTCGGGTGTGGCTGGCCTTGAGTTGGGTCTCAGTGAGCGGGAGCTCATTGATCTGGCCTACTCCAACCCGAAAAACTGCTTTTGCTTCGCAAGGCTGGTTCGGCCCTGCTGCTTTGCCCTGCGCTTAGATCCGGAATTGTTGCAAACACAAAAGTGCAAATTCGCAAACGCACAGTGCCCAGGTTGAAAGCCCCGAGTTCTGCCGGTCTGTCCGGCGCAGGAGGCAACACGACGGTCTGCTGCTGAAGGTCCAGATCTTCCACAACGTTGTTGAATTCAAGCCTCAGCGCGACGTGCCGGGCGTTGAGATTTGCGGCCTCACCGCAGGGTTCCCGTGCCAGGCAAGCTTCCCTTGACACTCCCTTCATTCAAGCTCTCACTGAATTTTGGCAGGGGATATCGCGAGCTGGGTGTCAGCAGGGACTGAGTGATCCCAAAATTGGTTTGGTGAAAGAGCTGTGGCGCTTGTGGGATTCAACGCCTATGCCGGGTCCTGAGTCTTGCCTAAGGAAAACAGAACCTTGAAAACCGTGATATTTAAAGCGCGGGCAGTTCATGCTTCTGGAGAACGTGGGGAACTTGCTGAGTGAGAAAATGACGGATGTAGTTGATTGCCTGGTGGAGGCAAACCGGTCCTGTGCTCACTCGTCGCTTGAAAATCGGTTTCGTATCCGTCGCAGGAAACAAGGAAAAGATAGCTGACGATGAAGTGGACTACTGTTACTGGACACATGGTGTCTGCGCCAGCCGGGTGCTTGGCGCACAGGGGCAATAAACATGTGGCATGTTGGTGCCTGAAGGTGTGGAGGCAACGGGTCTTCATTTGGTGGCTCGCCCGGGGTTTGAGTTGGCAAAGGCTGGTTTCTCGTCGCATTGGACAGGGTCCCCAGCAAAATATGCGGGCCAGACAAAATTCTGCAAACACCAGGTTGTGTAAGAACCCCAGATCGAAACGCCCTGAAGGGAGCTTTTTCGTCAATCAGGGTCCTGGAAAGAGCGCCCACATGCATACAAGCGCGACCCAGAACTGAGTGAGTGGCTGGTGGTGAACAAACGGTCAAAGACGCGAAGTAACATAACCCGCAAAGAAACGAAATAGGACTGGTGTTGGGTGAGTGACAGGGCCAAGGATTGGCCGAATGGCTTCGCTACTGAACGAACGAGACAATGCCTGAATGTTTGTGCTTTGTGCTTGAGGGATTCTTGCATGAACCGTGAACTGAACGAAACGAAATACAATGCTTGTCGGAAATAGTGCGAGTGAGTGAGCGAGCGAGCGGGTGAGTGGCTGAGCAAGTAAGTGCGTGTGAGCGTGCGTGCGTGCGTGAGTGAGTGAGCAAGCGCGTGAGTGGCATAAGCGAACAAGTCAAACGGGCGGATCAGTTTGTTCTTTCTGGGCGTTTTTGTCGTCGCTCTATCACTTGTTCACTCTTGCAATTGGGCCTCTTCGCGCGTTCCACTCATCCAGCGCTCATTCGTTCGACTCACTCACCCAACCCCTTGGCTCACTCACTGATCTCACGCAATTTACCCACTTACTGTCGTTCACTTTCTCTTCCTCACGAGTTCGTTTGTGCACAAATTCGTTCATTTGTTCCTTTGCTCTTCAACCCTTCATTCATTGGCTCTTGTTCGTTCGTCCTTCCTTCCTTCCTTCCTTCCTTCCTTCCTTCCTTCCTTCCTTCCTTCCTTCCTTCCTTCCTTCCCTTCATCTTTTCTTCAGTTCTTTCTTCTTTCTTTCTTTTTCTCTTTCTTTCTTTCTTTCTTTCTTTCTTTCTTTCTTTCTTTCTTTCTTTCTTTCTTTCTTTCTTTCTTTCTTTTTTCATTTACGCTTTTCCTCTTGTATTGCTTGCTTCGTTCATTTGCGTGCGCGCTTTCACTCATTCCGTCGTTCACTCGCCCAGGCAGCGCAGTCGCCTCCATGTCAATCTTTTGTATGACTTTGTATGTGCGGTTCCTTCCTCAATCAAACTCATTAATTTGATCGCGCGGTTGCGATGGGAAGTGAGGAAGTGGCAATTAGAAGTGGATGGGTGGAACAAGAGGAGCAGAGGTTTCAAACGCCAATGGCGGAGATCTTTGCAACGCCAATCACCTCGGTACCACCACCGCCGCGGGAAGAATCACAGGAGATGGTGAGACTGCGAGGCAGATATAGGTGAACAATTGCTGGAGCTGCATGAAAAGGAAGAACAAGGTTGGGAGCCTCGATGGAAAGACAAGGACTTCCACCATTGGGGATATGGGAAATGGAGTTCCAACAGGGCCAATGGGATGATCGGAAGCTGTGGGATAAGGGATCTGCGTTGTGACGTTGGGGGACTGGTTGGCTGGGCCCGCAGATGAGCGATCTCTCACAAGGAGCATCGGAAGGTGGGCTGGAGCCATGGAGCAGGCAAAGCAGCTCTATGAAAGGAGGCGGCGCAAAATCACGGTAACTGTAAAACTTCCGGGTTGGCTGAAGACGCCGCGGTTCATCCGGACGGAACAGAGAGAGGACTGACGCTACTCTTGAGGGGAATACCCGATGATATCAGAAGAGAACTGGAGCATCCAGGGATCTTCAGCCAGGAGGAGCGGGGGAGAGGTCATTGATAATTACTCCAGAAGCTCACGGATTTGGGCCCGTTGCGGGAGTGCCAGAAGCAGCCACGGCCTTGCAACACTAGAGGGCGCAGGAGATTGGCCCACGTTGCTTGTGCAACTCAGAACGAGGGTGGCAAGATCGATGCTGGGGCGACGTGCCTCCAACTACGATGGCTATCTGGCAGTATTTGGAATTGCTGTTGGCCGAGTTGGATACGGCGAAGCTCATGGGAAGCGATGCGGGCCAGCCACAGCCAAAGGTGAATGACAGGAGGAGCGCATGAAGGACCAGCCCAACGAAGAAGGAGGGCAGTCAGAAGAATTGCAGGTTCTTCATGTCCGAAAGTGGATCAGAGCTGGAAAAGAACTGGAAGTGGCCACATGAGTGGGAGACGGGTCGCGGACGTGGATGCGGAGCAAACCGGGGACTTTGGCCTTGTTGGCAGAAAAGGGCGCGCGTATCATTGTCTCGAGCTGGGTCAACGGCAAGTGCTCAGTGTCCTATCAAGGAATGTTGGTTGGTCACGGTGGTGGGTGGCTGTCCGACGGTAGACGAGGCAACGGCTATGAAGAGGTGATGCTGAAAGCCCTCACGGACTATAGAGGGCGAAGAAAATCCATATCCATCTGTTGTCCGGCGATGGAAAGAAGTGGAGAGGTATGGAAGTTGTGATCTGTGTGGATAAGATCAACGACCCAGCGGAGGATCTGCCAGCGCAGGATCTGCACAGTGATGGTGTTTATGGGTACATGCTCTCCCTGTCAAAAAGCGGAAAGGTGGGTGAGCGTGTTTGGAGGGCCGCCTTGCAGAACGGTGTCAGCACGCAGGGCGAGACAGCCGGGGCCGAGACAAGGCAGAAGCGAGCAGCACCCATATGGCCTTCCCAACCTGGAGCAAGAGGACACCGTTGGCTTCTTGCAGGAACAGCCTACAGATCCAGGTGACTACCGGGTCGACGTGTCTTTGGCGGTTTGGGGCCGAAGGCTTTTGCTCGAAGGTATCACATGCAACTGATTCAGTTGGACCAAGGACCACCCAACGACCCTTGACGGACTTGGAAGGGTTGGGGACCTGGCAGAGAGGATTGCGCAGACAAAGAGGTGGGCAGCTCGGGCACCAGGATTGGTGATTGAGATCAAAAATGCATTGAGGGCGTGCTGGAAAGATCCACGTGGAGAGGGGTGTGCGCTCAGGCCTTTGAGTTTGGTGGCAAAGGAGATGTGGAAGAGGCATTGAAATTTCAGTGCGACCACCAACCAGCGCGACGGGATTGCCGCACTTGTGTGGAGAGCCAGGAAAGAGGCCGTCCTCATAGACGGGTGCAACACGCACACACCATCATGAAAAGCCTATTCTGGAGCAGAGTGAAGATGCGGAAGTTGATGTTTTGGAAGAGAGGGATGATGAAGAGCAAGTACCAGACAAAGAAGCAGATCGCGAGATTAAAGCGGTCGACGTCTGGCAGAAAATGATGGATGTCGCGGTGACCAACCGTTTGCAGAGCCGATCAAGACTACGGTCTCAAATGTTTGGGAAATGGGTCTATCGGCTGTCCGAGAACTGATTGCCGCGCAGCTGAAGCGATGGCGGAGGACAGGAACATCGTGAAGACTACAGTGCCAGGGGACGCCTTTAAGGAGAATCGGCACGTGGAGGCAGAGATTTGCGTTCTCCTAGGGCAACGAGGACTTGTTAAGGGCAGCGAAGGAGCCGGGAACCTTGTGGCCTATGGCGTTAAGACATGCGGGGGAACGAAGGCGTCGACGGCAGCTGAAAGCGGTGGGATCACCAGTCAAGGAGTTTTTTCCGTGGGGGACTATCGCGGAATGAGCGGTGCCAAGACTGGAGGTTGGATAGAGAAAAGGTGAAAATCATGGGGCCAGATGCAGCTATGTCATCAACTTCGGGAGGATACTGGGTTCGGAGTTGCGAGGATGGGAGATGCTTTGCTACGACTGATGCGCTCCCAGAACCTGATCGTGGATGCAAAGAAGTTGTGCTGGAGGAGAAGGAAAAGCCGGATTTGCTGATGCCCAGGGCGGATAGGTGGCCATGTCGACGATTATCCTTAGGAAGTGACGGATCTGATCATTTTTGAGTGATGGCATCAACATGCCACAGAGTCGGTCAAAGAAGAGCTGGAGACCCTGGACGCTAGTCAAGAGGACCAGGAATCTTGGTTGGGAGTTCTTCGGGAAGGGCTCCAGCGAAGGGGACATATAGAAGCCGCCTTGAATGGCACGCAGGGCAAAGCTGTATGCGCCAGGAAGTCGCTAGATGGAAGGAGGAAGGTCAGAGGAGTGTCTGCGGGAACTTCTTGGCCGAAAGAGTGCAGATGAGGTGGAGGAGCGGACGCACTTCAAATCAGAATGGTTCTCAGAACAGCCTGAGAGGGGTGGTCCTTGCTGGGCACAGACATTCATAGTGGGACGATGCGGTTATCATGAGGTACCGTCTATCTTAAGGAGCTGGGCATTGTGAAGAGAAATGAGGTATGGGTGGTGGACAAGGCTGTGTATGGTTGAGTGTAGAGTGTGAATGGAACGCTGAACCAAGTCTGGCACATCGTAGGGGTGGAGACAGGGCTCACCGTGGGTCTCATGTTGATCTATGTGGATGGTGTGCTTTTGGCGGGCAAGGATGAGGTGATTAACTCAGCGAGAGCCAGGGTGGATGGAATTGGAGGCTATCGCCTGCAGAACAAGCTACAAGTGAGGTACCGCTACGGTTCGACGATGGCTATCTCATCAATCAGAAGGCTTTCGCAGAGGACCTTGCAGCCGAATTGAGGAAAGCATGCCGGATGAAGAAAGCGAAGATGGCACTCCAGAGGAGGTGAAGGAGGCGCAAGCTATCACAGGAGCGCTGCGGTGGTCGGCGGCGAAGACGAGACCAGATATCACGGCGGCGGTGGCGGCTATGTCAAGGTGGACTAAGAAAGGCAAGCATGTTATAAAGATGGGCAAGGACGTGCTTAAGTATGTGAAGGCCACAGCAGACAGAGGCCTGAACTACGGATGCCCGAGGGATGGGCATCCAAGCCAGGACTGGGAATGAGAAGGTAGCAGAACATGGTGGAGGTCTTTGCGGACATCTCCTATATGCTTCGGGTGGTCAGGACAAAAGCGTGCAAGGGGTCATCGTCTTTGAAGGTTGGAGCTCCGATGTGTTGGGAGATGATTCGACACCCGTGGCACAAAGCACGGTAGAAGAAGAGCTCATGGCATACTGCGTATGTACGGGGACAACATGGCAGCAATCAGTTTGGCATCTTCGAATCCGGGCGTCAGCTCTTCGTTGGGCCTTGGAGGAGGGCGAGCACATGCCGGGAACTGAGATTCTTGGTAAAGTTAGGTGTGGTTGAAGAGGGCCATTGGGCCAAAAAGACAGAGAAGATCGCCAGGCCAAGAAAGATTCAAAAGTTGAGCGGGGATGATGAACCACCCATTGGGAAACCCCCTTCATGTGAAGGCCCGGCAGCTGTTTCGAATCACCGCTGCCCAACGGGCTGCCTTCGTTTTCTGGGGCGGGCAAGTATTCTGGCCGGAAGCTGGTGGCACGAATTTGATTTCGTGATAGATGACCGAGTTCTGAAGGTTGTGGATGGCATCTTCTTGGTGGGGATGATTCTCATGGTGATCGGAGCGCTGGTCGTCGTGAAGGAGACAGCCAAGGGGACGGCCGGGGAACAGACCGGATCGGAGAGAATCCGTTGGCCAAGGTGCAGAACAAGGAGGCCAAGATCATCTACGACCAATGGCGAGGTGTGAGGGGCTTGAGCATGGAAAAGATCCGTTGTCTAGAACGGAAGGTGAAGAAGGACAACCCGGGCGTGGATGAATGGGAGGAAGACTGCGAGTGCTCCGGTGAGAATGAGCAGCATTCCGCACCGGGGAGCAGTGGCATAGTTTTCACGGCGCAGACACGGAGAGAGGAAATGGATGCAGCATCTGGCCAGGCTACAGCAAGCACGGCGTGGTTGGAAGGGAGGACCATTCCGGAGGTCGCGGAAGAGACAAGGCCAAGCCAGGCGGTGCGGGTTGGAATGGCGAGGCGAAGCTGTAGTTCAAGGTGCGGACGCGGTTGGACTCAGGAGCAAATGAGGCAGCGGTATTGGAGATGATGCGGGCGGTGAATAGCTAGGTGAGGGGCTTGAGCAGATCTTCGCGGATGTAAAAACGTCTTTTTGCGGAGGCCTTCTAGGTGGGTAAATAGGGCTGGTCGCTACGAGTAGCGAGGGGGAGCCCGTTGAGGTATAGGAAACATGGGGTGCCCGGAGCCCCTTTCGATCAAGGACATAAATGAAAAGAGCGGCCTGCGCATAGCAAGCCCAGAAAGGCTTGGCTTCCCCAACAACAGATCCAACTCCCTGAAACCCTGCGATTTTCCCAGCGCCCTGTTTTTTCCCCTTTCCTACTCTCCAAATTCCCGCCCATAAAGCCGGGGTGGTGAAGCGTTTTTTTTTTAATCACCCCCCAAACCGGGTGATCTTCCCTGTCCAACCAACATCCACCCCGACAAAAAGTGGGGGCGATTTTTCCGCGGCTCTTCCCACAATTCTCCCCCAAACCGGGTGGGCGTTTCTGGCGTTTTCTCTCCGAGGCTGGGCGTCTCCTTGGTGTCCTTCGACAGCTCCGCGCAGCTCTTGGGCACCGCCTTCACCACGCCGCAGCAGCTCCGCGACGTAAAGCTGCCGCGCCAGGGAGGCGCGCAGCCGGCGCGCAGCGCTCAAACGGGCGCTCGACCAAAAGCAGACGGCTTGGGGTCGGGTTGTCGATTTGGGGGTCGGTTTGGGGCTTAGGACGAAGATAGAGACTGGCACTGGAGGGGTGGGGCTGGGTCAGAAGATTGGATGGAAGTGAACAGCTACACGCTTTAGGGTCACCGCGGCTTTGAGCTCCTGAAGCCGTGTCAGTCAGCCGCGGAGAGAGTTGCAAGCGCTACAGACATTGTTAGTTGCTGCCTGGACCGGACAAGCTGCTGACCGCATCGGACAGTGGCAGTAGTAGGTCAGTATTCCGTTTTCTCATCGCATGCTCTAAAGCCTAGATTTACAGTATTCGCCGAATTACGATCAGATTTGTAGGCAGATCGTCACCTGAAAATGGAAGCAGTCATCAAACCCAGGTTGTCCTACAATGATCTTGAAAGCAACATGTGCTCCGTCCTTTTAAATTCCAAAGCACCTGTTGGGCAAAGAATGGAGTCCCCAAAGTGTGCTTGTTTTAATGTTTGACGCCTGCCGCTTGTTTCCGCAAACAAGATAGTCCCATCCTAGCTCATACATTGTGAGGGCTATGACTGCTTGACGGTTTCAGAGCAATGGACACATTTACAAACCCACACACACACACACATACACTCTGCGTTGCGGGCCAATACCCCAACTGATGCCTGACTTACTCTGACTGATACCCTGTCAAGTAGAACACGGAATGGACACGCCAGTTTGCAGTAAGAACAAACAGTAAGCATGCTCAACTTCTTTTGAGCTCTCCAAAGTGCAACCCATATTTGGCAAGACAGTGTCCTTGTTGCAGGTTGCTTTTCAGTTTACTGGTGTAAAGCTTGCAATGATGTTTGGCATCGACGAGTAGCTTAAGCACTTCTGTTGATGCAATCAAAGTAGAAGCCCAGCAAAATGGATTGAGCACTACCTATTATTTGTAAACTGTGGGAGTAAGAGCAGGCAAAGAATTGCAAACCCGATAGGGTACCATCCAGTGTACGAAGTGTAGTACTGTCCGCTTCAGTGAATTCCGGGAAGCATTGCTTGGGAATTAGAGCCGAGACAAGTCTTGAGCAAAGATTCGTGTGAAGCTTCGCGCAAGTTCAAGTGTGCACTTGCTATTAGAATCTATGATATATATATATATATACACATGAATATTGTATATATATATATATATCGATATACGTGTTTATGTTGGTGCACACCAGTATATGAATAGTATGTCTATGTGCATAAATACGCAGGAATACAGAAACAGTATTGCAGATACCAAGTCAATCAATATAATATGTATATATATATATATGTAGATCGAGCATGTTGCAGAAGCATGCGTGAAAGCTGTGCACCAAGACGTGGCCAAGACTTCAAGAAGAGTGATGCGAGGCAGCACAAGGTACACGCAAGTTTGCACAAGGCCGGTAGCACAGCTTTGAGATCACTACATTTAGAACCACTTGACGCAATCCCTCTGCCCATTTTATGGCGAGCTCAGCTTACCAGAATATAAAGTTCCTTCTTGGGGATGCCTTACTTCAGCGCCCCAGGCGTTCTCCCTTGCCGGGTCGAGACTTGCTTTCTTTAAATAAGGAACTCCAGTTGTATGGTAGGTGTCAGTTGCGTCGATGCAGGCACCAACATCACAGCAGGCATCCAGTCTTCCCTGGCGGTTATCCGGAAGTTTGCTGCGGAGGACTGCTTGAGATTCACGCCCATGGTTTCATTTCATCTTTCCTTAAGCAGCTTCAACTTCTTCTTCTTTTGGCATCCTCAACACTGAACTTGCAAGTTACTTGTACCGCCTGATGTCTCTGAGGTGGTGATCGCTTAATCGTTTGGATGTCGGCTGGTAGTATTTGCAGGCCGTGCAACATCCGGCAGGGTTCAATTCAAGCCCACCACTTTTGAGCCAAGTTGAAGCCGGGAGGCTTTTGATTGTCCAAAATGAGTCATTGAAAGGATTGTGTTGACTTTCAGCCAGGGCGTGATGCGGTGAAGCATGAGCTTGAGAGGGACCAGCGGGTTATTGAGCCTTCCTTGTTTTCAGTTGCTCACGCCAGGTGAATGCAGTTGTTACCATTCGGATGCTTATTTGTTCAACGTCTTGTGCCATATGTTTTTGCGTACTAGTGCTGTTGCCAAATGAGCCACAATCAAAACCCGGGTAGATGAAGGTTAGTAAGGGGAAGTCCCAGCCAGAAATAGTTGCGGCCGCCTTCTTAATTCTTTACATGGTTCTGGGCAGACCATTTTAATACCAGGTTGTGATTGTGACTCAAATTGCTTTGAGAGGATGAGCATGAATATGATGAGCCGAAAAGGAGCCGATCAACATAATTTGTCGCCACCAAAATGTGGACTGGACATGACAATGCCCGTAAAACATTGACACAGCCAATGTGAGATCGCTGGATGATGGATGAATCCTTATTTTGATCCTCTTGCAGATGCGGCGTCCCTGCGTTGTTTTTCCACATGCCCCTGAGTCTCAAGATGTCTCAAGCACATCTTGGCCCCACATGGGTGGTTGTGGTCAATACGCAAACACAGTCTGTCGATCCACCACGGGTATTTTAGTTCCTCGCGATTTGAGATGAACAAACGTGGCAAAGACGTGCTGATGCAGCGCACTCCAGACGCAAGCCGCATGGGCTGTGTGAGTTGCCTGAGCTGCTTGAGTTGTGCGGTCTGGCTGAATGATTCACACTTTGCAGGCACGACAATTATTCGGTAACTGGTTGGACATGACATCTTGAGACGCTGACTCTTTGTATTTAGCTTTTGAACCAGTTAATTGGGTGATGATCATTGGAAGGTAGGCGGGCATGTCTCGCGGCATGCTTTGCGCAAGCGATGCCACATGCACAATACCGGCAGCAAACATATACACAGGCAGAGCGTTGGAAGCTTTGTCTTTGAGTCCCAGGAACGGCCAGTCCATCTGAATCCCTTCAGTGTTGCACGTGATCATACTTCTCGCTGCAGGTACTTTGTAGGCAAATGCAAGGAGCTATTTTTGGTTCTGTTGATGGATGGTTTCAGTATGGCAGGTGGACCTTGTTGCTCCATGCAGAAGACTTTCAAAACAGAAGCCCCCCGGCAGTGGCAGGAGGATGCGCACCATTTGCTGGTCCTACTGAGCCCGCTCCCAAGATGTGGAATCGCTCCGAAAAGTTACCCAAGTATAAAGAGACCCGGAGCCCAAGACACTAAATCCCGATGGCGCGAGGTTTTTCAGGGAAGACAACTGTTCAGAGATAAGAGCAAAACCCACGAGCTGCCTGAATACGTTCAAGCCGGCCAGTGATTCAAAACTGAGTGCGTTCCTCTTCGTTGCCACATTTGGCATTTTATGGGCAACTTGATTTGTTACCCACTTTGCCTGTTCGCGTAGGCATGAGAGATGGCGGTGACGTGAGTTTACCCAAGAACTTCAAGTGAACCATGTTGGGTTTCACCGCCACGTCTCAAAATCCTTGGACTCCCCCTTTCATGCGCTCATTTGTTTGTCTTTCCAGTTGGGAACCAACTAAAAAGACTGCAAATCTTCAGCAAAACCCCCTGAATCCAGTCCCCTATTTTCCTGTTGAGGAAGGCTGCCCCTTCCCCCTATTTTCCGGTTGAGCCGGGGGGGGGGGGGAGTTCTTCCGCTTTTTTCGGTTCTCCGAATCGCCGCATCGGCGCAAAATGAGGTGACGGGCAGCACATGACGGGCCCTGCGCCCAGGGCGGCGCTGCCCCAGATGGGCGCGGAGTTGAAGAAGGACTTCCCTCAGCGCCACGGCGATGGAAGTTTCCATGCGCAGAGATTCACTCCCCCGTTCATGGGTTGGGGGGCATAATTACTGGGGAGGGGGGAGGGGGAGGGGGGGACGGGGGGGGGAGCGGGGGGGGTGGGGTGGAGTGGCAAACAAGTCCAACCTCCTTCGGAAGTGATTTTTTTGATTTCCTCTTCCTTCGAATGGAGCCTTTTTCCCTGTTCAGTGGAGGGAACCGGTTCCCTTCGGTGGCCTTTGGTTCCCTCTTTCTTTTGGAGGGGAGTCCCCTTTGGTCTAATAATTCAATCCCGGTTCTTCACTTTTGGGAGGTGAGGGGTTCGCTTCAAAATCAAGCACCGCAAAGAAGGTTCTCTTTTTTTACCCCCGTGGCCACTGGGGGTTTCAGAAGCTGAAGGGAACAGCAAAGAGCAGCCTAGCCATGGAACAATCCATCGTGTGCACTGGTGGTTTGTTGCAACCGTGGTGAATCGCATGTTTAAAACTGTCGTGGGGGGGGGGTAAGCTTGCTCGATGCCCCGATCGCGTACTTGTTGCAAAGTGGTACAGTACGCTACTTGAAATGACAGTGTGTATTGCAGAAATGCTTAAACAAACACAACCAACCACAAACAGTTGCCAGCCTATGCCTCTCTCACAATTTTGCAGGCTGCATTTTGCAGGCTGTAAATTTGGCTGACCTTGTCTCAACATGAGTTAGTTCGAGGGTTTATGCATTTGGAGACAAACTTATACGCGCTGTGGTCAAACTGCCAGCATCATCCTGACTCTATAGAAAACATGTAGAGGGAGGATCTCCGATTGGATTTAGGCCGCCTAAATTTCCGCCTGAAGCGCAGAAGAGACTAGCTTTGATTCAACAAACCAGCTCGGCCTATCGAACACGAAGTCGACCCCCACATGCCTTTTCCTTGAAACCCAGGGGATCTTAGGGTTCACAGGGACTATCGTCCATCCTTCAGTTTTCAATATTGATGACTACTATGAGGATCTCCATTGGCAGTATTGGGACATGGCGCAGCGCACATGCATGCAAGCTTGCTCGCTTTCCACAAGCACTTTCACTATTGGGTTGAGAGGTTCATGCTTCACCAGAGTGAGCCAAGCGAGCGCGAGTGACTTTGTTCTCAGGCCTCTTGTCCAGCGGGCCTAGCTTCCATCGAACAGGGAGCTGCATCATGTGAGGGATGATCTTGTCGCGGGGATTCTACTGATTGCATACTATGTGCTGTTTGCCTGCTGGCGGCAGGCTGGATTTGCTGGTTTGCATATGCTGGCCGGGGTGTAGCAAGGTTTCCTTTGTGGATGGGACTGCGGGACATCACACAGGTTGTTGATGGAGTAACACCGAGGATCAATCGTGTTGCCAAGTACCATGTATTTCAATTTGGCAAGCTGTTTGACTTCAAAGCACCGGCAAGCTGGCTGCCCGGAGCCCCTTCGCATCGGCTCTTCTTGTGTTCAAGTTTGTCTACTCCTATGTTTGAACAGGATTGGACAAAGCTATCATTTGTTTCCTTTTTCATTCCATCGGCTATGACCACTTTCCTGCCTTGCTGCGACAGTCTTGGGAACAACCCCTCTTAAATAAGGGGGAACCCAACAACAAGTCTAAGTGGATTCCAGCTTGAATCACCTCAACCATCACACTGATGAATGTAGCAGGCAAGTTTTCAGTTGGGAGGGTGCCAAAAAATGTTGGATCCAGTGGAATCCAGTCTTAGACCCCCTTTTCTGCATGCGGCACCCACAATTGCATTCCAAGGCTGCGTTTGTCGGTGGTCGTGGTGGGCGTCACCCGCAGTGGCTTGGCCTGGCGCGTTGGGACTTGGCTGTGGGTCAAAACCAATGGGATCCCATTTTGGGGTAGGTGCACGATTTGGATGTTCACTGGGGGTACGATTTGGATTTTGACCCACAGCCACTTGAACATGGCGTCCCAGATACTGTAGGAATTGCTCCCGGTTGATCACATGCCCTTCACCTCCCGATGGCATCCCATGCTCTTCGCTCGATCACAAGGGTTCTCAATGGCAATCTGCGACCAAGTTACTTGGAGACGGGAATGTTCTGACAACCTCACAAACGCGGAACAAGCCGAAGAAGCTTCTATATCTTGACAGATTTTGGGGGACGCATGTGAGTTGAAATGCATACGTCAATGTGAGTGGCTCGATGCCAAACAGCTGATTCATTCTATCTAGATCCTGTGTATTTAAGCATTCCTGATATATGTTGATTGGCTGGCGCCTGTTTCTGGTGAATTTGGTATTGTACACCGCACATGTCTCGCGCATGTTACAGTGACCCTTGCATGGCTTCGCCACGACTTGGCACCTGCTTACCTCAAGTGTTCCGAGTTGGCGGTTCGCAAAGCCTGTTCCAGTCCACTACTCTTCGATGCAATTGTTTCGTTTTTCGTAGACCGCGCACCCGCCGGTGCTCACATTGGTACGCCCATTGGGCTTAGGAGGGTCAGGCACTGCGTAGGAAGCAGGCAATTGCAGCTGGAAGCGTATGCATTTGTTCACCACTTGACTTAGGAAACGGCCTTGATTCAGCAAGGGCGAAGTGAACGCACATGTTCCATGATGTGTGGCGTTTTCTTTCTAGCATCCTTGTCGATTCTTGCAGGGGTCCTCACTTTGATGAAACACATATTGACCATTGCACAGGGGTGGAGCGTTTGTATATGTCAACAGCATATCTCGTCCCAGACCCAGCATTTGAGGGACACAGGGTGTCATGCTTAAAAGGAGCTTCCTGTCAGCTATGCCTACCGGAACAGACGTATGCAAGACCATCATCGATACAGCCCAGCAAAGATGAACTGCTCAACGTGATTCCACAAATTCTTACTCACCCTAATTTTATGCCAAACCCAAACCACTGTTGGCTGTTTTGGACAAGCGTAGGGAAATGTTGGTGGTCTTGCTCCAAACGGGATCAGGTTCTGACACCTCGTTGGGCATGCTCCTGAAGGAGACCTTAGAGACAGCGCCTTTGCCCGACCTGCAGCCCATCTACTTTGCCGACTCGCTCCTTGAACCGACATTCTTCATTTAAGATTCCTCGTGCCTCAGCTTTGGATGTGTTGGTGCTGTTCTAAACTTTGGGAATGTTTGCTATATGTATGCTGTGCTTGACTGAACACTATTCTTCTCTGACACGTCAGGTTAAAATCACGAGAAGTATGTGTTTTCTTCTCTCCAGACTTGTTTCTACTTGACAACTACTTGCTCGGCTCTGGAACATATGGCACGCCGTGCTTTGCGCGTTGTAGCCTAAGCAAAAGAGTGTAACGCGTTGACCATGTTAAAACAGTTCGGCTTTGGCTGATGCGTTACTCTCAACCTGCATGGCTCCGAGACAGATGTGCGCTCCCATGTGGGAGATGTGGGATTGGATTTGTATTCAACAAGACGCATATGACACGGAGGATAGCAGGGAAGTTCATACACGTGCTTATAAAACAGAAACACAAGCAAAGGAAGAAAGACAAATAACAGAAAATAAAGAAAGAAATACAGAAAACAAGGAATAAAGAAAGACGGTACACGACAGATTAATAAACTCAGAAAGAACACCGAAAAGAAGCAAACAAACAAACAAACAAACAAACAAACAAACAAACAAACAAGCAAACCGACAGTCAAGCCAGCAAGCAAGCCAGCCAGCCAGCCAGCAAGCAAGCAAGCAAAAAGGATTGAAACAATAAACACACAGGCAAGCACACAAAAGAGACAAACAGCAAGCAAACAACCAACCAAACAAGCAATACAGAGACACGCAGAGACTGGCAGAGACGGATAGGGAGGGGCAGAGAGACCTACACAGACACACACACACACACACACCCAAGCGAACACAGAAAGACAGAGAGAGAGAGAGCACGACAAAAGCAACACACAAGCACACACCAGCACACACCACACAACGCACAAACATACACGCAAACACGGGCAAGCAGAACCCGCATATATCATACATGTGTATATCCACGTTACAGAAAGATACATAAATGGATAGATTGACAGATCGAGACATAGAGGTGGATGGGTAAACAAATTCACATGCAGAGATATATTGATTTATTTTGTTGGCCCTTTTGAAGGCCCAATTGCAGTCGCAGAAAACGAAGCGGCGATACGTGGGCCGCAACATCTACAGGAAGATATTGTGTTTCCTTTGCGTATTTTCCCAGTACAACCGCCATATGTGCCTTCCCGGAGAACGCCCTTTCAGCATGTACAGTCGATGATAGAGCAGGGTTGTGTGATCAAGGGGTTTATCTCCACTGTGATACAAGTTGGAATCCCCTTTTAGATTTTGCGGGGTAGTCTTGGGGGACCCTTTTCTTGTATCACAGTGGGCATTTCCCACAGCCGGGTGAGGCCTCAACAGATGACAACGACCCTGGAGCAGATGCACGTGGGCCTTACCTCCCTGCAGGGTGCAATGGTGACTGCCACTTGGGTGTCGCTACCGGGTTGCTCGGAGCTTTTGAAGGCTGACCAAGTCCAAAGAAGACATAGGAAGATGATTCATAGACCCCTTCTCGTTGTGTAAGTCCAGTTCTTGTGTGCCGTCTTCCTCTCGCAAGCTGTTCGCAGAAGTTAAACAGTTTAGACTTGAGCAGGGATGTTTGAAGCCCCCTGTTTGATCTCCATCGTCACCTTGGCGGATCCACGTCGACGGCAAATATCCGATGCATCTCACAAGCTGAGTCCTTGCGACATGAGCCACTGGCTTGATTATGCTTTTCTAGACTGACATCCCTGTCTGAACGGCAAGAATCATTTGTAAGAATTCCTAAGGGAGTGAACACGCGGGGGTAATCCGCAAAAGGTGGGGTTCGAGCCGCTAGATTTCTGAGTCGAAACCAGCGGGGTCCCTCATGCAGGCTCAAAGGCTCAGACTTGTTTTGAGAGATCCCTCGTATTCATGTTTCTTGGCTGAGGCTTCTTCCTAGCCGCCAAAATTGGGCTTGGGGCATGGCCCAATGACTTGGTTAAAAAAGCTGAGGCCACTGTTGCTTTAACAGCCGCAGTTCCCTTCAAAAGGGAACATGGTCAGGCCGCTTCAATCGATCTTCCCCAGCCCTTGGGAGCCTCAGCTTGTCTCAGGTGAGTCTCAGTGAGGGCTGCTTCATTCGGGCAGGGCAGGACCGGCAAGTGGGAAAACGCGCGCGCTTGAGTCGGAATTCAGTTGGGGGGTTCCGCTGGAATCCAACAAAAGAGCACCCCGAATATCCTGGCACCCGACCACTTCTGTCGGACCATCGCGCAGGCATTGCTTATTCGTCTCTGAAAACTCAGACCTGAAAATGGAACTCAGAAGCTAAGGGATGTACTATAAATACGCATTCACTTTGCCAGCAAACGTGGACATGCGGAAATTCGGGAAACCCAAGGCTCCCAAGTTTCTTAGGCGCGAGGGCTTCAAAGTCTGTGGGGCTGGACACACGTTGACATGGTTGCTTCCCAATAAACAAGGCCACACACCTCTTTACAGCCTCGCTGCTGTGGCTGGCACGCGTAGCACTTTCACCGGCATGTGCCAACAACAGGTGCCAGTTGTTCACTGTTTTGACATGACTCCACCACTGCTTGGTTGAAGTGCGCATGCCCAAAACCCGAGTGGCCAGAAAACTTAAAACTCCAGCCGTTGTTGGTCTTACATCTTACCTTTCGCACACTTGCCAAACGCCGAAATCAACCTGCAGTACTTCACCGGTGTCGTGTCATGTGGAGTGGTGCACGGGCTCAGTTGGACGGGAGGGCTTATCATTGGCATGTGTCCACAGCCTTAAACACATAGCAGGCTATGGCCATCAGCAGCCGACCATTCTGAGGCCCTACCTGGTGGCTTCCAAGAGGAAGCCGCAAACAAGCTGAGCATTTGAGGCTCCCCCTCCTTGGCTAGCTTCAGGATGGAGAGAAGACGACGCAGGTGCTGGCCAACGAGCGGGAGCAGGCGGACTGCTTTCAGTGAAGCTTCCCTTCAGCCATTGTTTGGGGGCTTAGTTGGTTCAGGGTTATGGTTTAGGCGGGCTCGTCATGTAGCCTCGGTTTGGAGTGGGCTTTCGCTTCTGCTGTTCCCGTGGCTCCTGGCCATTGATTGAGCAGAGCGAACGCCTGGAGAGAGGCACCACCCATGTCCGATCGGGGAACCTTGCTTTGCTCTCCAGCCTGGTTGGATGTCGATCCGAAGGTTAGAAGTTCGCCAAGCAGGATGGGGCTGGGAAGCTTGGTTGCTTATGCCGGTCTTCAATACTGCTGGAACCTAGGCAGGTAGTTCCTCCGTTAGTTCCACGCTGTTGCAAACTTTGAAGGGTGGGTTCTGACCAGCCACCTGATTGCTTATCGGTCGGACTATTTTTCAGATCAGCTACTCCGCCAGAAAGGTACCCTCATTTCTGTTTTATGTTTTCGGCCCACCGACTGTGTTGTTTACCGCTCAAGAATGCCTTTGCGCGTGACGCAATCAGCAGGTGAGTTACATCCCCAAGCATGGCAAAAGCTACTCGCTGGGCGGCACCTGAATTTTGTTCATCGCTACCTCAAGCCGAACGGGTAACCACTCAATGTTGCAAGCAAGGGGTACACGACACTCTTCAATAGTGACATCACTTCATTCTCACTTCTCATTGTTTAGCAAAATCAACATACGACGTGACACACAAAGCCTGCTGAGTCGAGCTAGGCCAAAAGTTTACAACCGCCATCCATGGCAACTACCACCAGCAAGCCCACTGGGAACGTGAAGCATAAATAATTTGAATGATATATATATATATATGTCACTGTAAACATGTTCCAGATTCCAGGTTCCTCCCCCTCGCTCATGGTTAGGGTACCCCGCCCCCCTGTGGAGTGGTTCTGGGGGGTTGGTTAAGGGTTGGACGAGGGTTGGTGAATAGTTTGTTAGTCTGGAGCTGGTACCGGGCTGGCTTTTGTGGCAATGCCAGAAGTGCCGAGGGGACCCTGTGGGATTCCGGATTTCCTGGGACTGCGAACATATATAGATGACCAACTATATATATATATATGTAGAGGACCATAGTCGTATAACATACCCCGGGCAACACTGTACCGGCATGTACCGGCAGCCATCGCATCCGCTCGCTGGACAGGTGCTTTTGTGCCAGGGAGCTGTTCCGAACATCACTGTGGATGGCAAGCTCTACGAGGTCGAGGCGCGTCCGACAGGATACTCGAATTCCGCAGGGTACGTTGGTTGTTTGGCTGGCGTTTAGGAATCGACCCGGGCAGCAAAACAACTGGAAGCACGGCAAAACCGCAGCTTCCTACAGTGTGGATGGCCTTTCATGTATTAGAAGGCTTGCTAGAATCTCGAGATACTTGTGGTGATGAGGACGGATAGCCGTTTCTCAGGGCTTGATCAACATGCATGGCGGGCCGCGTCCGGCCGTGAGGAACATGTGGCTGGCGCCTTTCTTTTGAGGTTGGTTTGCACGCGCAAGTCTTGGCGTCTAACGAACATGTGGGCTACACTAGACCAAGACTGTGAAATAGTCGTCAGATGGTGCCCCGGGGGCCCCGACCTGGGAGTGGCCTCCACACTAAAGTCACGCTAGCCGTTTTTTTTGGTGTGTGTGTGTGTGTGTTTGTTTCTCCCCCCCGTTTTTCCCTTGCATCACCCGGACGTCATGTTGGTGGAGAGGTTAAGCCGAAAACAGGATGTATTGGTGTTTCTCCCGCGTAACTTCGGATTCACCACACCAGCAGGCAAATCTCACCTTCTCCAGAACCGACAATTGCCCCTCACCACGGTTTAATGGTTCTTATTTGACACTATGGCTTCGCCAGGTGGAGCCGTTCAACGCCAGCCTTATCACCAAGGCTTTGGATGATCAGCTGGCTGCCGCCCGTATCCGGCGTATCGCCAGTGGCGCCGAAAGTGTCCGCGACTTCGGCAAAGGGCTGGAGGGGGCAAGGAGGGCACTGGTTTGCTGCGGCGGTTGCTGCATGTGTTGTTGGTTCGATGGATTTGGAAAGGGTGTTGTTTTGTTGCCTAGCCCTGGCGCAGGGCTAATTAATCCTGGCAGGTGGTTGCATGTTTTGCTTCTTCGATGGTTTTGCCTAGTGGTTGGAAAGGTCAACAAGGTCGTATTCAGATGCAGGATTTCATGGCTAAAGCCAGGGAAACATCTGTTGTGGCAGTCTCGAGGTCAAGTCCGTTCAGGAAGCCGCCGTGGTACGGGATTACTGGCATGAACCTGATGCATGTTGCATTTACTTCGATTCGGTTGCACGAAATCGGTGTTTGTTGTTTGCAATCTATACTGCCCTGTGATATCTTAACCCGACCGTCCGGTCGAACACTTCTTGCTTTGCCTTCCAGCACCCACCCCGTCAAACCAAAATTCTGGGCATATTGCAGATTTGACGACGCCATGCCATGCTCGACCTTGAACCAGGTAAGATGGAGCCTCAAACCTCAGATGGCCCATGTTTTGACTTCCAGACCTCAGGAGTCAGGAGTTACAATTTTGAATCACGCAGCTTTTCAGCCTACCGAACTTCAAAGAACACATGGGCTGCAGTGCAAAAGCCGCTGAACCTCAGCTTGCTCCAGCTGCGTTCCGGGCCGGGGGGCCCCAGGCCCGGCAGTGAAGCAGCTGGGCGCTTGGATCCGGGTGCTGGAGAAGGCCGCCGCGCCTGAGAAGCTGAACCTGGCGAAGGTGCGGTCCGGGTGAGTCCGGGTCGAGTGAGTCCGGGACCCGTGTAGTCCTTTTGGTGATCTGAGAAGTCGATTTGATGGCAACTGGTTCAGTGAAGGACAGTATTTGGGCTGCAACCCGAGCTGCCGAAATGAGTCGAATGCAACGCAAGTGGAGGACAGGTTGAGATCGGGGCGATGGCAGGCCAGTGCCAAGGAGCGCTTGGCGCAGCACCGGTCGCTGGTGGCGGCGGCGCACGGGTTCCGAGCCTTGCGCCACCTGGCTCGCGGGCGCGGATGGGGAGGGGTGGATCCAAAGCAGTGGGGGGGGGGGGAGTGGGAGTGGGGGGGGGGGGGAGTGGGAGGGTGGGAAGGGATTTGGTGGGGTTTTGGTGGGAACCTGAAGTCTTTCCCCGCGCAGTGTTGCCCAAATGTTGGATCACTTCAAATCAACCCAGAAAAGGGCCCCCTTTTTCTCGAAGGTACTTGTTCCCAATATTTTGGGCGTTTGAATCGGAAATCATCAAGTTTGGATGTATGTCTCGTTTTGAAGGCGATGTTTGACAGGGTTGCTTTTTTTGCTATTCCTAAAAGATGACCAAATCCTGTCTGGGTAGAAAGTTCGGTTCTTCAGTGCCCTTGAACCATTTGTTCTACCAATTTGTGCCGATGGGGTGTTTAGAGCCACCCTTTGTGTGTCATGATGGTTATTGAGGGCTGTGGATGATTGTGCAAGTTCATGTATTGCAGGACTTCGCTGTTGAGGGCCAGTTGAGGGTGTCCTTTTAAACATGAACTTATCTACTGGTGATGCTGCTTGTGATTGGTCAAAAACGATTCGAATGCGCCGTGTCTTCGAACAACAGTGCAACTTGTTCTGTTGGGGGGGGTGTTGACAAGAGGCAACTGCGGCCTAATTCCTTGTTGTTGCCGCTGCTTCTGCTGTTGAGTTTGCTTGTCTATCTTGTGATGCTAACTCGTACTGTATGCAACACTTCCACACACTTGCACCAAAGGACACATGAGTCTATTTAGCACTGTGAAACTGACCGCTACTTGTGAATCCCCTGCCCCAATATAGTCCTCGCTTCTCCAAAGTCGACCTTTTGACCTCTTTGTTTACCAAGCTTTAACCGTTTTAGAGCATAGCACCGCAAGGTGTTCTTTGGTTTTGTGTTCCTTTGGCCGCATGAGAGTCTTCCGTGAGCAGATATTCCGGGCAAGCTGATCCGAAACTCAGGAGCACAAGAGGCACTCACGCACCCATTTGCGATGTGAACCCGATTTCACATTATTGCAATTATAATTCTGCAGTGCAGCGCGCAATCAAGCTGAAACAAAGCAATATCTGTGAGCTCGCTGTTGCGTGTGAATTGCAACTAGAATGGACAGACTTTTGGAGAGCCACCTAGTACTAACTCAGGGTGCCTGACTGCAAGAAGAGTCCCAGAAAGCCATATTATGTATAAACAATATACTATGTTGCTGGTTGACTGAGGGGGTCCTTTTGCAGTGCTTTGTGCTGTACAGTAAATGGTTGTGGCGTTGCATACAGCATACAGCATATATGTTGATACATATAATGGATGTGACATTGATGTTCATGATGAGGCAGCCAAAGCACCAACAACCAAATATTGTTTGTTTTTGCCAGGCTTTTGAGGGAGCAACACGCAACTGTAGACGGAGTAAGCAAGTTTGTGTGAGCTGTATTTTGTCGGCTGTATTTTCGTAATTCTGATTGGCGCGGACTGGTGGAGGAATGAAGGCTGTACATGTTGATTCAACGCAGTGGCAGTTTGACTTGGCCCTCAGTTCGGTGCAAATGTGCTGGTGTGCGTGCCTGCCTGTGTGCGTGCGGGCCTGCATGCGTGCGCACGAGTGCGTGCTTGCTTGCGTGCGTGTGTTGTGCACGCACGTTTATTTGGACATTAAATGGTGTTCATGCGTGTAGGTATATTGTTGGGTGTGCGGGTGGTGTTTGTGTGTGTGTGCGTGTGTTTGTGTGTATTTCAGTGCCTTGTGTTTGTGTGTGTGTGTGTGTGTCTGCGTGTGTGTGTGTGTGTGTGTTGCTGTGTATGCGTTGTGGTGTGTGTGTGTGTGTGTCGGTATGGGTATGTGACGCCGTGTGTGTGTGTGTGTGTGTGTTTGTGTTTGCGTTTGGGTGCTTGTCTGTATTGTCATCTCCTAGACCGGTGCGGCCATAGTATTTGGAAGCTTAGTGTGACTTCAACTATAAGAAAGACTTTGATGCGTACATGCAGGAGCATGTGTCGGATGCAAAGTTGCTGGCTTCATACCATCTGGCAGATTGTCTGCAGTCAATATTTGTGATTGGTGGAGTGAAATGTTTGGGTGTTGTTATGCTTTGATGTACTAAGACAAGTTGCCACAACTGAAGCGCGAACAATTGCAGAAACCAGCAGGACTGTACTGACGGAATATTGAACAAGTGAAGAAAGACTAGAACGTGCCCGGCATGCAAGCGCATCCTCGGAAGTGTTGATTGGCATCAGCAATGCAAGTTGAAGTAGTTCAATGGAATGAGATGCAAGCTGCAACTTGAGACCTCACACGACTCGCTGTGCCTGCCGGAAACCTCATATGCTTCATTCTCGGATCCGGCACCAGGTGGGGTTTCCCATGTTCACGTACCAGTGAGGAAACCTCAGGGTTACTATCGCCCGCTTCTCTGAGTGAATCCGGTTGCTGGCGGAGCGCCGTAGGCAATCAGCTGGCAGAGCTGGACGCTTATGCTGCCAACGACTCCGCCAGCCAGGCTGGGCGTGTCCGCTGAGGTGTGACAACTTGGATTCAGGCATAGTTCCTACAGGTGGTGAGGTGTATGGCCATTGCTTGCGAGGATCGTTGGTGAAGCTTGTTTGTTCAGAATTGTATTTCTGGTTTCTCAGGAGCTGACGGAGGCTTGGGTCTTGCTGTTGTTTGTTTGTTTGTTTGTTTGTTTGTTTGTTTGTTCGTTCGTTTGTTTGTTTGGTTGGTTTGTCGATTTTGTTTGATTGTTTGATTGGTTGCTTGCTTGCTTGTTTGTTTGTTTGTTTGTTTGTTTGTGTGTTTGTGTTTGTTTGTTTGTTTGTTTGTTTGTTTGTTTGTTTGTTTGTTTGTGTTTGTTTGTTTGCCTGTGTTTGTTTGCTTGTGTTTGTTTGCTTCTGCTTATTTGCTTGCTCGCTCGCTTGCTTGCTTGCTTGCTTGCTTTCTTGCTTGCTTGCTTGCTTGCTTGCGTGCTTGCTTGTTGGTTTCTTCGTTTGTGTTTTGTCCTAGCGCAAACCTGACTTATCACGTTTATTGCTATTGTTCTGGCGTTGACAGCAGACCTCAGCAACCCATTGCTGATGTTGGCCTTGAGGCAGCTTTCCTCACTGGCGCCAGCCGGAAGTATGGAGCCAAGGCAGGTCTTGCGGCTTGCAAGTGTACTTTTTAGCTGGAAGACCCGAACAAATCCGCCGCAGTCCTTTTGGCAACGCTTTATTTTTTGGCTTTGGTGTCTATTTCAGCGCCTTGATGAAGCAACCATCACGATTCCCGATGAGATGTCATATTATGATCGTAGATCCCAGTAACATATATGATCCCAGTAACATGTATGGAGCCTGGAGTGCCTGCAATTTTGTTGAGTTGGTGGCTTGGTGTTCGTGGAATTAGAGCATTTGTTGCACATATCTCGAACCGAGCCTTAGAATAGGTGAATTGTTTGAAACGTGTCCTCAGCCGGATTTGTTGCTAAGACAAATAGCTCACAAGCAATGCCAGCGGAGCCATCTTGCACCAGCAGAGGCTCTATTTGGGCATGAGTTTCAATAGACCCTTTGGTGGACATCATTTACATGGGAATTCGTCTCCGCCACTTTGAGGGGGTTCCCCAGTAAAAGTTAGCCATTTGTTGTTGCTTGGGAACGGTGAACCCGCCACGCCCTCCAGGCCCTGCGCCGTGCCAACGACAACGAGGTGAACCCTGAGCAGCGCCGACGGGAGCTCATCGCTGAGGCAGGCAACGGTTCGGTGTGCTCAAATGGGGGTGGCTCAAATGGTTTTGGCTCAAAATTAAACAGCTAGGGTTACGCAGGTTTTAGTCTTTGGTTCCAGTTGCCAAGGGTGCCACTTTGGTACATGTTTTTGAGCCGCAAAGATAACCCTCAAATGGGAAAACAAAAACACACACACTTGAGGGGAGAAAATGGCACCGATCCCACTTTTGCAGGATCCCTTGTGCGGGAAGCAACCACTCAGTTGCCCGGAGTTGACCCGTTGAGCTTTGGGTGTCCATGGTTTCCCCTAGAGCATCATCGGCTTTTTGGTTTATCCTTGTGATCTGTTGAATCTGTTGCTTGGTTTTCTTCGTTCCAGCTTTAGCTGTCCGAGGTAAGAGGTGAACGGCGCGGGTCATTCTCCACGCATCGGATGGGGGGCTTTTTGCAAGCGAGGCAAAGCAGCTGCAGCCTCGCATGCGCCGCGCCCTGCTGGAAGACTTGTGCAGCAAGCTCTGCTGCGATGAGGCACGCCTCGTCCCACCACAGGGAAGTGACTTAGGGCTGGCGGCTGTATTTTTTCTTCAGGTGTCAGCCACCGAAGCTATGGCCATGGTTTATGTCCGGTGAAGACGGAGTATTGTGGCTTGCCGTGTGAACGCGGACGCATTTGTCGTAGTCTGCCTGACCTTGGAAAGCCGATGCTTTGGCGTATGTACGTGGGTGCATTATGAATTGCCAGAAGACAAATCATCTTATCTAGCAATAGAAGTAGCACATTTTGCCAATGTTCATTTTGCAGTGTTTACAAAGCAACACTGACCGAAAACATGCTGCATGCCTGTTGGAGCAGATGAATACATCATTTGACCAGGCAGCTAGCCTTCAAACGTATGAAACAATGTTAGTAATCCCTCAACTTCAAGCAAACGGCCAGACTTGTCATGTTTGGTTTCAACTCATTTGAGTTTGTGTTGAAGCAAAAGCAACTGCGCCTTTGCCGTTCGCTTGAAGGCGCTGCAACGGGCACTACCAACTGGCCGCCGCCTTGGTCAGAGAGACCAAGGTCAATTCGTGGATGGAACCGCCAGGTCTGCTAGATATCAGGTTTTGGTTGATTTGTTTGGGCCTGGCTATGGTCGGTTGGATACTGTGTACCGCACAGGGAAGTGAGACATGTTGGTGTTGGCTTGCTGGTGAATGATGTATGGTTGTTTTGACCACTTTTGGTTAGATGTTCTTGAAGTTTCATCAGCTGTGAGCCTTAAGCTGCACGGCACGCCGGCCCAGCAAAAGACACCATTACGCCTGAATGGTCAAAGCGGCAGGCTCAGAGATGGCATATATACAAGAAGCCCCAAATTGGGGCAGCGGTTAAGCCGAGTTCCGTGAGTATTCAAGCGGGTTATTTGATGCTCCCCAGTTCCACCTGATGTTTGCCAATGGCCGGCATGCCAGCATTGGAGTTGATGGATTACAATCTGCTGCATATTTTGCTTTAGCATGTCGTCAACGCTCGTTTCAGGGGCAAGCACCATCATTGGCTCATTGAACGGGCTCTTTTTTCAGCCGTGGAGTGACGGCGTCGGCTGTTTGGGAAGCAGGTGGTTCACTTCAGACAACGGCTTAGCACTTCCAAGACGTTGCAAGTTGGACCAAGAGCTGTAGCGTGGGAGTCTTTGTTTTGGTTAGAGGCTAAGCCCAAGCTGTTCAGAATATTGCTGAACTGCTTCTTCATCAGCAAACGTGCAATCATCGCACCATATCAACAGTGATAAATCCTAAGTGGAATGGCATGCTTTCTTGGTTCGCCCAACAAAATGCGAATGCTCAGCGAGACAGTCCTGACACCAGCAATAACATGAACAGGGGGGAGGTCGCTCCATTTGTAAGCAGTAATCATGAGTCATGCCAGTGGTCCCCAATAATTCACGGACCTGTTTGGACGACGCTCTGTTGTGGTGGCGGAAGGACTGAATTTCCGCATGCATTGTTAGCGGTCGGTGGCACAGCCCAAGTGGGTGTAACTTGTGCATGTTGTTTGTCCATCACTTCACCGTGGTTGGGCCTAAAAAGGCAGGTGATGGGTATTGCCATGTTGTTGGCTGCGCCCTCAAGAAAGCACATGCTCTTCAACATGGAGAGTCTGTTCGTATAGTAGGAAGTGATGAGTGATGAGGAAGGAACATAACATGCTAGCCTCAGCATGGGAATTAGGCTTGCCGTGCTCCACTCTTCTGATTCCAGGTTGCACACTGTGCTACCACCCCTGAGCCCTTTGGTGTCATTGGCCTCGCTAAGACTCGCCGAGGTGCAGTTCCCGAGGAGGTCATGCGGAAGATTTGCGCTGGCGCTTTGGCAAAGCTCAACCAGTCGATTTGACAAGGGCGTCCAAAAGAATGGATTTCCTCCGGGCGCTCTGTTTAAGACCATCCCGGAGCCCTGATTTTGAGGTGTGCTGAATGTGTAGCCACTAAGTACTGATTTGTTTCAACCCTGCTCTGATCAAGTAAGCATAGTCAGGAGGGGGTGGTTTTGCCTTGGTGTTTCGAGAGGGAGAGCAAGCGCTTCATGGACGTATGCAAAGGCCAGCCGGACCTGAGTTTACGCATGGCCTCCAGTTCACCCAGTTTCGCGAGTCAGTGAGTCTCAGTTTTGCCTCGCATTGCAACATTTGCCTCGCCTGGCAGACCTCCTTTTCCAAGGCCACTGAGACAAAGACAAACAACCGGCAACATGTGTCTGGCATCTCGCATCTCGCCTTTGGCTTCCAGGCTAATATCATGTGGCTTGTGTTTGATCACCGACACTTTGCAGTTGTGGACAAGAAAGGGAGACAACATGATAGTAGCTCCTCAAACAATATGACCAAGTTGATTGCAATCAGCCGAAGCTGGCCAATCTTCTAGAAATCGGTTTAAATGCGCATTTCGTTCATTTCACCTACTGTAATTATTATTCTCCCTGTTGATCCCTTTTTAACTACTCTTCTCGTACTTCCTGAATACCCTACAAGGGTGAATCCACAAAAGCCGCATCGACGCGTTCTGCTGATTGAGGCGAGCTTCCGGCAGAGGTCGATGAGTCGCTGGCAGAGTTCTTGGAGGGCCCAGTGCTCCAGAAGGTGACTGCCAACTGCAGGCGGGAAAAATGGGCTGTGCCTTCAAGGTGCCAAAATAGCGACCCTCCCTTCCACTAACACAACGCTTCTTGGAGGGCGCCGGAAGATCATTTCCCTTTTGTGGGGATCTGTCAGGTGCCATGTTGGTGAGGGTCCCTCAACGACTCCAAAAGCGGTGCAGCGCCCTCGAAACGTACCCAACCGGGTGACGAGTTGAGCCTTCCGGCCACTTGGGAGGTTGTAGGCCACCTCCCCCTAGGCCTCACCTGATTCCTTCGGTTCAGAGACTGACCGCGGGCAACTTGGAGCAAAGCATATGTCTCATGGGTGTTTTGTTGCTTGGCGTTGCCAAGTGGAGTTTCAAAAGCGGGTTTTGGGAGTTCGCTGCCTTGGCGTCATGCACTTCCATTTGCAAACGATCCATGCTGCCAAGCTTCTTCTGACATCCTGAGGCATGAGAAGGGCGCCTGTTGTTTACACATCCCTTCGCGCTTCGGGTGACTTGTTGCAGCCCTAGCACCTACCCGAAAAGCGCAAAGAAATCAACGATTCAGCCGGAAAGGACATGACCAAGAAGGCATTCTCAGGCGCTTCCAATGACCACTATAGTGATTAGTACCTCTAGTCTTTACATGATTGTTGCCCCTGGTTACCTACCTTTGTTGCATTTTGCTTGGATGTTAGGACTCTATTTGTTTGCCATCTATTGGGTCACTAAAATTTATTCACTTTTAACAGGGGAGCAGAAAGCAAGCGAGCTATAGTGGCAACTGGAGGGGCTGGAACTGGGATTTGCCTGGTGCCAGGCGGTCCTATGTGTCCCTGCAAACTGCCATGGAGCAGTTGCACGAGTGGGTAGACTTCAATGGCCTGGACAGTTGCGACACGGAGTATGAGTGCCTGGGACGAAAGATACCACTTTTCTCCTCGCAGTTGGAGACATGTTGGTAGAGTTTGTCTTCACAGCCAATGTGCATGACTTGTGGGGTGCACTGACTCTTGAATGATGAGTGTACAGGATGGAAGTGCTATTTTCACGTTGGTATAAGCTTTGTAACAAGATCTTTGTAACAAGATCTGGTTTGGGCAAGCCTGAAGACTTTCATTTTGTGGTCTATGTTGTTTTCCTCAAGTTCATGTGCTAAGATATTGAAGGCGGTATCTATGCACCGCGCGTTCAACGCGCAATCAGTGAGGCTTGATGCAGCCACTTGACTTTGAAGCTAGCACTTGAACCATGCATTCCAGAGGCGATGTTTTGGTCTTGACTTTATATGATTATTCTTGTATTTTCCCACTGCAAGCTGAAGAGACAGCTTTCATTCACAGTGCTTTCATTCAAAAAATAATCCTCCCAATTCGTGATCAAGCTGTACATTACTTTGGATACCTCAGCTTTCCACTGAGGCTTCTGATGTGCCTGGGCACCGTAGGCGCAAGCTTCCGTGCTTCCGTGCTCTCTATGCCCCCAAGTGGCCATGATGACGTAAGGTGGCCGTTGTCGTGGATCAGTTCTGGCGTTTCTGGTTTGGCCACCCTGCAAGTTTCTTGCACAAGGGGTCGATCATTTGTTGTCATGCACAGGATGGTGGCGCTGCTTTCAAACATATGGGTATGTGTTGGCAGTGCAATCTGCATAATATGGGTACTATGGTCGGTGGGTTGTCCTCCGAACCCAAGCGATCATCAGAAAGCCGAAGATCCCGCCCTCATGTTCTCCCATACTTTCGCAACCTCGAGGGCTTTGCAAGAAGCCATTTGACCACCTCGGCTTCGCATCCTTGCGGATAATATTGTTGCGGCCTGCGCTTGGTGTTCGGTCTGCAACGAAGCTTTGCTGCGTCGTTTTCAGGCCAAGCCATGCGGCTGGTGCTGCCATCTCACACATGTATCACCTGTCCATCGGGTTCTGGGGTTTCGTAACATTCCGCTGGGCTCATGAGAGCCCTCCCGCGGCAAATTTAGCTAAGGCTAAATTCAAAGGGCGTGCTTCAACTCAAAACCCTGTTGCTGGCAATGATCTTGTCAGGACATGTTGTCGCTGTGTTGCTGCTTTTGGATCAACTCCACCTTAAATCTTGAAGCCAAAGGGATCAGTATGGCTTGTCCGAGATGCGTGATAAGGCAAACACGCAAGAAGTGAGTAGTGATGTGATGGCAGTTTTGCATGTTCGTGGCGTACGGTGGAAGGCATGATCCAGAAGTGACTGCAATGAAGGGCAGCTGGCGACAACTGAGCCAAATGCATGCTGTTCTGAATGAGTTTCTTGCAGGTGCCATGTTGTGATATGTTGCGATATATGGTACTTAAGCTGAGTGACTCAACGATACAAACAGCCGCATGCCTCCAAAGGACCCCCTGGGGCTCCAGTCCGCGACTCCAAGGGCAGCTTCTGCAGGCTACCCCATCGACGTGAAGCGCCGCGATGCCACGCAGATGAATCCCTACGCCATGGACGTCACGCGCCGCTCGGCGTCAAGCTTCCGGAGGATCGAATCGGGCGAGAGAATCCAAGCGACGTGAGGTGACGATCGCTTATTCAAAGAGCTCCAATGTATCTCTTGTTGCTAAGGTCTCTAGTTAGAAAGGCTGGGATTGAAGGTCACCGCCGTGAGTTTCTTTTTCAATTAATGGACTGGCAGATCCAATAGGTAGATACTACCATTTACCTCCCCAATCAGTTGGGACCTCTCTGGACGTGGGTCATGGTATGTCAATCTCCCAGATATGAAGTTCTACAAAAGACATAAACTGGAACTTGCAACGAAGCCGCACCCTTGGAGAACATTCTTGTCGCTCAACTCAGCCCTTTCCTTGCACCAAACGCTGAGTAATGCAAAATAATCCCGCTGTCTAACCCTCCCGAGACTTTCCGAATGGCAGGGCCTTGCTGGGCCAAAATCGCTTTAAGAGAAATTAGAGGCGCGGAATGAGATTCCGCTAATTCTTTCAATCAGCAATCACCTAAATATGGATTCCTCCTTGGCAAATGAACACCGTGATGGCTCGGAGCCAACTTCGCGGAACACCGAGCCTAGAAGCCGACGTTTGTTTGGGACAATCACCCAATCATTTGACTTGCTGTCAACAGCGAGGCTTGTTAGTCCAGCAGACCCGAATGCTAGCAATGGATTGACAAGGTCCCCCAGTAGTGCCCTTCTCTCCCCTTTTTTGGTTGGGAGGGTTCCCCTACTAAAATAACAAAAAAAGGAAAAAAGTTCGGGTAGCCTTCTCCCAACGTCTCAAATCTGGAGGACCCAGTTGACCATAGGCCCCCCGAGCTGCCGCCCGAGGCCTGCGCCCCAGCGCGGTGGACACGGCCTCGGTCTGCACGGCGCAGCACAGTGAGCAGCCGGTGGTGCCCGTGGAGGGGGGCGCGGCCATCGAGGAGCCTTTCGGATTGCCACATTTTTGGCTTGGCATACTGAAAACCGCCCGGGCGTGGAAGCTTCTCACCCACCTGTTAAATAACTTAACCGGAATGAAAATGAACACCCAGGTGTAAACTACAACAATATCAAGATGGTTCAGGCAACAGATGGCCCCATTTGAGCGAGAGATACCTGCCTTCAGGCTGTGTGGAATCCAACTACCTGGAACTCCAATTTCCTGAAGGGAATTCTGGCCACTTGGATGCCTGATCTAGAGGGATTCCCTTAACTTAATGGCCTAACTGGCCTTAACCCTTCCAGGAACCTAACTTCTGTGACCCCGAGTGAGTGGCTCAAATTGTCTTTGCGGCGAGTGGCGAGATGACTTTGAGCTTGCTGAGTTTGTGTGTTGCTCAGTGATTGATGAGGTTCTCAAGCAGCAGTTAACCGATGAAGAAATATATTGGCTCGTGCGTAAGGGCTTGTGACAGACGTCCAGATTTATTCCTGCCATTGAACGAATGCAATCTGTTCCCCACACCATCACACACGTGTACACAAGCAATTCTAGTAACGTTAATTTATTATGAAAAGGATTGATGTACTTAGCACATCGGTACTTGCCAGTGGTATCATGACATAATCTATATATATATATATACATATATTAGTATATTTATGGTCACCTTTTTCCAGGGCCTACCTTTCCTCTCTTCTAGGTGAAGGTGTCAAGTCTACTCCGTGTGCCTCGTTCTTGCAGATGCCTGAAAACACTGTAAAATACAGTGTTTGTTGTTGGTGGTTTACCTTCCATGTGACAGCAACTGCTTGCTTTGTTTACGCTTGAAAGGCAACAAAGCGAAAACGGAATCCGTTTTCAGGTTCGAGTCTGGCTTTGATTGAAAACACTGGTTGTTACAGTGGTTTTGGGTACACCAGGCAAAACATTGAAAACATGATGTTTTTTGCGGCTTTGAGCTCTGCAACCTGCACAGACCCAAAAGCACAACATCTCCTGAAAATGAAAGCTCTGAGACCTGCACACCAAACAAATGTCCATACCTATTTTGGGAGTCTGGGATGTTTGCCCATTATTTGCTTCGCCACATTTAATCTAAATCAAATTTGGGAATGAGTTGCTATTAAAATTAGTTTGCAAAGGCCAAGTGATTTCTTTCCAGAAAAGCTCTATTCCAATTTAAGTCATATTTGGGAAGGGATTCTTAAATAATTTGTTATGTTCAAAAGCCAATTGAATTCTGTTTGCATTAATGTCTATTTAAACTTTACTGATATGATTTGTCTCTTATTTAGGTATTCCTCTTCTCAAATCCTGATTAAATATAGAAGTTATGGTGAATTATGAATTGTGGTGAACTATGTCCTTACTAAATTCTATTCAATATTCAATCTCAAATCGGAGCAAAACCTTTTTTGGAAAGGAATGTATGTTTGGACTTCTTGGAGGAGTGCTGGCTCCAAGTTGTGAGGCTTGGAGAATCAAACATTAGACAGTTCGAGGATTCTGATCTCCAGATTCCAGGTTACAGGTGTTTCAAAATGGACATTTCAAGGGATTGGATCCAACAAAATGCTGTCAAACGAAGTGTTTTGCAGAAATTGCTCAGACTGCGTTCCCTTGGACCGAAGATTGTTTTTCCCCAAACAACATTTTTTCCCTTCAACATCCCAATTAGATTCGCAGTATTTGGAAAGGAATCTATATTTGGACATGTTGGAGGACTCCCAGCTACAAATTATGAGGCTTGGAGAATCCAACATTAGACATTTCGAGGATTCTGATCCCCAGATCTTTTCTTTTAGGTGTTCCAAATGGAAGTGTCAAGGGATTAGGTCCAACAAAATGCTGAAATTGCTCAGATTGGGGTTGGAAGTCTTGGGGGAGGGGAGGGTAGGCGGGGGTGGCTGGAAGTCTCGGCAGTGAGGTTTGACTCAACCAAACTTTGTGAAAGATTTCTCACCCCCCCCCCTCCCTCCCTCCCTCCCCTGTCCCAGGCTTCTCAACCTCCCCCGGCTGCCAGGTGTTGCCTGTTGCAGTTGCAGGGAAACCGACACACCCTTGACATAGTTTATAAACATTTCCTGAAAGTTTATAAACTTTTCGGCCCAACACAAAATATGAGACAACAGCAGAAAACTTGCGTATATGTGCTCACACCTCCTGTCTTTAAAATAAGAGGATTTTGCACATTTTGAAGTGGAAAGGTAGGCCCTGCGGGGGGCTATATCGGTGCTTAGTGGTATCACATAATATATATATATATACTTCACAAAACTCACCATGTGATGTCTTTGATTTCAAGACACTGCTGCACCCGTTGCTTTCCAGAGTTTGCGTTATGAATTGTGATGGCACACACTTTTTTGTAAGGCAATGCAAAGTGCCGGCTTCTGGGCCAGACACGTGCAGCCAGGGCTCATGTTGTGGTTCGGATACAATACCTTGGCTTGGATGCGTGTGGTCAACCTGCGTATGTGTCATTGACCGACGGTGAAATACCGAACATCAAGCCACCGCTAGACCCGGCAATGCGGAAGCACCAGGATGTGCTGGTTCTCGTAGACCCGGACGCTCCGAAGGCTGGTCGATTACAACACAACGAGGGGGCTCTATGATTGGGGCCTTTGTTGATGCTCAAAGGGACAGTGATCAGGACTAACATTCATTTTCTTTCCAAACGCAGGCATAATACTGCCTCGGGCGTAGCTTGGCCCAGACACTGCGATTGCAGGTATCGTATGTTGCTCGTGAGCATTGAATGTCCATTGATAACATTGCGCAAGGCTCGCCACGTTGCATTGGATGGGGAATGATATGAATTTGACCACTTGTTTGCTTCAGTGGCAGCGGGTAAACGCGATTGCCAGGGCCCATTGTTGGGGTCGTTTGGTCTATCAGTGTAGAAAGTTCTACAGGGCATGTTATAGTTGATTGAAAGACCATGGTAGAACAAACGTGCAGTGATTTTGACCACGGAGGGCTTCTCATGAATTCCCGCTTTGCCCATTCATCATCCCGCCATTCCGCTGTTCGGCTTGCCTGTGTGTGAATTTCCGCACGTAGCAAGTGAACTCTCAGAGTTGAGCTAAGCATCTTCGAGGATTGTTATTGGTCGGTTTAGATGTTCGAAGTGCTTCATGACTTGCTCTCTGGACAAGCTAGGCAGTTTCTGTTCTTGGACAAGCCGGCAGAGTGAACCGTTCTGCTGGCCATTCAATGTTTGGTTGTTTGATTTCGGCCATGATAACAGGGGCTGACTCAGACTTTGCACCTTCCGAACATACTTCCCGTGGAACAACCACGCTGGAGGAACACAAAAAACAACATTTGGAGTGTGTTTGGGTGGGTTGTACCATCTGTGCGTTCAAGGACAGGTTTATCTATGTTTACAGTTGTTTGTTGACTACAATCAGGCCCCCGCGGGTCCCAAAGCAGGGCAACCTTCAATGAAATCATGTTCAAGGAACAAAGCCAGGGTTTTCAACTTCCAAGGAAATTTGTGTTTCTGCATTTTCCTCACACGAAACAACGGGTCTCACGTTCGCCGACGATTGGCCCACCGGCACTGTTGCTCGCCTCCCAGCAGGTTTGCCTTTTGACCCCTCACGTGCGGGTATACAATTCTTTTCTGACATACAGGGCGCCCTCAATTTCCGCTCACCTTCAAATGTGGCGTCCCGATTGCTCAACTTAGGGGCAACCCTGTGGCCTCCGAAAATGGCCTGAACATCTTTGAGCCCCCCCTCCCCCCGTCCGGCTTTTCTCTCAAGGTGAATGAGGAACGGACAGGGTGGGTTATCGGTTTCTGGTGGCAATATTTTTCGGGAAATCCCTTTTCCCCAGCAAGAACAGGCGTTCCCCTCCCTATCTTTTCTTAAAACAACCTGCCCTGGTCCGGATTTGAGCTGCCGAGTTCCCTGTGTGCGTTTTTCACTTCTGTGTAGTCCGGCCACGTGTAGGTAGGACTGGAGGAGAGCTTGGGGGAAAAATTGCTAGCTAGCTTAGTACTGGGATAGAACTAGCCTATTCCAAATTGGGTATCGGCGACGCTGGGATATTGAGACACTATGTTATATCATTAGGGGACCTCTTATTATTCGATCAAAGGGACTTCTCTTACATGGGTGTCTCTGAATTGTGGACCCATCCCCAGGCGACAAACTGAAATGGTTCAACAAGTCTCCCCGAATCGCGAGCGAAGACTTGGATAGGCGAGCAAGCTGGCGGTGAACAGCCTGCTGCTTCGGGAGACCTATACCTCTGTGGTGCTTAGCCGGGATCTGCATATGTTCACAGGCGCTTGGCTTGATTTCGGGTGACTTGATTTCGGGTGAGTTGGTTCTGGGTTTCTTTAAAGGACCCCAGACCGAAACTTTCATTTGCTGGTTTATCCAAACTCGAAAGGGAAGCCCCGGCACAACCCAGACAACCCCTCAAATGCGTCAAATTGGTGGTTAAAAGGCAGTTTGTTGAACCACCGTTTTGTTCCGGCTGGTTTGGGAACTATGCATTGAGGCCTGTAAGAATAACATAACGTCTTAGATGTTTATTCCCATTCCGCTTGTTCTTAAGCATTTTTTTGCAAAAGAACAGCTCTGCCTCGTCCAGCTTTCTGGGTGCATTATAAGGACCTCACACGACCTCACCCCAAATGGTGGTTTATGTGGGGAGTACCCCCCCCAACCATCTCATTGCAGGTTGGTGAAATATTATAATCCATCCAGAGCTTTGTTGAACGATGAGGAGGCTTGGGGACCGGTTGCCGTTCTTTTTTTTACGCGAATCAAGTAGCCGTCAATATCCACCTGGGCAAAACACACAAGCCCAAACATGAGCCGCCGGCAAAGCCGGCGGGTGGAAAGAACATTCGGACTTGCAATAAATGCTGCCATTTGGGGGGGAAGCCCAGGAATCAAGGAACCACGAAGACAGATCGAGAAGAGAGAGAGAGAGAGACAGAGAAAAATAGCAAGTGAGAGAGAGAGGCAGAGCGCGTGAGAGAGGGGCGAGAGATTGGCGGGAGAGAGAGAGGGCTCCAGCTCAAAGTTGTTTTCAAGAAGGGCTCCTCAAGCAAAGGTGTCCCTGTTTGCGAGGTGGGTCCCCCCAAGCTCCAGGAACCTTTGGGCCCTCGCAGTCCTGAGAGGCCCTTCTTCAAGTCTCATTCGAGATCGTGACTGTCGTTGTTTGATGACGAGTTACTGAGTTGTGTGTTGTTTGGGGCACTTGTTGCAAGCGTAGCATCGTGGGAGTTTGTCCCGAACGTGGTAATTGGTCCTTGCGTTTTGCTGTGAGGTTCTACGCTTGGCTCACTGGGGGATTCTCAAACTTTCGTTTCGGTCCCCTCAGCTGGTTGGCTTCCGTTTGCTTGTCTCAAAAATTGCCGTGCCATCAGCGGGTTGAGCCTCATATCAGGCTTGTTCCATTTGAAGCAATGCCTGGATGATCCGGGTCAGGCAACTCCATGCGCCTGGCCTTGCACGCCCACGCTCTTCTGGCCACAGCCCAGCCTCCTCGAGCGCGGACGCAGCTTGACAGCAAAGTGCTTGGCGCCCAGCCATCCGGTTCCTTAGCTTCTTAGATTTTTAGGGTTTAGTGGTTTGTTTTGCAATCATTGGTGGTTCCCAGCCATCCCATGTTTTGTTCCTCTGAATTTCAACCAAAGTGGGGTGCCCTGTTGTTCAGCTGCCTTAGATCGTTCAAGCACCAACAACACAAGCAGACAACAAAGACGCACAAGCACAGACACAGACAATCACAAGCAAGAACATGCGCACAAACAATCACGCACGCGCGCGCGCACGCGCACGCTCATGCACACACGCACACGCATACGCACACGCACACACACAAGCAAGTAAGGAAGCAAGCAAGCAAGCAAGCGAGCAAACAAACACAAACAAACAAATCAGCAAGCAAACAAAGAAGACAAACACATGGAAACACATGAAACACACGGACTATCAGACAACCACACATACACACACACACATACGCAAACAATTAAACGAAAACAAACAACCAACCAACCAACCAAACACAAGCAAGCAAGCAAGCAAGCAAGCAAGCAAGCAAGCAAGCAAGCAAGCAAGCAAGCAAGCAAGCAAGCAAGCAAGCAAGCAAGCAAGCAAGCAAGCAAGCAAGCAAGCAAGCAAGCAAGCAAGCAAGCAAGCAAGCAAGCAAGCAAGCAAGCAAGCAAGCAAGCAAGCAAGCAAGCAAGCAAGCAAGCAAGCAAGCAAGCAAGCAAGCAAGCAAGCAAGCAAGCAAGCAAGCAAGCAAGCACACATACACACATACACACATACAATCACACTCACACACTAACAAACAATCAAAACAAACACACACACACACACATACATATTATATATGCATGCATACGTAGATTCCTATCTACCTACCTCTACCTACATACATGCCACCAAACAAAGAGTCAATCAATCACGCAAACAAACACACTAACTAACAAATAGTTAACACAATTAGAGCAAGCAAGCACACACAAACACACAAACACACACTCAAACACACGAACACGCAAACCAACAAACGACCACACACAAGCAAACAAACAAACAAGGACAGAAACAAAGAAACATACATAAATAATGACACACAGGAAGTAAGGTTTGAAATAAAGACAGAAATGAATGGATTAAAAAGCGCGAATTAGTGACTAGATGAAGGACAATCAGGAAAACTAAGCTAAACACAACACAACAAACAAATCAATCAACCAACCAACAAATCAATCAACCAACCAACAAATCAATCAACCAACCACACAAACAAACAAACGATCGAGCATGCAAACAAACAAACAAACAAGCGAACACACACACACACACAAGCAACCGCACAGACACAGACACAGACACAGACACAGACACAGACACAGACACAGACACAAACACACACAAACAAACACAAACAAACACACAGACACACACACACAAACACACAAACACAAACACAGACACACACACACACACACACCCAAACACACAAACACAAACAAATAAACACACACACACACACACACGCGCACCACTGCCCGCACACCAGTTTGCCCGCCAGTCAGCACGCGCGCATGCCCGCAGACCCGCGCTCAGGCCACGGACACAGAGGCTTTTTTTTCAAGAACACACAATGTGCACAAGCACAATGACACACTTGGAGGCACGGAACTCTCGGTTCTGGGTCGGTGCACACATGCACACACTCAAACGCACACGCACTCACACAAGTCACACAATGAATGTACAGATACTCATAACATAGACATAAGTAAAACAAATATGCAGGTGCTCAGCAGGGAAATGTGAAAGTGGGAATGAACCCAAGGATTCCCTATTAAAGGACGCAAGGGATGACTGTTCTCGGGGTCATTCCGTTTATCATTCCCTGAGCACCAATGACAGCCATTCGCATTTTTTTTTTTGTGTGTTTTTTTTTTCTGCCAGGAAGGACGACTTGGAGCAGCAGCTGCGTCGCCAGTTCCTAGGCCGCGCCTACCAATGCCCCAGCTGCGGCTATGGGCCCATCGACCACTACAACTGCGGGGACCTGGAGGTGGGACGCACAGAACGTATTTGTGATAGAAGGAATTCAGCTTTCAGCCACTCAGGGCTTGATGGTCCGCGGTCAATATCAGATTGCCACTTTTGTCAATTGAAGGCAGTTGAAGGGCTATAAGGAGATGACCCAGGCTGTTGCAAAACTTCCTTGGAGGCCTTTTCTGGAGGCACAGGCAGAACGTGAATTGCAACATGTCATGATATGAAACGCTCTACCAGTTCTTTCTGCCAAGAGGAACCATCGAACTTGAATCAAAGGAACCTCTCTTGTTGCTTGGCACGGAGTGACAAACTTGACATCATGGGCATCACAGTCGCATGTTGCGGAGCTATTGGGTGTCGGCTGTGCAGGCTACGTCCAGCCCGGAAAAACTAAACTCCTCCGTGCAACGGATTCAAGCTTCCCGGCACCTTGGAAGTTTCTCAGACCCCAACATATCTGGGCAAACTGGAAAAAATCCAACCTCAAATCAGGGATCCCCGGAGAAGACCCTTCACTAGCAGCTACAGGAGGTAATTCTTGCACACACGATTGCCGCACAGATTGTGCTGCTCATTCCCATTCACTGCTTGAGAGCAACTGTGCTGTGTACCAATGTATCACGGACATTCAGGGACCTGGGTGGAAGAGGCTTCTTGATTAATTTATTTGGCCTGTCCGGGATACCAGATTCCTGAAAGGCTACATCCAAAAGCCATCCGCTCAGGGGATTCGTTCCTAAATCAGCTGGTTCTTGGTTTGATTTTTTGACCCCACCCCCGGAACCGCAGCAGTGTACTGCAACAAGCTGGCCTAGTACTTGCTACTCAGCAACCCATAGCTAATTTCCCAAAGGGGAAGCCAATAGCTTAATTTTGGTTCAGGGCTGCTTGTCCTTGTCAACAGTACCCAATTTCAAAACTGCACTCGTTTTTTGTTGTGTTGTATTGTTGGGTTTATCTTTGCAACTAGCCAGCAATAAGGGGTGAATCATTTCTGTGGCTTGGTCACGGAGCATGGCCCCCCCCAATATTCTCAAGCCTGGGCCAGGAACATCATGGAGAGGACGACGATGGCGCGCGAGTCAACAACTCCTGCCCCAGCTGCCAATGGTTCTCGCCGGACATCCAGGAGTGGGAGGGAAAGGACATGGCAGGTGTGTAGATGGTCACGCATGTTGATACGTGTAATATACATGTGTTTGTCTGTTTGTATGTTTGTCTGTTTGTCTGTTTGTCTGTTTGTCTGCTTAGCTTGGTTGCTTGCTTGCTTGCTTGCTTGCTTGCTTGCTTGCTTGCTTGCTTGCTTGCTTGCTTGTTTGCTTGCTTGCTTGCTTGCTTGCTTGCTTGCTTGCTTGCTTGCTTGTGTGCGTTTGTGTATGTGCAAGGTGCGCGAACATCATGATTGACTATGGCTGGCTCGCTATTCGGAAGGTATGCAACACGCCAACGCGTTGTCTTATAGAGGAGCCATGACCGCAAAGTTGTTGAAACAGGTTGACTCAACCGACTTGAAAGCGTTGCAGCCTGCAAGTCCTGCAAGGCACCCCACTTGCCTCAACCACATAAAATCCATTGGCCCACAAAAAAGTCCGACAAGGTGCACCACAAGTTTCTTCTGAATTCCTTCCCGGCGAACGGCTCCTTGCTCAACTGGTTTGTTCTTCATTGGGCTCAGTCTGATTGCTGATTGAGAGCAAAAGCCCAGTGCTCTCCCAGTTGCTTCTCCCTGCTGCGATTTGAACTCAACAGAGTCCCGGGTCGTGTCATCGTAGACAGATTCCAATATTGCTAGAAATAGTCCGTTCCAAAGGCATAGGTTGGTTTGGGATTTGGCTTTATCTGCATTGGCAAGCCAGGCCCAAATATTCCCGAGGCCTCCATGGAAAGGTTGGCTTGGGATTCGTCTATCAACACTAGCTAGAGACCCTGACGCGTCAAGAAAGACCAACTATTATTATGAATGTCAACTCACGAGGAGCTCAGAAGCAGTTCGTGATCACACGAAAACAACAAAAAGAATGTCCACCTGAACGCGCCCATGAAAAGTCATTCCAATCTAATCCCACGAATTCCGATTTGCACCCTCTGCATTCGCGTCAGGACTGGGACTCCTGGGATGGCACCGTGCCCCCTGCCGCGCTGGGAAACCGTGACTCGCTGGCCGGGAGGGATCCGGAGCCAAACTGGCTGTGGGTCAAAACCAATGGTACCATTTTTTGGGGTAGGCGCACCACCCATTTTAGTCGATTTTAGTGGGGATTGGGATGTTCCCTGGGGGTACGGGATTTTGACCCATGGCCAAATCGGGCCTAGACAAATGAGCGCCAAAAAACTCTGGACATGTTGTTACTGCGCCAAAGTTCTAGACGAAAGACAAGATGGGTTCTAGACAGATGGGTTCTGGACAAGTAATCCACTGCACCAAAAACCGTGGAATGCGGTAGACAAATGAGTGCCAACACACACAGGAATTTGTTACGGGATTTTGTTCACCGCGTGTTTTTGCTTTTTGGGAAGAAAGACTGCATCGTAACCATTGGTTCTCTACTTGCAAAGTAATCCAAAGTGGAACTTCATCCTGTGACTAGAAGTCTGTGCCGACTCTGAACAGTGATCCCTGTGGGAGCGATGGCTCTTCATTGCAAGGCTTGGCATCAATGCAGGGATTATCAATGCTTTGTTTTGGTGTGACTCGCTGGTATACCTGGAGACCTTGGTGCTTTCAGGTGTATAATCTTCACTGGAGGAATGAGCATGTTTCGCCTTTTGTTTTTTCCTTTTCGGAAAGCCTTTGCAATTTGGGGCTGCCGAAGCAGCAACGCTTCCTAGATTTGTATCGCGGGCTCGTGAATTGTAGAAAGGCTGAAACTTTGGATGTTGAGCCTGAGTCCGGGTGGCTACTCTCTGTACCCGCCGAAACAAATGTATCTTCTTTGAGTAAGCCTTGCGTGGGGACTTGCCCATTGAGCATTCAAATCTGTCAAAAGCAGCTCTGCGGCTTTGCACCCTTGGTTCTGTGTCATACGAAGCCCCGGTGCAGCCTGGTTTTTTTGAGCATAAGCTTTGCTTTGTGTTTGTTTTGCAAGTTGAAGTATGTTACCGAGTTGTCGTGCACATGTCCCTTTTGGTCCTCTAATTGTTTCGAACAACGATCTGCTTGAAGGATTGGGCCGTGGATCTTATTTGGAGTTTCAGCATACTTTGTTGGCGATATTGGCAGTCACCTAAGGATCCGGTAGGCATACTCGTAGGAGCTGCTTTGCTTGAAGACGAAGGCTTAGTTAACCGGCAATGCAAAGTCCGGTGGTCAACATCCCAGGGTAAATCGGCACTGTAAAAACCTAGAGATCAATATCTGAGTGCAAATCTGCAAGCTAAAAGCCTAGAGGTCCATATATAGGGGCAACTCAGCAATGTAAAGGCCTAGGGCCTAGAGGTAAATATCCCCGTGCAAATCAGCAATGCCAAATTCTAGAGGCCAATATCCCAGTCCTTATCAGCAACGTAAAAGCCTAGACGTCAATATCCGAGTGCAAATCAGCAATGTAAAAGCCTAGAGGTCAATATCCCTGTGCAAATCAGCAATGCCAAAAGCTAGCGGCCAACATCCCAGTCCATATCAGCAATGTAAAAGCCTGGACGTCAATATCCCAGTGCAAATCAGCAATGCCAAAGGCTAGAGGCCAAGATCCCTGTGCAAATTAGCAATGTAAAAGCCTAGAGGTCAATATCCCAGTGCAAATCAGCAATGTAAAAGCCTCTAGGCCAACATCTTTTGGTTCTTTGTGCCGTTCACTTGATCACTGAGTTGGAGGTGCACCAACCAACCACACCTAGGCGAAGAGGGGGACCTGGGTGCATTTGCGACCGCAGCCTCCCTAGAGGCCGAATCGACCGGTGACCGAGGTACATGGGTCTGCGTTTCTTTGACCCCTTATTGAATTTGATTTGGAGTTGGTTTAAGGAACCTGACATCCATTTTGGGGGCACCCCAGTTTTGACAAATACTCACATGAAAGCTAGGGAGGGGGAGAGCGCGCCCTCATCAATGGGAATCCACGCAGTGCACTGTACCTTGATGGTCCACAAGCATCGAGGCACGCAACTCTCGGAGCTATGCTCAGACATACTTACTGGTATCCATAGTTGCAAAGGTGCTAAACACAGAGCGGTACTGCGCCATTGGCATTAGCTGTGAGGCGTGACACATGCCAGGTAGAGCATTAGCAGGTGGGCTCTCTGCGCAGCCTTCATATGGGAGGGGGCTTCACTTGCTGAGGTTTCTGGTATCTTGATGCCATTTCTCAAAGCACTTTGGGATATCCCTGAATGGCCACCTGAAATGTTCAGCAGGATTTCAATCAGTCGGATTTGATTTGCCGCCTTAGGGCTCCCAGGACCACGTGCACCCCTGGGAAGAAACGGCAGGTCTTCCTCCGCATTGTCTACTCCGCACGAAAGCTCTGGAAGACGGATGCGGACAGCGACCTTCACAAGCTCTGCGAGAAGATGGCAAAGTGGGACCGCCTTCTCCGCGGATATCGTTTTAAGTAATTGCTTGTGCTATTTTGTGCTTGGTGCACGTCATGGTTTCAACATCCTGCCAGTTGTTTTGTGTTGTTTCAATAGATGTTCTTTGATGCCATGATCCTCGTGCGTGTGTGAACATGCCCAGATTGAATAGCTGACTGTTTTACTTTGTTATTTGTTGTTCTTTATGTGTGCATGCTGGCCTGCGTCCAAATGATGCGTTGTGCGTGGTGCCAGCGGGTGACACGGGGACGACACTGAACTTGTAGCAGGTTTTGTTGTTGCTTTTGTTGTCTTGTTTCCACCTGTCCATTTTTCCGCGGAAGGTTGGAAATAGTTGGGAGAACTGACCCCAGCCGTGCATTCGTTCATGGCTCCCAACCAGTGTGCTACCGTAAAGTAACGAGTTCGCTCAATCATTCAATCACCAACAGGGCATCAGACCTCAGACTGTTTGGTTTCATTCAATTTCATGATCATCATAGGTGTCCTTTTTGGTTGTTTTGCTAGAAAAATGATGACCCTGGTTTACCTCGTGGTTTAATCATCTACCAGAGCCATCTATTTCCCCTAAAAGGACGCCTATGTTCATGATAAGTTTCCTTCAGCGCTGTCAGTGCCTTAGTGCGGATCAGGAGAGCCTGACTGCCGCAGATGGCGTGGACCATCCCGTGCAGCGTCTGAGCTGCACGTGTCAAGGGGAGACCAGGTGCTCTGCACGGAACAGCCGCTGTTTTCTCTCACAGCGTCGCATTTCTTTTATGCAATGGTTTCATTGGTTATTTCATGTTATTTCGAGTAATCCCTCCAACTGAGACTGCTCGGTCTGATGTGAAAATTGTGGATGAATCAAGGGAATGAAACGCAGATTGATCTCACGGAAAGTTCCTTTGCTCATACGAACTCAGGGAATTTGCGGCGTGTGGGAGGCAACACAGTAGTTTCCGCAAGGACTTGCCGTGGCATTTTTGGTCTGGCTCGGCTGTGCCAGCGTGAGGGAGTACCTGTTTCTAGCGTACGGCGTAAATCATATCATGTTTATGCAAAGTCGGGTACGCTCTGTTCAGGAAAATGGGATTTGTAGCCACCCGTCCGTGACTTGTCAACGCCGCTTCTGTTATGGCCACGACGGACATGTCCTTTGCCTCATGCTTCGGGGACAGCTCGTGTGTTCTCGAGGCTGCTTGTCTACAGTTGGGTGATTCCGTGCGCGTGCAAATATAGTTGAACGGAACGGAAAACATATTGGAGGTTTCATACCCCATGATAGACTTTAACAACAGTGAATGGTGTTGAGTATCGCAACGTCAGGCAGTCCTGCCACTTTTCTCCTAAATGAGAAACATCGAGGAGAGCGGGTCGGGATCATTGAGGAAGAGCGTCAACAGTTCTTCCTTACAACAAGGACGTTGTGCACCTGGTAACTGGCAACGGCAGAAGCATGGTGCCTCCGAGCAACGTCGGTAAAACATTGCGCAAGAGTTGTCCATCCGTGGAACAAATGCTGGACTGGCATGATCTGTAGTCAGAGGTAAGTCAATATGCACTGGCACGTATGTTATGTGTTGTTTGTCTTGGTGCAAGGATTGCAAGATGACAACCGTGATACTGGAAAGAACGTTGCCTGCAACCGCAACGAAATAAGTCAAGCTCAGGGCAAACTGACCTCACTGGAAACGCTTTCTTCCTAAATAGTTGTTGAATCATTGGTAATTTCTTCTGCTGGACACGTCGCGCGGCTGGGCACGCCTGAGTTTGTTAGTTGTGGCGGGAACCAGCAATGTGAAACATGAATGCACCTACAGGAGAGCATATTTACCCAGCAGGATGTCAAGTTGCTCGTACTCTTTTTTCCCACTAATTTTTGACCGCATTCCTGCAAGTCAGCACACCAGGCTGCATGGCGAAATACCTGAATTAACATGTTTTGCTAACGTAAATGTACACGTGAACAAAATATTCCCAATATCATGCGTCCAACAACCTAGGGCACCCCCCTTTGGAGTACGTGCACATTGCCAAACTGGGCTTTGTTTCATGCATCCTTCCTCCAGTTTGGTTCAGTATCTGCCCTCTGACGATCATGGAAGTGGATAGCGCCATGTTACAGTCTTCCAAACCACCTTTCGTGATCTTGCACTTTCAGAACTCCACAACTTCATCAAATGGGTATACGTAAATAATCATACAATAATAGTAATATAATAACAATAATAATGATAATAACAATAATAGTAATAAAATAAAACAAACAACAAAAGCATAAGTTTCTCGCCCTCGTTGGGTTCATTTCGCGGGAGCGATGCCAGTTGCCCCCCGCGGTCGATGCTCAGAAAACCTCGATCAAGGTTGCTGCTGGCCCTGGCAGCAGTGGATGAACTCCCGGAAGCCGCGCTGGACCAGGCAGTCTCTCTTGGCCGCAGAATCCCAATGGAACCCAACGGCAACAGGTCCGCCAGCCAGGTGCCCTTCTCCCCTTTTTTGGTTGGGAGGGTTCCCCTACTAAAATTGCTAAAATAGACTACAGAAAAAAGGGGACCCTTCAACTTACCTTTGGTGCATTTTGCCAAGGGATGTTAGGACTCTAACTTGCTGCCCATTTATTGGGGTTTCCATAAAACCACTAAAAGTTAAACTTTTAACAGTGGGGCAGAAAGTAACCAAGTTACGGGGAAATCCAATACCTGCAATTAAGTGGTTTCAAGAAAGTTTAGATTTTTGGTGAGCCAACAACTCAAGGCGACAGGGACCTCACGTGTGTAAGCGGGACATGCAAGGCACGCTGGAGGGGCTGTGTGCTAAATCACCAATGTTGAGCTCCCCTGCGGAAAGCCAATCATAAGTGGCAGTTATACAAGCATATTCTTGAGCACTTCTTCTTCCTGGCCGGTTTTCACTTGCCAGACATGTGCGTTTGTGTTGCGCCAGCCTACAGCAACGGGGGCCTGGCGCCAGGATTTGCCTGCGTTTTTGCAGAGCGGTTGTTCAACTATCACCCAGTCAATGATTTTGGCATGTTGTGTTTGTGATGTCCATCCATGAGTGCTCATTGATTTAGCGAGGCCCTAACTAAGTTCTTTTTTGATGGCATCCTTGGTGAGGTTGCGAGCAGTGGTTGCGCAGGATGCTGAAGCACGTCGAGGACGCTGAAGGAAGTGGAGCGGTAAGCCTTAAAACCCTGAACAGGAGGCATGCAAGCCTGAAAGGCGTAGGAAAAAACACACAAGCCCTGTAACATGCTCTTGCACTGAGCAGGAAACTGAGACCGTGCACCCTGAGTCAGTGAATACTCACCGAAGTTTGCATCGATGTCTGCCTTCGTGCTTGTTGGAACACGCGTTTTTTGCCACCTCAACCACAAAGACCGGGGTTCGACCAAGCAATACGCCCGACGACCAACCAGCCCACATCCTCTTTTGTCGTCGACTGGGATTGTCATGCTGTTTCTTGCCGGGGCAGAAGATGCCTTCCTTGCTCGCGGCTCGAATGAAATTCAGGCAGGTGTGCGCCATCAAAGCCGCCTCCCCTTTCCTGTGACTCTGCTCGCTTGGCAAGTCCCGTCGACCTGAACGAAATTAACGGATTGCGGATTACGCAGTTTACTGCTTTGCGGATTACGGATTATGGGTTACCTGATTTTTCCATGCTCCAGCATGCGAGTTTAATTTTAACCCACAAATCGCCGCGCGGATTAGGGGTTTAAGCAGATTACCAACTAGAACGAGGATTAAGCGGATTACGGATTGTGATTTCCCGGCCGGGGTCGAAGGCTAGTTTCTCCTTGCTGGTGCTCGGTTTGGAATGACCTTCCGGGTTTGTGGAATGAACCCGTTTTTGGGGAGACCCTGAAGGAATCCACACATGGGCTGGTTTTTTCTAGGGGTCATTCGATTTTCTCATCGGCTGAGAGCCGACCAAGTCTCGCTTCCGCTCGAGCAGGTGCCTCTGCTGCTGCTCCTCAACGAGGCCTTGGCTCGCAGCGCCCGCGACGAGCTTAAGAGCCAGGGCTGCCGCGAGGCGCGCGTGCGTGCGGGCGGCGCAGGGCGCAGGGCGCGGGGCGGAGGGTGCGTTGGAGACCTTTAAGGGGAATCTACCGATTGGAGGGGGCCTCGTTCTAGCAAAGACTTTGTGGTGCGGGGGGATGGTTGCTTTTGCAAGGTTGCAAGCAGTCGACTTGATCATTGATTTTGGCGGCTGAATGATCTTGTGCGGGCAAACGAGCCTCTCTCCTACGCTCAGGCTCCTGAGCGTAATTCAAAGGCTGGCAGACGGATCTGAAGATTTCCCACAACTGACCACGCCAAACCGGCCCCCGTCATCAACTTGACCCATGCCCAGATAGACTGAACCAGTGGCCATCGCTGCAGCCACATTAGTGTACTGGGAGGATGGATCAACAGTCAAGAGCAGTTTCTTCTCCGAGACGCATATATATATATAGATGTATATATATATATACATAATTGCACAGATATTTGTATACTTGCACACAAGCATGGTAGCCGGAGCCTGCGTTTTCCGTCGGGGAATTGGGCGCCTTGATGGGATCCTCGCTGGTTTCCGACTAGGTCCGTTGACTCAAGGCAGATCATTTGACGGCGCACTTGGTTTCATGGGCTCTTCAGGTTCCTCGGTGAAAGGCTAGGAGTCGCTTGCCATGGCTAGGATCCACGGCCCAAGCCTGCCATATTTCCAGAAGTCTGCTCACGCCCGAACATGGAAGCTGCCAGGGCTCTGGACCAAGTCCAAAGAAGTCCTGCCATCCGGATCGTCAGTCTGGGAGTCTTTACATCGTTCCGCCATTTTGGCCAGGAGCCTCAGATCATTGCAGCGGCCCGGAAGCGGGTGGCCTCCTTCCTAGGCGAGGAAAAAGAACTCTGCGCGGGTCAAAGCCAGTGGGACCTCTCGTAAACAAGGGCTGCCCCCAGGTCTTTTTTCCCAGATAGCTGAAAGCTATAGGGGTTCTAACTTCTGATAAAGAGGGGAAGTGATTTGCGAGATTGGGCTGGTGCTAGGGGGCGTGCAGTTTGGAGTGCTGGTGAAGGTGCTGTTTGGGGCGCTGTTTGAGGTGCTGGTGAGATTGACGGCTGGGTGCTAGCAGGCATGCAGGTGACAGTGCGGGCGCATTTTTGCAAGATTGACGGTAGGGTGCAAGGTGGCATGCAGTTTGGGGTACGTGGTGTTTTGCAATGCTGTCTGGGGTGCTGTTTGAGGTGCTGGTGACTGTGCGGTGCCGGTGTGGGTGAATTTTTGCGAGATTGACGGCAGGGTGCAAGTGGGCATGCAGTTTGGGGTGCTGGTGCAGGTTGTGTTTTGGGATGAACGGTGCGGCGTTTTCGCGAGAGTGATGCTTTGGGGGTGCTGTTTGGGGGTGCCGGTGCGGGTGCATTCTTGCGAGATTGACGGCGGGGTGCAAGAGGGCATGCAGTTTGGGATGCTGGTGCAGGTGGTGTTTTGGGATGAACGGTGCGGCGTTTTCGCGAGATTGATGCTTTGGGGGTGCTGTTTGGGGGTGCCGGTGCGGGTGCATTCTTGCGAGATTGACGGCGGGGTGCAAGAGGGCATGCAGTTTGGGATGCTGTTGAATGAGCTGTTGGAGGTGCTAGTGACGGCGCGGCCAAGTGCTGTTTCCGGGTGTGTTGTTGGAGGTGCTGGAGCGCAACCGTCGGCATGTTTTGCGCTCTGGGGTCTATGCTGGTGTTGTTTGTTCTTTTTTTGAGTTGCAGGGGGACGAAAGCCCGCAAAACAATGCAATTGACAAGAGGGTTTGCTAGTCGCCTTGATGTGCGCTGCAAAAAGCAATCAAGCATAGTCGGCATAGTGGTAGTAGACACTTCCGTTTGCTTACTAATATTTGTTATTTCCCCTGCTGTTCAGGGTTCTTTACTACTGGATTTGTCTTTCTAGTCATGCTTTCTTCATGCTCATTCTGATCTTAAGGGTTCTGTGCTTAAGCCACGGCAGGCATTTCAGCCTCCTCGGCGCCTGCGGCCCAGGACCTGGCCTCACCTTCTCGAGCGCCAAGACCTCTGGAAGACCAATATGTAAAGGGCTGGACATACAAACATGTGCAGTAGAACGTGCCTTTTCCTAGACAAGAGGTCTTGCAAGCATTCATAGCAAGAAA
>CAUJNA010001202.1:509013-524013 GCA_963377175.1 Effrenium voratum
GGTATAGCACCACCTTTTTCCGATTTTGGAATCGCTTTCTGAAAGGGCTTGATTCGCTGGAGCTCACATTCGATGCGCTTTGTTAATGGGTTGGATGTCAGCTGGGCGTCCACCATAGCCATAGTCAGGCTTCAGCTTGTGCGCGTATGGGCTTCGGGCAAAGAAACTGCGTGCATAGCCTCGCATGTTGCCGAAGCAATGCAGCCGTGTCGCATAGTCGACCGCGGAACGTTTGCTTGTCGTTACTTCTCTCTGCACCAAGCAAAGCTTTCTTCAAATACATGCTGGACTCGTTTCGCGTTGAAGCCACACAGGGAGGATGATTGCATTTGGGAGTTTATTGCGCTTGGTAAGTTGCTTGTACCGCATGATTGATGACTCTCATCTTGAAGGAGGATCGAGTGCTTGCCACCATGGCGGCGCAAGCTTTCCTTCATCAGCAGCTTCGGCAGAGAAAGGGAAGGGTATGAGGGCAGGCTGCGTGGTGGCTGGCGTTGTCTAATTTCGTTCTTGGTGAAAGGAGCTGGAGTTCTTTAGCATCAGACGCTCGAACCGTTCTGAATGAAAGCTATGCAGCCCGTATACGGCACTGAGACACTGCATCAAGAATGATTTCTGAAGAACATGTTAAGCTATTGAAGCGTTGCTCCTAGGTTGCTTGTTGCTTGTTTCTTGTTGCTGGTTCACTTGTTCCCTTGTTTCGTGTTGCTTGTTGTGTTTTGTTTGTTGTTGCTGCTTGTTGCTGCTTGCTTCTGCTGCTGCTGCTGCTGCTGCTGCTGCTGTTGGTGTGGTTGTGTTGTTGTGATTGTGGTCGTGGTTGTGCTCGCGACCACGTGGTGGTGGTGGTGGTGGTCGTGGTCGTGGTCGTGGTCGTGGTCGTGGTCGTGGTCGTCGTCGTCGTCGTCGTGTTTAAGTTTATGCCTTCATTGTTGATGTTGGTGGTGTTGCTGTTGCTGTTGGCATTGGGGTTGGTGTTGGTAGTGATTGTTGGGTTGGTGTTGGTAGTGATTGTTTTGCTGGTGTTGCCCATGGTGCTGCGGTTGTTGCTGGCGCTGCTGGTGCTGGGAGTTGCTGGTGCTGCTGCTGCTCGTCCCTTCCAGTGATTCCCAGGCCATGTTTTTGCACTTCTGACATGACGATTTGGGAGTGTCCTTTGTGGGGCGACTGTTCCAGGTATATTTCTTTATTTTGGTTCCCAAGGTCGTCTCGTAGCCGCCGCACGGTGGACAACGGCGGGTGTCTCACAGAGATCTTGCCGGACGTGCGCCACGGGAACACGCTCCGAGAGCTTGCGGCGGCTTGGACGATTCCGGTCGCGTGGATCGGATGTGGGAAGAAAGCTTATGAAGCTCCCTGACTTGGGAGCCGGTAAAATCATGTTTGGAAATCATGGGAGTTGTGTGACGTTTCATATACAAAAAACCTACTAGCACGAAGTCATGTGAGCTAAAGCTGCGGAAGACCACTACTGCAAGGGAAGGGGGATGACATGTTGTGCGGCTGAGCGGGCACAACACCTTCTGCAACGATTGGGGCGCGAGGAGGCTTGTCGTTTGGCTCTAGCATTCAAATTGGTGAAGGATTGAAGTTTACGGCCTTAACCAATTCGTTGCGACTGATGTGCATGTGGTCTGCAGGCAATCCTGCCTACCCGACACTTTTGTGTTGTTTGTGCTCGAGCACAACCGCAAACAATTGGACATTGTAAGAAAACAAGTTAGTGCCAAACTGCAGTCGTGGAAGGTTTGCGGCGGGTTGATTTGCCGCGGAATCTTGCAGGAGTGTGGTTCTACCTGTGCACCAAACGTCTGGCATTCACCTGTAAAGTAAGCAAAGCAAAGTCATTTTAGGAAGCAACCTTGCATGGCCATACTTCCATTCTATCTTCCATTCAGATTCGGAGGGAGTTTCTGGACACCACCCACATGCTGGTCACATGCTGATTGTTTCCCTACACATTTGATGACTATGTTGTTTGTTGCTTGCCCCCGCCATGTCGTTTGTTTCGAGTCATTGTGTGATGTCAACTTGCAATGAGAGTATCACCAGTTGCCAACCAGAAGGTCCTCAAATTTAGGTATGGATCAAGATTAATTCACCAGACCGCAGGTTTTAGTTTTTGTTTCCATTTACTAGGGTTCCATTCGGGGTACCCATTTTTGACCCACACCCAATTCGCACCAGGGGCTTGGGCAGGTAGATGTCCGAATGGCGATCTATGACGAGCGCGTCGAAGCAAAGTCCCAGGCTGGCGCTGGCGCAATGGCCGGCCGCACTGCGCATGGGTTCGTCGCAAAGCGCAAAGGCTCTCAAAGTGCCAGACATGTTTTGTTGATGTCTGCCACCCGAGGCATATAATATAAATGTCCACACCTCAAACCATGACAGAATTCCCCAGCTGGTTCACCCCAAAAGCCTGCAAGAAATGCATCCACACGACGGTTGAATGTTGATATATGTTGATTCTCTTGTTTCAGGTCGCCAGTAGGTCGTATGGAGAGGTTTGTCGCCGACTCTGGCGACAGCTTTTTTTTGGAGTCCACCGGCCTTTCGGGAAGAAAAAACGGCTTCCCTACATGAATTGGCCGAACCTCAAGCCGCATGTTTCCATGGTTTCTTCCGACTGGTTGATTCACTCCGGTGCGTTTTGCGAGGGTTTTCGGGGTGGGAGGGGGGGTTCGTGCCTGTGGCACGGCGTTCGCGGCAGGAATGGGCGAGCGTGGGTGCTGGCATGTCCTTCGAGCTCGGCCACGCTGCAGACGTCGATGGTTTCAAGGCAGAGACGAGGTAGTGTGACCACCGGATTATTAAACCCCTGGTTGATTCTACACCCCTGATTTATTTTTAGACCCCTGGTTGATTGATGAACCCCTGGCTGATTATATAATAGACCCCTGGTTGATTGAGTAACCCCTGGTTGATTAATAGACCCCTGGTTGCTTGATGAACCCCTGGTTGATGAAAACCCCCTGGTTGATGAATAAACCCCTGGTTGATTCTACACCCCTGGTTGACTTTTAGACCCCTGGTTGATTGATGAACCCCTGCTGGATTATATAATAGACCCCTGGTTGATTGATTAACCCCTGGTTGATTAATAGACCCCTGGTTCATTGATGAACCCCTGGTTGATGAAACCCCCTGGTTGATGAATAAACCCCTGGTTGATTCTACACCCCTGGTTGATTTTTAGACCCCTGGTTGATTGATGAACCCCTGGTTGATTATATATTAGACCCCTGGTTGATTATTCAACCCCTGGTTGATTAATAGACCCCTGGTTGATAACCCCTGGTTGATTAATAGGGGGGTGTCCCCTTTTACTGGGGATTTAGACACTTTTGGAGGGAACACCCCCCTAATAATGGGACGGGTTTATTAATCCTGGGTCAACATTATGTGTTACTCGAGATAGGGATTTGCACACCCCAGGGGCCCAGCGTGGTGTGTTTGTTAGCTTCCCTTTAATCAAACGCCAGCCTCCAAAAGGGGACGCTTAAAAGAAGACAGACCCACAACATGAGCAACGGACAATATGACCAGGAGATCGGTTTGTGGTTGCCAAAATCATTTTGGGCAAGGCTATGAACTCTATGGGGAGCCCTCAAAATGCTTGGCGGACATAGCTCCCCCTGTACGTGATGCGGTATTAATGAAATTTGTTGAATGAGTTACTCAGTTGTTGGTCCCTGGGCAAGGTGCTGAGTCTAAGTGGTTGGCAAGCAAAGATCAAGACCTGTTGATTTTTGTTTATTACTTTTTTTTCAGTGACAGTTGTTTGTTGTCAGTGTTCATGACTTTCAGGCTTAGCATGTTTGAAGCAACGTGCGGCTCATTTCCGGCACTTGTTTGATGCTAATCAAATCATGTGTGGCAAACATTATATGTTCGGTTGATGCATTTGTCAAGGGTGAGCGCTCTTTTTGGCGCTGCCATCGATGCCAGCAGATTTATCTTGCGGCGGATCATTCTGCTTGAACAGCGGACTTGGTTGGCCCAGCGGAAGTATGGTACGACACGATGTTAGACTCATGTTCTGTTGATGAATTCAACGACATTCGGCCAGAGCATCAAAGTTCTCACACTGGGTTCTGTTAGTATGGCTTAGCGCTTCAGTTGTTGTTGTAGCCAGTTGGGAGTCTAGCGGCAACATTTGCTCCAATCGCACAGGCACTTTGCTGGCGTGCCTCTCACGTCCATGGCTTGGACAAGGCGAGTTCAGGGGCCGTGAGATGACAGGGATTTGATCCTCCAATGCTTCATGGTTGCTCTCGAAGCTATTGAAATTACAGGTGATGGTTTCACTGTCAACTTGAAACGCGCAAGCCTAGCTTGATTCAGCTGGAGTTGTGAATATGAGTTGTGGGCCTTCCTGTGGTGTGGTGACCAACAGGAGACACACTACGTCTGTGCGTGTGTGTGTGTGTGTGTTGTGTTGTGTGTGTGCGTGTCTATGGTTTGGTAATTATGGTGTGTGATGTGAAGTTTGTGATCTGTGCCAGCTTTTGTGCTCTGTTGTGCGAAGCATGTGTGTGTGTGTGTGCGTGGTTGATGTGTGGTGTGTGGTGTGTGGTTGTGTATCGTGTCTGGGTGATGGAGGAGCCTATTTTGCCTCCAGCCACAGACAGAGCTGGCAGCATGAGAGATCCGCTGCAGCACCGGCGAGGTTTCTGAAGAAGCCATCAAGTTTTGTTACTTTCCACAGATTGGAATTCATCGATCCGCTATTTTGAGCGGCGTATCCCACTGTCTATTGCCGTCCATTGTACACATCTTCGCTTCACTCCCAGGTCCCGGTGAGGCAAGCATTGTTTGCCTGCATGCCACTTGTGTAGACACCCGAAACCAGGGCGCAGTGTAAGGGAGATTGCAAGCGGTCGAACATGAGACGCATGTGCAAGGGCCTGTGAGTGATGAGACACCCTAAACACATCTCCGGGCCCGGAACTTCGAGGCCACCTTCTGGGGCCTCTGGCGTGCCGCCAAGCGCGACCGCGAGAAGGCGCGACCTGGCGAGTGGCAGGGAAACGTCCAGTAGCACCAATTCACATGGAACCCAACAGGGTCCTGGAAGGCCATTTTCCTTCTTGCAGTGACCCCCCGTCAGGTTCCATGTTCATTGGTGGGAGGGTAAATCCACTTTTTTCACTAAAAATATGGAAATTCCTAAGAAGAGCTCCTTTTATTACGGGTCACTGGGCTCGAGGAGTTGACTGTGAAATGGTTGGAAGCACCATGTGGTTGTTGTTTGGCCCCAGCATCGGTCTGGGATCGGTGGAATCCTTGCGCAAGGCAGAACTTGGAAGAACCCGCATTCTAAACAGTTGCGTTGCTGATGCACAACCGGCCGTGGCAGCACTGTGACGTGCAACTTTTCAGCTGCTAGCTCTGCTCCTAAAGTGTTCGAGCTGCGCGCAAGGCAAGCAACGTCACTCAGGCAGCGTTTTTGCAAGCAAACCCGTTTTGAGCAAACTGATGTTCTGCGCGCGCTGAGAGCCACTTACGCGGGCAGGGTCAGACAGGTTTCAGCATTTTTGTGGCTCCTGTGTTTTCACTTACACCTGACCTTGGGTTTGCAGCACTTCCACCCCATGCTTTGTGCTCCCAGCAGCACCCCCCGCATCAGCCGCATCGCCCGCATCGAAGCAGATGTATGATCATCGCTTTAGTCAACGGAACCTCCAGCACATTTTTTTGAGCATATCCGGGTTGATAGCCGAACGTCGATTTTGAATCCCATACTATAAAAGATAGGATAGGCAAAACCCCGCCATCGCCAGCATCCCTAGTCTGACTACCGGTGCCTAACGTCCCATTTGAATTCCGTACGTACAAGGAAAGGATGATGATGATGATCATGATGATGATGATGATGAGGATGATGAGGATGATGAGGATGATGAGGATGATGAGGATGATGAGGATGATGAGGATGATGAGGATGGTGAGGAGGATGGTGATGAGGATGGTGATAGTAACAATGATGATGATAATGATGGTGAAGACGAGTATGATAATGCAGAGCCGCAGCGATCCCAAACGTCGTCCGTTGGCAACCCCAGCACCACCGCCGGTGCTAGCGTCCGAATTGATTTTCCGTGTTTACCGTTGATTATGACAATGATGACAGCTCAGACAATGATGATGATGATGATGATGATGATGATGATGATGATGACGATGATGATGACGATGATGACGACGACGACGACGGCGATGATTACGGTAACCCGTGGCATTCTTCCCATGCGCCTCTCCTTCCGAGAAAGGGGTCGGCAGAGTATCGAAGACAACGTCAGTTTATTGCACTTGTCATGGTCGCAGGCTTTAACTTGGGACAAGAGGCAGTGACATGGGCCAGCATGGCCTTCCAGCCTACGGCACCTCCTGCGAATCATGCATGTAGGTCTCAGGAAGTAGCAAAGTGGTCAAGAGAGGAAGGCCACAGAGATGGATGCTTTCCACAAGCCACCCTGTTCTTGTCGCCTTTTTTGGGTGTATAAGTTGCTCCTTCGGAGCCGGTGCCATGGCGCTCTGGTCGTTGCGCTGTTTCCTCCAATGTGCCCCCGTACCCGCTCAAGCCTCGCCTCACGGCCGTTTGTGGATGTGAACGTAGCTGAACCTTCCAGGTGTGACACGTGCTTCGCTGCGCTGCAAAGTCGTTTCGAGTTTTGCTGGGAACACAATGACATAGTCAGGGAAGTTATTGTTTGGTATTCATGGAGTTGCTTTAGAGTAACAAAATGAAACCTAGAGGCACCACAAAGCGCTGTTTGCCGGAGCGCAAACCGTTTTTCCCCAATGCGAATAGCAGAAGGGTTTCGTTCACAGTTGGGGGGGGGGGGGGGGGCAGCATGTGTTCGCGTTGTCGCTGCCTCCGCAAGCGTTCGCAGAGGGTCTGTGAGTGGAACGTATGGCTGTGCCGTTGGGATTGCTGCGAAATGCGAAAACTTGCAGCGCTGAATTCAGTTCGCCTGTGCGTGAATCGTGTCTTTTGCACCGACACATGGCGCTAAATTTTGCTGCACAGGCGAGGCGCAGTGTTTCGAAAGGTCGCATGTTTGCGTTGCCGTGCAGTTGTGATTTGGGTTTCAAGGGTGGCCGTTTTGAGGTGTCTTGGTTGGCAGGCGCGTGCAAGCGTTTGCGCGAGTGTCATTTTCGTTGGCCCCGTCGTACAATGCGCTCGCCAAACGAGCTTGAAAGTTGTCACATCCAATGGGCTTTTCGCGCGTGAGCACTTTCGAGCTTGTGTGCAGACTCCAGACTTCGACACTCTGGGTAGGGTCAAATCACTCTCGCTGCGTAGCGCTGTGCCCATTTTGAGAACGCAAAGTCAACCCTCTGCGCACTTTGGGCGGGTCGAACGCTTTGGCGCGGTGCGCAACTTTGAGAGTGAGAGACTGAGTGAGTGTGAGTGAGTGAGTGAGTGAGCGAGCGAGCGTGCGAGCGAGCGGGCGGGCGAGTGAGTGAGTGGGCGGGTGAGTGAGTGAGAGTGAGTGAGAGAGTGAGTGAGTGAGTGAGTGAGTGAGTGAGTGAGTGAGTGAGTGAGTGAGTGAGAGTGAGTGAGTGAGTGAGTGAGTGAGTGAGTGAGTGAGTGAGAGAGAGAGAGAGAGTGAGAGAGAGAGAGAGAGTGCGTGAGTGAGTGAGTGAGCGAGTGACTTGAGAGTGAGAGTGAGAGTGAGTGAGGGTGAGGGAGACTGAGTCAGACTCAGAGCGAGAGTGAGAGTGAGAGCGGGTGTGAGTGTGAGAGAGTGTAGGTGTGAGTGCAAGTCTGACTCTGGTGCGAGCGTGAGCGCGAGTGTGAGTAGGGGAGTGTGAGGGTGAGTTTACGCGAGTGCGAGTGTGAATGCGAGTGTGGGTGTCAACGCGAATGTGAGTCTGAGCGTGGGGTATTAGTGTTGAGATTGAGAGTGAGAGTCAGAGCGTGAGTGAGAGTAGGTGTCAGTGTGAGTAATGTTTGTGTGTGTGTGTGTTTGAGCGTGAGTGTGGGCGAAAGTGAGTGTGAGTGGCTGAGTGAGTCAGAGTGATCGTGTGAGTGGGCGAGTCAGTGACTGAGTTTGAGCGAGATTGAGAGTGAGTGAACGCGTGAATGAGAGAGTGAGAGAATGAGTGAGAGCGAGTCATCATCTTCAAGCTTCGAGCCAAAAGGTCCGGGGAAAAACAAAAGAGCGTTCGGGTTCGTGGCTTCTTTCAGATTGCACGGGTCGAAAACACATTGCGTGCCGTGCAAGGTCCACACAATTCACAAGGTCGTCGGTCAACACAGGTCAGTTCGGAGCACTCGCATTACTCACATGTTCCGTTTGTTGTCCGGTCATCATTTCCAACTCAGACAAATCGGTTTTTAAGCAAAGACTACCCGTGAAAGGTCATGGTTGCGCCCTGTCACAAGCTTCTCCTGATGTTCAGGGAAATTATGTACAGTGACAACTTGAATTACCGCTCGCTTGCCTTGGCAGGCCCAAGTGTTCGTGCGCTCTGCGAATGAGGGCAGCTGGGACTGATCTGTCGCAAAAATGGGTGGGATCACGTGGTGCTGCAACTGCGAATTCAAGAATGACTATGTTAGCTTCAGTTCTCAAGAACACGTTGTGATGAGCTTCATGTGAACAAGGGCATGTGTGGTACTGATATTCCCCGGAGGCACCCGAACAGAATTACACAGAACGTAGCCGCCGCATTGTTCTTTGCAAGTTGCGTGATGTCAATTGGCGGGACACCAGTTGGTTTGACCAATCTACAGTAGTCCAAAGCAGGTTCTTTCCGTGCAAGTGGGGCCGAATCGGTGCTCCCGAGAGTACTGCCCTGCCTGTGTGGTTCTTTTTGCAAGCAACTTTATTTGAGCGCAGGAGCTTCAACGCCAAAAGCACACAGACAGGTTAAAAAATAAACAAACAAGCAAGGAAAATAAGGAAGGAAGGAAGGGAAGGAAGGAAGGAAGATAGGAAGGAAATAAGCAAGCACGCTCGCGCGCAAGTAAACAGGAACCAAGGAAGTAAGCAGGAACCAAGGAAGTAAGCAGGAACCAAGGAAGTAAGCAGGAACCAAGGAAGCAGGGAACCAAGGAAGGAAGCAGGCAGGCAGGCAGGCAGGCAAGCAAGCAGACACAGAAGGAATCCAGCAAGCAAGCAGGAAAACATTCAACTAAGCAAACAAGCAATCAGAAAATACACGCAGTAACCGCTTGTTTGGAAATGACTGTGTATGGTATTAGTTGCCAGAGTAAGCACAGCGGTTCATGGGCAAAGGGAGATGGCTTGGGGCCAACGCAACAGAAACACGGCTGATGTGGGCAAGCCATTGTGACGTCACACAGGGGGGGGACCTCATTCATCAAGGCTCCAATATCAGGAGAAACGTTACTTTTGGTTAGCACATCAGAACTAGCTGGCAGGGTTGGCTTTCTGGCCAAGGTTTCGTGGAGAAGCACTGCGGAAACCTCCGCTGAGTCGGTTGACTGGTTCGTTATTTGATACTTAGTCTGCTTGTGATGGTGTGCAGATGTACAGCATGCAGACTTGCATCATCTGGTTTTCACGTATGGCGAGTGTCATTCAAGTCTATCCTTTGCATCTCCCTACCACCATTCCCCAATGGCTGCTGTGCAGTCGCCGGATCTTTTTTTCCATGGACACTCGCCTTGCGCAGTACTGTAGGCAGTTTAGACAGATCCTCCGTCCATGGCTCGAAGCCCATGAGCCGCGCTCGAGCGTGTACAGCTTTGGAAGAGGAAAAGACAGCGCTGAAGGCGGTTCTATGACGGATTCACTCCCAGAGTTTTTGGACTTACTTTTGGGAGGACAAATTTTGTGGCAACCCAATGTTTGGATTGTCCTTGGCCAACCAACTAATACAGTAAAACCATAATTTCGAGATTCAGGAGGCTTCCCAGGTGGGGATGTTCATTTTTCGATGGGCTTCCCCTACGAATTCCACCGGCGACCGTTCCAGAGAACTATGGCAGAAGCTCACCACCCTTATTTTCTACTGGAGGTGTCCATGGTAGGCTGTCATCATTATGTTTGGAGCTTGGGGTGATTCGGAATGCTTGTGCAGACTGCTTGCCAAGCCAACGCTTTGGCCACGACACCATAAATAAGCGTGGTTCATGATGCTAGCTTGTTTATCGCAAGTGTGTTGATTTGTGTGTATGTGAGAGCTGTGACAAGTGTTGCACTTTCACTGAACTTAGCCTGAAGTGCATTTTCATTGCAGTGTAATTTTGTTTATTTCACGCACCCACAGCCATATCCGCAATGCGGGCCATGTTATAGCGTTTTGGCTGCTGGGCATGCAACGAGGAGGACGCTGTTCCTTTTGTTGTGGATCACCATGGCAGCTGACCTTTGCCATTTCACCCCCACCCAAGAACAGTTCTACGTCGAGCTAGCCATTTGAGAAGTTGCCACCACTCAGCGTAGCTCAGGCCTTTGTTGGAGCTTCGAGCAGGGCCAAAATGTTCGCCTGCGATCTTGCGCTATGAGTCCAGCAGGGGTTGAAGGAGAGGCTGTGGCAATTTGTCCAATGGCCCTATTCGAGATCCTAGCATCATTTGGTGCTGCGTTTATTTCTAAGTGATGTAGCGGTGGACATGGTGGGTTTGGGCTTTCTATATTCCTCATGAAGAACCGACTGCTTACTCAATGATGCGGGCCTAGCAGCTTAGCAGAGAAACCTGGCCTCTTCGGTCCGCTTGTATCATGTTCTATTGGCACCACGTGATTACTATGTGCTTTAGCACTGAAAGTAGGAATGTTGACTGATCGTTTCTTCAATATGTTTTATGTATCTATCCGTCCAGATGGACAGCTTGTTAGTTGACATCTTGCTGAACGTCACACATTGTGTCTCTTCCCAATGGTTCGAGAGTTTGGCAGCTGCCGGTTCGTACACCAGTGCATTGGAGTAGACGATATATTTAAATTTGAACGGGATACTAAAATGGTGTGTGAACAATACAGCCGTGATGCTTATAGGCACCAGTTTGTGTTTGTGAAAGGCTTGCCACCTTGCAGTGCAAGGATAGGAATGCTACACTTTGTAGAGGCTCGTTCAGGCATTCGGTGTGATTGCAGGCACAATCATTGCAAAGACATGCATTCAAAGAAGAGGGACTCATCGTGGAACACACGTGATACATTTTGCCAATTGTTTAATATGACGCTTAAGCCAACCAATTTATTTCTAAATTGCCGTCTTCATTTAATTTATCGGCACATTCCGAAGCCGGAGCCTTGTGTGGCAAGCTGACATCAATGCTGGTTGGGAGAAAACAACATATGGCATTGAATTTGAATTGCAAAGGCCTCTTATTTTTGTGCACATGGGGGTTGATCCAAATTGTCAAAGGTCCTTGACATGGGATTACCATTGCGGAAACCCGCCACAAAGGATGATATTCCCACTAAATGGGAAACATACCCTTGGTCCTGTGGGATTCCAATGGAATATTGATCAACCCCGACTCATATTCATGGCAAGCACCTCGCTGAAGCAGCATGTTCTGCAGGTATGTGCCAGGTTGAAAATCTTGGGAAGCTCTGTCAACCGTTGACCGCCTAAGGAGCGTTCAACGCGGTGAAACCGTCTTGGTCGAATTGGTGGCCAGCTGCACACATGATAGCTTGATCCGCAGCTTGGAAGGTTCATGTCTGAAAGTTATTTTGTGCGCGGCATGGCGTCGCCTCTCTGTGGCACCAGCTGAGTGACAAAGCTGCTCCCTGCTTCATAGGAACGAAAGCAAACAAATTGCGGGGCTCACATACGCATGGCTTCTGCCTTGCCTCTGGCCAACCCAAAATCTGCATGGATAGGAACAATTGATGGAACAATTTGCCTGTGATGACTTTCCACTCTCGGCAAAAGGCTTGCAGTGTGTCAGAATCTACGTCGAAGGCTAACACACGTAATCAATGGAGGAGTGCCAGGACAGGCACAGGCGCTGACTCATCACAGCGAGTGACTCATGGATACAACATGCACAGGCGCACCTGCTTTGGATTCCTTTTCAGGGGCCCTGTGTTCCATGTCAGGTGGCCTCAACCACTGGAATTTGGTCGAATCCTAGAAGGCCTCAGATCAAGGTCGACATTTGAGCGCCATGGGGGCTGGCTGCTCTGAGTTTTCCGGCGAGGGTCCTGAGGACTGTGACAGATTCAGTCGGAGCCTTTGAAGGGAACCTCCATGCAAAACCGTGGATGATATTCTCAGCTGATGATGATGATGATGATGATGATGATGATGATGATGATGATGATGATGATTGTTAATGTGGAGCAGGTTGACAAAGACCTAGAACAACAGGTTCCCGCATCATTCCCAGCTGGTAACCTGCCGTCCTTTCAACTCCAGTCTAGGTCACCTCTAAGGTGACAGAGAAGCGGCAAGCAATCATGGACATGAGCGGTGAGATTCTCCCAGAAAGGTTAGATCAGCCCGGCCCAGGGCAAGCAAACCCGGATACTGCAACCACAAAACATTAATGTGCCCAAACGACCCGAGCAGAATTCACACCTTTTGGGATCAACAAAACCTCTGCGAATGGCCAAACAAAGCATGCTGGTGACATCATGCTCGTATCTTACCAATCACGTTCAACTCATGTCGGTGGAATTCGTGCAGAACGCAGATCTAGCACGCAGCCAACATTGTACCACCACGTCACCACGTATCAAACATCAAGAGCATCACAGCCTGGCCCCAATTCCTGCCTGACGCGCACGTCAGTAATTCGATGTTGCTGTGCAACCTTGGAAGCATCCAAGCGAGTTGCCGCGCTGGGACTGTTCATCACGGCCGGGAAACCTTCGGCAGTCAGAGGCTTTCTACATGGAATGCAGTAGAAGCCAACTTGGGCCACGAAGTAATGTTGACCCAGGATAAATAAACCCGTCCCATTACTAGGGGGGTGTTCCCTCCAAAACTGAACACTCCCCACTAAAAGGGGACACCCCCCCCCCCCGTCAATCAACCAGGGACCTGGGGTTTATTAATCCGGAGTTAACATGGCTGAAACTGGTCAGGGAAACCAGGTGCAGCCTTGTGATCCTTGGCCGCTCGATCCTCCCCAGCTGATAGGACATTGTCGCGGTCGACACTGCGGAAGCGGTGCAGCCTCTGCTCCTCAACTCAGAGGACAGCTTCCGGTTTTGGGGCGGTCAACGTTTAACGAAAACGAGGGAAGGCGCCCGGTTTGAGTCGGGGTTTTCTTTTGACATAGTGGGGAAAGTATCAGGCGTCACAGGGGGTCCTTCTATTTCGCTAACGGGGGCAAGGGCAAGCCTTCGCTTGGACTATTTCTCACTTCCCAAAGCACCATCCCGGTCGGGTTCCATGTTGGTGGACGAGGGCTGAGGCTTGTAATCATGCAGCAGTGTTGTTGTCCGCTTGCCATGTGTGGGGAGTAAGCAGCAGTTGCATGCCCTCAGTGCAGTCTAGCCTGTTGCAGTCACTTTGGCTGCGCAACAGGTGTCAGACAGGGTTTGCTTGTCCTTTATCCTCCGGACATTGTCAATGAATAACTTTATGCTAGAGGGTATCCTTCCCTTGCTGGTTCTCAGAGAATGAGAGACTGCCTCAACTGAACCATCCAACTTATGGTTTCCTAGAGGATTAATTCACTGGTTCATTCCCGAAACCCTGTTGATTTGCAGGGTGCCCCAGTTGGCAAATTCTGTACGAAGTGCGACTAAGAACCGTAGGGATGCAATCAGTGTTTTCAGGTCGGTTTTTCGTTTGGAAGACCAAATGCCAAACCAACCAACCAACCAACCAACCAACCAACCAACCAACCAACCAACCAACCAACCAGCCAGCCAGCCAGCCAGCCAGCCAGCCAGCCAGCCAGCCAGCCAACCAACCAGCCAAGCAGCCAAGATACCAACCAACTACCTGTAGTACCAAGACCCCAACCAGTTTCTTTCCAGATACCAACCAACCAAAGCTCAGACTCAGATACCTTCTGGTTGAACCCCCCACCATCCCAGATACCAACCACCCCAGATACCGAATGGCTGTGGGTCAAAGCCAATGGTTCCATTTTGGGGTAGGTGAATTCACCACTCATGTTAGAACTTACTTTTGTGGTTGGATTGGTTCCCGTTCACTGGGGGCTCACCGATCTGGATTTTGAAAAGCCCATGGCCAAATGGGACCCGCCCCCCCCCCCCCAAACCGACGTCGACGTCGACCCTCGCAACCGGAGGAGGATTGGTCCGTCTCGGTGAAGGCGCTGCGGGAGGCCTTCCGCCAGTGCGCCTCGGCTCGCGCGATGCGCGCAATTTTACGGCGTCCCATCCCCGGTTTTTGGGTGTTGGTTTCATGGGTTTAAAGGGAAAACCACGGGGAAAACACAGATTTTGTTGTTGGTTGCTTCTTCTTTTTTTATTATTTTTTTTTGGGGGGGGTTGGCCGGGCCGGGGGGGGGGGTACAAAAAAGGCACACCCATGCGGGTGTGTCATTTTGTTGAGACCCTTGTTGGCTTGGTTTTATGGGAATTGAATGGGAAGCCAAACCCTTTGTGGCGTGTTGCCTTGTGAGACACTCAATCATCACCTTTTGGCCTGTTGGAGCAACACAGACGAACCATTTCGCGGGGCCTCTAATTCAGAAGAACGCTGGCGAGCAGCTGGAGCCAACTGAGTCTGTCACATAGATTTCCATGTTTTAGCCTTTTTTGGCTTAAGGGTTTCCATGACCTGCCATTGGGGCCGCCCGACGACAGATTTTGAGCGCTCCTCAGGTTTGGGGCATCCTATATGAGAACTTTCATATTACGCAGTGATTGTTTGCCATGCTTATGACGCGACATATCAGATTGATATTCGCACGCATAAACGTCAAGCAGGTTGTTTGATTAAGTTTCGATATGGCCCTGACTTGCCCTGCCACACTTCCAAACGGCATTTGACAGAAGGTGTTTTCAAGACAGAAATTGTCCAAGCGAGGGATATCCTCAAATCGACGAGAGGGTACCTTGCAGCAGTCTCATCAGGACTTGC